>VXAC01001323.1:0-199230 GCA_013399225.1 Rhipidura dahli
TTTTAATTTAATTTTTAAAAATCTTTTTATTTAGTTTTATTCCTTTCATGGACTTTCTCACTTAAAAGCTATGAAAACCTTCATTTACACACAGTGATTAATCTGTTAGTTAAGCATCTGCATTTTTCTTCCTTGCATGATGCAGACCAAAATTATTCATCTTTACTATGTCTTTCCCTCATTTGAAGCCACAAAATCTAGTAATCAAGACCAAAAGCTGAAAATCATGAGTCTTGACTCTGCTTAATAGGAGTTTCATTATCTCATTTGCAATTGGAAGCTTCAAGGCTTCACCTTGAATGACTGCCCAGAAAAAAACTATAGTGCAAAAACCATAAGAAAAAGTCCTGAATGAAAGAAGACCAGCAATTAAATATTTCCCATGCAATCCACTCTCTTACCTCAAATATTTTTTTTAATGAAGATCACTTCATTTGCATATGCATATGCATATGCATTGCATATCTCTCTGGTTCAGATCAAAGTATTCACAAAATTAACCCAATAGGTTTGACAGGTTCTCCCTGCTAGTCAGGCAGGTGTTCCTCTTCTAGGGTCCCTGCTGACTGTACCCAATGAACTCCTTGTCCTTGCCTGGAAGATATTTGCTCTATCACTTTTCCAGGGACCAAGATGAGGCTGACTGGACTGTAATTCTCTATGTCCTCTTTCTTGCTGTTCCTGAAAATGAGTGCCACTGGCATTCCTCCAGTCCTCAGGCATCTTTCTCAACCACTATTGTTTCACCAAGATTATCAAGTGGCCTTGGCAATGACAATAATCAGCTCCCTCAGCACATGTGGTTGCATCCCATCAGAGCCCAGAGACTTATGTATGTCCAGTTCTCTTAGGTACTCCCTGAGCTGATCCACTTCCAGCAAGAGTACATTTTTATTTCTCTGGATTTTTGCCCTGTTATTCCTGAAAGCTGATCTTGCTCGTAAAGTGTGAGGTGAAGACACCATTCAAAACCATGGCTTTATCCATATCCTTTGTCACTGCTCCTCCCCCGCCCCATCCCCATTTAGTAGAAAACTCAAATTCTACTTAGTTGTTTTCTTTTATTACCTATGTACTTAGAGAAGTCCTTCTTGCTGCCCTTGACATCCCTGGCCTGATTAAATTCCATTTGGGTCTTGGCTTTCCTAGCTGTATCTCTGCATGCTCAGGCAATGTCTCTGTATTCCTCCCAAATTACCTGTCATTACCTCCACCCTCTGTGGAATTCCTTTCCTCATTTGAGTGTTGCAAGGGTCTCCTTGTTCACCCATGGAGGCCTCCTAGGATTTTAACTCAATTTCCTGTTCAATGGGATGGACTACCCGAGAGCTCAGAGAAGACCACTGAATATTAACCAGCTTATTTGGGGAGATTGAAATCCCCATAAGGACCAAGATCTGTGAATGTGAGACTGCTTCTACTGTATGTAGAATTCATTAACCACTTGTTCATCTGGTATGCCTAAAGCAAGATTTTAGCCAATCTCATTTTCAATCCACAGATTTAATGCTCCTGTTCTGTTGCTTCCTAGTTCATAGATTAATCACTTCTTTATTCCCTATCATTCCAACCACCAGTTTTCATGTGTGAAGAGTCTCGTTTTCTCTGAGATTAAACACAGTAAAGATGATGCTTAAGCATATTTCCAGTATTTGAAAAACTTAAATCAGTTCAACTACTTCTGTGAAACACAAATCTCACTGCATCCATAAATGCAGATTGTCAGAAAGTACAGGAGATAGGCTTAACATTACTCTTGACATTTCTATTCTTAATTTTTTTTTGTCTTTGGTTGGGGGTTTTTGGTTAAAGTGAAAACATAAACCTGTTAACACAAGGAGTTTTGGAAAACTAAATGCAGTTCAAAATGACTCTGTGAATAAAATGCCCCAATTATTTACTCATTCAGAAGACAAGTTGCAAGACACTGCAAAGAGCATAGCCTAAGTGAAAATTCCTGCTTACAAAAGAAATGAGTTAATGGGGCAGCATCCTGCAACAGACTAGCTGTGTTAGAAAAATATAAGTGTTTCTGATTGTATTTATTGAGAGAAAAAAATTCTGCATCAAATTTCTCTTTGTTTCTAGCCACATTATGATCAACCTTATGTTGTTTTGGGGATAAAACATTCTTTTTGTTTATAAATAACTGGAATTGCTTACACCTTGTTCAGCATGCATACTCCAGTTGTATGTGTTTTTGTATGGAAAAAAAATGTTGATGTAAATCTTTATAGGAGTATCTTTTTATTGTCTCTCATGAGAAAAATTTAGTTTTTCTAACTCATCATAAAGAATTTCATCTAAAACCACAGGATAGGATTGAAACCTTTACAGCCATAGGAAAAAAGCAAACACACTCCATTGCACAGGAATATACTATAATAATGAGCTATTACCTCATTGGAAACAAGGTAATATTACTATTTGCAGCAATATCTAGAGCTGTACATAAACATAATTTCACATATAAAACTTGAGGGCTACATATTTTTAACGTGCATTGTAAAATTTATTTCACTTGAGAATAGCAAATCTGAAGAAAAAATGAACCATTTTATCCTTGAAATTTTAGACTTTTTTATCAGCTCACCATCAATAGTGTTTGGAATCAAACTTACTTGTCTTGATCACTTCAATGATTCATGTCCTAAACAGTGTACAAAATAATGAGAAAATCTGACAGTGAATCAGATTGTTGCATTAATCTACATAAATCAGATTGAGTATTAACTGCATGTCAAATATCCCTTCAAAACCTGCTAGGTTAGGGTACGGTTTAAAAAATGTACTCCTAAGACAGGCAGTGAAAATTAATATGTATCTTATAGTAAAGGGAAAAGTAGCAGAGTCAGAAGAACTAAGAACTTTTCATATTCCTATGAGTTTCAGAATACAAATAATCACAAAAACGCACATTTTGTCTGAATGCATAATATAATTTCCTGACAATGAAAATTTCAGTGGAATTTCATCATGGCACTTCATTTCAAGGATCACTCTTCGTCTAGAAGTATATGGAAGTTCTGTGTTTGCTCTCCTCTGAGTTCATGCAAAGGGACAGAGAGAGGTGAATCACAAGCTGGATTTTGAAACCTATAATAGTCCTTTGTGTAATCACACTCGTACTACAAGGTAAAGAAGGCCTCTCCCTACCATTAACCTTTGAGTTTTTCTTTCTTGTATAGAATAACTATATCTATATATACATCTCTATCTCTATCTCTATCTCTATCTCTATCTCTATCTCTATCTCTATCTCTATCTCTATCTCTATCTCTATCTCTCTATCTCTCTCTCTATCTCTATCTCTATCCCTATATCTCTATCTATCTCTGTCTCTATCTCTATCTAGTGTAGGGATAAACATCTTCTTATCAAAAAGTATAACCCTTGTAAAAAACCACAATGCCTAAAAACTCAGGTGGAGGTGAATAAAGAAGTTCTTCCCTTATCCTGAAGAATGTGTCATTTTTCCTTGAGTTTTTGTTTGGTTTTTCATTTCCTGTGATTGAATTTCTGACAGTCAAGTCCACACAAAGACCAGACCAAAGAAAACAGATTTCAAAGAAAAGATAGGAAATGGTAGGGATAATAGGAAAATATAGGATGGTGGGCATTGACAGGATTTTTTAGGCTTGTTTTCAGTATTTTGGATTTGGGTGTTTTGTTTGGTTTAGTTTGGTTTTTTTTTTTTTTAATCTGTTTTCAGATCAAATTCTTGCTATATATATTTGTGTATAAAAACTTCAATTGCCTTACTTAAGATGGGAAAACTAAACTTTGTCTTGCAGCTTGTTTGTTCATGATCTTCCTCAGCCTTTATGTGAACCTCACCACTGCTTTAACAGGTGACCCAACAGATTGCTCGTAGTGTAGGTGCAACTGCTCATGACTTTTGCTGTCACAGGTTCTAATTGATCAAGAATCATTACAGTCAGTAGGGTTATCTTTCCAGGGAAAAGACTCCAGTTGCAGATTGCATTAGGAAGCTTGTCTTTATACCTTTTATCAATAGTGTCTGTACAGAATCAGATTCTGTACAGAATCAATAAAGCACAGTAGTACATTATGAATAAATGCACATATATTTGGTGTACCTGCCAAAACACCTTTTAGTGATAAATACCTGATCAAAAGTGTTTGGAGACCTCTTTACTAGATCTTCTCCAGAGGAATCTGACTACTGCTGGGAAAAAAGCATTACAGTATTTCCCAGTATGTATGGACAAAGACACTGTATAATTATACATTTGTGGTTGTTTTTAATCTGTATCTGTCCACATTTGCTATATATAGAGTAAGACTTTCAGAGATAGAGACTTTTTAAAGAATTTTTTAAATGTATTTCTGCTTTATTTATGCTAATAAAATGCATTAATCTTTACAAGTATGTTTTTGTATTTGAAGTGTTAGCAGTGGCAGAGGCTGTTTGGAAAAAAAAGAAATTTAAAAAGACCACCCTTTGACACTGACACTATCACTATTATATTGTACTGTCCTACCAATCCTGCATACAAACTGCTATTTCCTCCTAAAAATTAATTTTATATATGTACATTGAGACAATACCATCCCTCCCTTGTGATAGTTGCTGGCATTTGGTCAGAAAATACATTGAAATTTGGTCAGTTTTGTTGTAGGTGGAGAAATGACAGTATGGTTTATTCAATGTTTTTAGTTTGTAGAGGCAGATGATGGAAGCTGCTTTTAAAATAAAAAAAAACCCAGCAATCCAGCCTATACATGTGTGAATGTGACTTAAGAACAAATGCTGTGTTTTTAATCACATTGGTGTTTGGTACCATGAAACTAAAAACATGCTGTACCATTACACTCTGGTAAGAGCAAACAGAAAAAGTGATCATTATCCTAAACAACGTGGAACATAAATAATATGAAACTTGAGAGAAAGTAAAATTTGAAGAAACCTTCCCCATCACCAAAACTGAACAACAGTTATTGACTACCATAGTTTTAATTTTTCTTAGTATTGAAAAGAAGACACAATAGTAATTATATGTAAGAAATGGTCCATATTTCCCATGTCCACCATCTATTGTTGTAATTTTCAGCTCCTGTAGTTCACAAATGGTCAACAATATGTCAGAATGACATTTGTAATGACTGAACTGAATAAAATTTGTTTTGAGTTTATAAGTGCAGTGAACCAACAATTTCTAGACCTTGAATACTCATACCTCATCCACTATATTGATGTTGCATGTGTGACTTGTTTCTGTTAGATAACAGAAATTTTCAGAGAGACATCCACTTTAGTATGAAATGAACTGTATCTTAAAATAGCCCATTCTGCTAAATTAAGTTAAATGAGTTTCATTATTTGTATCCAAAGTTACATTTGAAGTCTGAACTGCATTCATGCAGGAAGGAAAGTTGGAGACTGAAAGAAAGACAAAATGGATATTTCTATTCAATTAAAAGCAACTGAGAAATACTACCATTATAGCAAATAGTTATTACATAGTAAATGGTTTTTTTAAATACAGTCTTTAAATATTTCAGCTAACTGCTGTTACCAGCTCACATCCAGAAGATCAAGGTTACACAGCCCACTCCCCTTCTGAGCTAAGGTGTAAAAATATTTGCTCTCTTTTAGAGAGTAGACCCCTATCAATAATATTATCTACAAACATAAGTTAGAAGTCTACTGTAATTTAGCATTAACAGTGCTTAATTCCCTCCCTTCCCTCACACAGATAAATATATATAGACAGTATTGTCAGGAGAAGTGTCCTGGAATAATTGAAGAACCTTGAAATAGGTTACTGAATCTATGTCTCTCAGAGTTGACAAGATTTCCTCCAAATACTTGAAAATACTTACATCTGATTCTCTGACAGAACCAGAGTACTTTAGAGATAACAGTGTCTGTAAAAATCTATGATTAAGTAAAAAGCAAAGATTAAAAATTGATTAAGCAAAAAACTAGTATACAAAGTTTATTCTGTAAATTCTGAACGCTGAAACATGATTTAAAAAATTTGCAATTTCTCTACATGTCTATATTTTACCTGCTGCAAATTTCTTCAGCTGCTGTAAACACATGCTTAATATGTCTGAAACAGCTCACATAATTCTGTTTATCAATTGTGTATTCCATAGGAATTGATGCAAGAATATTGTCTAGATGAGGATAGCTGTCTTTATTTACATATTATTAGAAATAAATGTTACATAGATGTTTTGAATGCCATGAGACCTCCAAGAGACACCAGGAATCACATAAATATCAATCCCAGAAAATCACTGATTCTCAGAAAAGTAGAAAAATGTGCATCAGACACAAAAAAGAATTTCCTTGTTATCTGGAACACAGTGTTTACTTTTGGGATGACTAAATAAAAAGATATTTTTCAGATGGTGATCTCTCCTTTGTAAGTCAAGTTGATAAGTGAAGAAATGGACAAAGTTAATATTGACGTGCAGTGACACCATTTATCCACACTAGAGTGTTTCAGTCCTACAAACTCATTGCAACCTAATCTTAGAAGTCACTGCTGAAGGAGGAAACAGAAATGATTTCTCAACATGTATCTAACTTTCATCTGGAAGTTACAGCAAGAACTTTGTTTGATCTGTTCAATACCACAAGTTTTGCCATCCTTTTATGCAATGCCAGGAGTACTGCATGGTCCAGGCACACCAAGTAACTGGAGAAACACTCTTTTACTGCCACTAGGGGTGGGATTCACTTACATCAATCCAGATTGTGATAATGAACCCTCATGATAGCCTTAGATCTGTTATCTCCTAAAATTCCTAAAAACCTTCTGTCAAAGCAAGCTGTCTTTTTACATAAAATGGCAAAACAGTGAAAAATATTAAGAGTTTTATACTTTTTACCTACCAGAGGAGCCAACACAAGAGAAATATGACTATAGGTAAGCCATGAAATGGTCAGTTCAAATTTGTAAAAAAACCAAAAACCTTAGATGAAACAAACATTTGTTTGAAAAAAAAAAAAAAATTGAAAAGAGCAACAACAAAGCCAACAGGATATCAACAACAAAATTTTACTGCAATTTTCACTCATCTCTATTAAAAATCTCCACCAAACAGCCCAGGGTCACAAAGAACTCTGTCTGGGAATGCGTGAATGTAAAGATTTGCTTTTGTGTGCATGTGTGTCAGTGTGTGTGTGAGTCCACACAGTGAGCAAGAACAGAAGCTATGTGGGAGAAAACCAGCATGGTCTGTATTACAGTATTCACACACCAGAATGTCATAATTACATTTTGAACTCTTCAGGTCTTTGTAAATGCAAATCTGTACATGGATACCTTCTACTGAAATTGAAATCAGTCTTTAAGAAACTGTCAAAAATCAGGATCAGCTCTGGTGTATTTAGATGCAATGTTTGAAAATGTCTCTACTACTCCTGACCTCACCTTTTGGCTTCTACCCCCATGACAGAATTAGAAGACAGGTGTTTGACTCCAAAATGTAATTGTTAATGAAGCTGGTGAGAATTTGAACTTTTATGCTAGTTTGTGATCTTAATGTATTGAGGCAAAAGTGTTAATTCCTCTCGGGCCATTTGCACCATGGATAAGGGCACAGGGATATTGAGCTAACAGAGCTTCACTGAAGAACATGGGCACACTTCCTAACCTTATGTAGCATCCACCATCCCTGTTACAGCCGAGATCCAGCTGTCTGTCTCAGTCTGTCTGACCTCTACAATGGTCATATTCAGTAATATTCAGTAAGGCTTCTTCTTTAAGTTATATCTGACCATAAGTGTAGTGCTTTTTCTTTTGCCATATTCCATAACTATTTGGAAGAGCCCAAGATGTCTAGTAAGAGGAAAAATAAGAAGATAGTCTGCTTCTTGAAATGATTCTGCTGGCACATTTTCATAGCATAGTAGTGTGATTTTCACACATTTTACCCAGGATCCCTGTGATGTTTATCACATCTTCTGTGGCCCAGCACTGCTCTCAGGAAGATTTTAGCCATGACTGTTGAGGTCAATTGAAAGGAAGTGTCTTCTTATTTGTCATTCCCTTGAGAAATGTGCAATATCTCAACTTTTTTTTCTGGAATTCTCTACTAGACCAGCCTAAAGAGTGACAGGATTGCTATTACTTGTTGCATCAATATTAACACACCATAACTTGCCTGGCTTCAAGCATGCCATCAGGGTGATGTTAAAAGGGTGAGGTTAAAAGCCTGCCATTAAATACCTTGTGTACAGAGAGTATTATCTGCCCTCACAAGAATTTCAGCTCAAATCCAGTATCTACTAGCCTTAGAATTCATACTTCTTCTGCCCGAAGTAGGGGGTCACACCTAAAATGCACTAGTTAGTAAAATCTTTGTCACATGCTCAGAAAAATTACATCGAAAGAAAATATTTGTTTCATCTGTGACCATTTTATATGCAGGTGAAAAAAACATGGCTATATTCTCCAACAAATTTACACTCTCCTTGAATTACAATGCTGCCAGATTTTGGTGCATTGGGACTGCAGATGAAAAAAAAAAGTGGAAAAAAAAATGATTGACTGTCCAGAAACAGAGGAAAATCTTAAGGCCTTCCCTCTACTCCAAACTCTGGTGAGTACATAAAACTTATTCAGTTTTTCCTGATGACCAACATAACTAGTTGGTTTCCAGAAGGTTTCCTGAAAGACATCACTTACTCTATACCAGCTAACTGGTGAATTCTTTGAAAGGGTCAACAAAATGTCTCTAAGGTGACTAGCACACTATTTGTCTAGCAGAGCATATACTGCTGAATCCTTAAACAAATCCCTTTCCTTAGGGAAAGAATCTGCAGCAGTGTCTGAAGCCATCAGTTCTCTGTAGCTGATGTGAAGGGTTTGTGTGCTTTAGTACATAACACCCTGCCCAGTTTGCTGGGCAGTAGGTCTATCAAATAATTAGTGAGGGGCAGGGGCTGGGGTAGGTGCAGCATGTGAGAGCCCAGAGGGTGGTGCGTGGAGCTGGGAGGTAGTGCCAGATGGGGCAACTCGCTGCCAGTTTAAGGCAGTGAGGGCAGGCCTAGGACATCCTGTGGGATTTGCAATACAACTCATTTTACTCTGACCAGTAATGTGACAGCAGAAAGTAGGGATTGTGGATTTTGGAGACATATTTCTGCCTGTTGATGCCCGAAGCTGGCAAAGAGTCAGGTATTGCTGAATTTCCTAAGTGTCACATCTGCTAATACTTCCCAAATATGGAAAGTATTACCCAGCCAACTACTGATGACTGAACATATGGATCTGATTAACGGGAAGTTCCACCTGAACACGAGGAAGAACTTTACTATTGGTTGACCACTGGAACAGATTGCCCAGAGTGGTTGTGGAGTCTCCCTCACTGGAGATATTCAAGACACATATGGATCCAGTTCTGAGCTGTGTGCTCTAGAAAGACCCTGACTGAGAAGGAAGATATGACCAGAAGACCTAGCTGTGCTCCCTTCCAACCCTACCCATTCTGAGATTCTGTTATCAGTTCAAGAGAAAATGCCCCATCGGCTTTCCTATTGGCTGTTCCAGCAACCAAATAGACATTAAGAAGTTTTTAATTGCAAGTTTTCCATTCTCCACATTTCACTGTTCCTTGTGGCTAAAAATACAATATATACAGAAACTTTAATAAAGCCAAGCAGCTCAAGCTTACTTTTTTCATTAGCTTCTCTAACACTTCATATCTCACAAAATAGGGATCTGACTTTGAGAATATTTCCATGTTCATTGAGCTGTAATATTTTAAGACCAGGGGTTTATTACTTTACTTCCATAAATGATTGCCTAATACCCAAAGAGGCCATACAGATGGTACCCAAGTTAATATAGTGGTAGTCTACAAACAATTTTTTACTGCCTTAAAAACAGATAGTAAATAGATTTTCCTATATTAGTGTTCTGAGACCACCGTCTGTGGACAAAATTAACTGTTGATAATAATATTTCAACTACTCACTTTTGTACTTTTAAACTAAATGTTTTTTGTGTCTCACTTTGAGTTAAATAAATGATCAATCTCTCTATTTAATCTTGAACTGTTTAGTTTACTGCTTTGATCTTTATGATATTTCACTGAATATCATGGGAATGTTATAAACTTTTTAGCAAATAACATTTTTTAATTCACTCTCCTGGCTCATTTTTATGTTGATATTAACATGTAGCCCTAACACTGACTGTACACAGTGGAGTAATAAAGAAAAAATTCTTATAATAATAAATGTTCATCAGGCATGAAACCTTCCTGTTCAGACTGAAAATTTCCCGAATGAAGATGACTGAGGAGAGTTCTGAAAAATTAATATACAGAATCTGGAAACTAAAATATTGATTGATAAGAGGAGAGGGAGAAGATCTTGATTATCCAAGCAACTTGGTGGAGGTAAAGTAAGGGGAAGAAAAAGAAACATAGAAACAGTGACTGGAGTTTTAATTACCGAATGTCAGAGGACATTTGAGAGGGGAGAAGAAAAAAAACCACCCTAAGAATAAAGCTATATTTCATGGCATTGTGTATCTCTGGATAGCGAGCAGGGAAACAGAGTCTCATGGGATAGGAAACCTGATGATCTGAAAGATCACAGATATTTTATGGGAGGCAATAGGGGAAGTTGATGGTCACTAAACAGGAGGGACAATGAAATTGTATCATGAGACGTTGCTTCCTTTAGAGACAATAAATTCTGCATCTATTACATTTTATTTTATCACACTAATGAAAGATATATCCTTTCCCACAATTCTGAAGGCAGGAAAGGTAAAAAAAAAGAGTAGCAGGCACACTGCTCATGTTAGATTCTTTGTGAGTTTTGATACACAGCAACTTCCCTCACACTCCAGTACCCTGCACCTAAGACCATGGTATGAGGTCAGGTCTTCAGGAAGGCTAATGTAGCAATTGATCACAAAAGCCCTTGTAACCATTTTCTGTCCTTGTGTTTGACTAGCTACAGTACACACACCCATTAAATTGCACAAATTTATTTTCCTTTAGTTTTCTAAAGTACCACATAAAATATTACATAGTACATTACACATAAAATTTTAACATAGTGTTCATGGAAGTTCCTAGTGTAGAGAAATTAATAGCTTTATCAAATTAGTTATAACAGAAGATATGTTTGTTTTACAGGAAAATAAAAGCACAGAAATATTTCCATCACTGTTATAAATTTTCATCAGTTTATTAAATCTTTTATTATGCCTAGAGATTCCCCAGCAACCTGAAATGAAATGGCCTACCTCTGAGGTGCTATTAGGATAAGAATAACTTACAGAATAAGCTTTACAAGACACGTAGAATCAATCATTTTTACTATTATAACCAAGACAAATTCCCATTAGGAACTATGCTGCACTTACAAGCATCTATTTTAAATTTTTATATACTTGGTGTGCCCAACATAGCAGCACTGTGTCTCAAATTACTTTTGTAAATCTAATTGATTTAATAAATTCACACTTAAATTGCTATTCAATTACTTACTCTTCTCTCCAGCAATTTTACAATCTTGAGCATATAGCAGAACGAGAACATAATTAAAGGACTTATTCATTAAAGGAATTCTTCTCTGCTGGTAGATCACCTGGGTTTTTCTCAAGATATTCAAGCTACAGCACTTATCTGCAAAAAGGTTAGCATGGAAAATTGAAACATTATAAATATTTGGTACTACACAGAAGGAGACATGACTTATCATGCAGTGAATATAGAGAATTTTTAAGTATCTCCCATGATCATATAATACAGAAATATTCTTAATGTTTATTAAAGTGCTTATCTGTTGTCAACTAGATACATTTTTCTCATTTTTTAAAAATAACTTGAAGTTTCAAAAAGGCATCAGCTTTCATACATGCATACATACAACTTTCATATGTGAATGATGTATATCTAACATCAAATTGAAAAATTTACTTGCATGTATGCACACAGAAATTAAAGGCATAAATACTCACAGCCAATTATGTGACACAGCTGAATTGCTCTAAATCCAAACAAACCAGGGGATAACCACTTGGCAGAGGTCCCAATAAAATGGAGAAACAATAATATGAAGGTATGTCAAGGTACTGAATACTAGTATTTTAGTTTCTATAAACTAGTTCTTCTATACTAGTTTATTTTAGTTTCTCTCCAGAACTATGGACCCTCAATACTCAAGCCCACATGAGGAATTGTTTTTGCTCAAAGGAAGCTAAAACAGTAGGCAAGTATCATCCATTTTGATTGATGAGAAATCTGAAGCAGGGTACTGCTACCTGTCTTCTTCAAGTTTGTACAAAACTGAACATGCAGCACAGATCAATTAATCTTTAGGACAGTGCTTTGATCAAGACAACCACATTCTCTTTTTTTATATATATCAAGAAACTTGTTTCAGCTTGAAGCTGTAATAAATCTTGCTAAAGTGAGATGTTACTCCTCTGAGCACAGACAGATTGTCTTTTCCCCACAAGCACACAGTCTGCTTGCTCTGCATTTCCACCTTCCTGCTTAGTGTTGCTGAGAGTGGTTTCCCAAAAAGCTCTGCTGCTCAGAGTAAATGTGGAGAGGGAACACTGGCACAACTTGTGCCTGGGGGAAAAACAAACTATTCCAAAGAACAGCTTGACTCTGCTACTAGGCAGTGGATAAGCTAATTCAGCTCTCCCCCCACCTTTGCACATGTCAACAAAGTCTGTGCATTGTATGTCCTGCTCTTATAGATGTCCCTGTACATTTAAATACAAGATACTGTTTTCTGCATTTGACTGTCTGTATTTCCTTATGGTGCTTAAAGAGTTCAGTTAAATTCAGAAAGAGTGAATCAAAACAACCATACATATGGAATATGACTTTTTCCTCTTCATTTACAAAAGTAGAACTCATAGATTTCCATATGCCCTGAACCAGAGTACTCAGTCTCCTAAATTTGATTAATAGAAAAGAAAATCAACTCAAAACTAATTCTACAAATTTACAGTTGTATTCTTTGTGATTTTAATAGTGAAATACAAGCTAGTAAAAAAAAAATTTTTGGAGCTCCCCAAAGACATTGCAACTCTCTAAACTAACATATATTTATTATCTAATTAGCATGTATCCTAGCTTGTTTAAGATTGGATAAAATAAAACTTAAAGCAAATTTTGCTTTTGCCTAAATAAACCTGTTTAAGAGTACTAAGACTTCTTTGGTTTAGAATCACTTCACAAACTATACAGATACAAGAAGTATGGATTTTAGCCTAGTAACAGATTTAATGGTACAGTATCTATTCTGGGACTTTGGCCAGAACTGTGTTTTTGAATCATACCTGACTTTGCACAAAGCTTCTCTATCATAAATCTGCTTAGGAAAGTGATGGGTTCAGGCGTTCCATGTTACTATGAGGAAAAGGTTTACTTACTTTGATGCTATCAGTTACTTTGACATTTTGATGTACCAACATTTCTTTTTCCCAGACCAAACAAATTAAACTTTTGTATGTTCTTCTCTGACTGTGAGACAAATCTTGCAAAAGGATTACCAAGGCTATTAGGAATGATTGCTCTGTTCTACAGCTTTTTATCTGGATTGTACCCAAGCATCACCTTTATGCATCTGAAGAGCTTGCAATGAAATCTGGTCTACCTGAAAATGGGATACATTCTATTAGAATTTTTTTTTTAGAAGTTAGAATTCTTCATTGGCAATATAGTAATACAATTGATACAAAACCATATATTTTTAATAAAACTTAAGCAATGCAGGCAAAAAAATAGAAATATGCTGGCACTCTTGCATGAAATCTTTCTTCCAGAAAAAGAATCCAAAATATTCTGTGTCACAATTTAGTGGTTTTTAATTTTTTTTCCCTTATCTAAGAAAGACAAGTTTACTATCTAGAATAGAACATTAAGTCACCTACATTTACAAACATATTTTTGACACCATTGTCTCAACAACCCTTTAAAAAAAAGAGAATGAATATGGCAAAATGTTAAGGAGGATCTTAAAAAAATGAATTCTGAAAATGCTAATATCTTCTTTATCTCTGAGATATTTCATCCTCTTTTCCTACCTTCATGAATGAAAAGGTATTTAAGTATTGTGAAGATGACAAATTCCTGGTTTGAATAAGTAAAAAATTGAGGGACTTATAAAACCCTAAAAGAGCTACTCACAATTTTTCTTCTTAAAACTGGGAACTGTGACTTAAATACACAAGAGGAAAGCTGTTCCTTATCAAAAAAAAAAAAAAAAACCATTTAGCTAGGACTCAAACTGCTAAGTCATTTTAGGTCAAAGCAAAACATTTTAATCATCACTCAACAAATTGATTAGCAGTCAGGAGTGACTGAGAAACTCAGTGATCTTTTTGCCTGAAATACTGTTTAGTAATTGGACTCCCTCTTATTTTACAAATCTCATCAATCATGAGAACCATGATGAAATCTCATTTTCATTTCTTCTCACATAAAAAGTATTACACCATTATATTCCATTGAGATCCTGCCAAGTAAACTTGACCACTGCTGCTGGTGCATTTACCTTTATGCAAACATAAATGCACCAGCAGAAAAAAGTGAGATATAAACCAATAGCCAGAGCCTGAATACCCAACAATCCACACTTACGTCAAGCCTTTTTTTTAGCTCCATTGGAAAAGTTAAAATCACCAAATACAAGGAAAAATGCCCACTGTTAAGTCTGAGGTTGATCAAGCCCAAAGTTCAGCCTTTCTGAAGTTAATGGTTGCTGCTGCAGGTTGCAGTTTTGTCAGCAACATCTCATATTTGACTGTTTCTACAGCAATCATGGAAATGGTGGTGTGGAGCAGCATGGAACCATTTATCTTCCTGCAGGATGGCCACTGTTAGCTAATCAGCAGTAGCCCTGCTGCTACTTATCAATAACCCAAAAATCGACTTGTGACCAAACTGCCTGAGAAAGCTGTTAGTAGGGCAGGTACTTCAGGTTCCCACAACTCTAAGAATTTTGTCTTTCACTTTTCTAATCAACAGTTTCTTGCAGGACTGCTCTGAATGGAAAATGCCTACAGTCTGAGCTGTATCCAAGCTAAATACCACAGGAAGATGATGTCACTACTCTTTCCACATTTCTTTTTGAATTACTATTATACACAAATTGATAGACTCTCCATGTTCTTTGGTTTTAGCAGCTGTAATTTGGTCTGGAATATTCTAAATATGAAAAATATATTCTTACTGTTCACAATATATTAGATTAATGTGCAACTTTCCAAGCTTCACAGTTTATATGAAAAAACCAAATATTCAAAATGCGGATACATTTTAAGATTTCATTTGCTGATGTTAATTAAAAGACTTACTTAATTTTTCAGCTTCATTTCCTTTTGTTTAAATTTCAGTCTTTGCCACTTTATCATAGTTTTTATATTCTCAGCATGATCAATATGCAGAAACCAAATGAACTGTGCACTTCTTACAATTTAAAACCCACAGATTTGCAGCTTCATCAATACTTCAATTATTTTTATAACTCACTTGACATAAAGATTTTTTTCAATTCAAAACAATTAAAATAAGGAGACATCTTTACAAATAAGATTACTTTAAGAATCAAGATCTTAAAAATTGCCTCTTTGCCTAGGAGAACCATCAGTGAAAGCTAGCTAAGCAAAACCAAAATACAGTCATTTCAGAACCTATTCTCTTCAGATAGTGGGGAATTTCCTGCTAATTCTTGTTATAATATTATTCAGGGAGACTGATTTCTTAAGAACAAAAAAAGTCCTTGAAGATCTAGAAACTCTAAATGTAAGTTTCCTCTACTGAATACAGCAATCTAAATTTAAGTTTTACTGATGATAACCCAGCATGATTCAAGCTTTTAAAGTGAAAATTCTTCCTCTTTTACTCTGGTAGAACATAAATGTGTGCATACATAGGGCAGTTGCTCACACAAAAATTCCTCTGTTCTGTTATCCTATTTGTCTTTGAGTTTTTACAGCAGCACTCACAAAAGAGTCACAGAGATTAAAAATTTTTCCCACCATGAAAGTAACTGTAGCAGTAGCTAAAACTACCTACACAGACAAAGAAATTTAATGCTTAAAAAATCACTACCTTGCAGAGACCTGCTGTTTATTGCACTAACTGACAGTATAGGAAATCAACACTAAAGCAAGCCAAAAATCTTTCTTTCACTTTTATTCATATTTCACTCACAGTCATCTCTTCTTTGTAATTTTTTACCTTTGAATGATTTCTCAGCTACAATTGACAGATTGTTTAAATATAGATAAAAATTAACGCCCTAAAGCATAGAGAACTAAGCAGAATCTCAAAGATAAGCATTATTTGTATGGATATTATTTTAAATACTTATTCACATGTCATATCTTGGAGTAAGGTAGATATAGGAAACATCCTGTTTAAATTAGCACTACTCATCTAATATTCTAATGCTGGCTATTAATAATTACTGATTAAGATCAAATACCGAGTAACAATTAAGCAAATATTTTATCTTCTAAGTGTTTCTCTTAGGCACAATAAACTGATATTCAAATTTGGGAAGATTAAAATTTGACTTTGCAGCCAATTTTATGAGATACAATTATCCAATCACCAGAGTTTGAGGTAACACAAAATCCGAAGTCGTACGGAATGGATGCTGTGCTGGAGAAAGAGCAAACAGGCTGTGTTGATCCTTCAGGCCATTCATGAATTTTCACAGAAAGATGTGCAATTAGGATTTACATGTTTTTCAGGCTTAATCCAGCACTTTTTTCCTAAATGACCACTTCATTAATGATTGACAAAGAATGATACTCAACAGGCAGAAGATTTAAGGAGAAATTCCCTCAATAAGATCATTATGTAGGGGAGGCAAAGGAGATGTTACAGAACTCACCTAGAAGTTCTCCTCTTTGACTTCACATAGTTTCAGAAGTATGGAAACACATCTGCAATACAGGTACGTCTTTCAAAATTGTACACAGTGTATTATGTCACATTTATGCCATGCAGACATCTATGGCAAATACTGTTCTGACCTCCTTCTAATGCCCACTGTTGAGGATTATCATTGCTTTCATACTTGGTCAGGAGAAAACAAACAATAGTGACTTTCTAGAGTACTGTAATAAAAAAAATGAAAAAAATAAAAGCACTGCAAATAGTCTATTTATTGATGTAACTTATGTGCATTCCTCTCACAAAGATTGAAAACTCTCCAGGGCAAGTATAAAAGGCATAAAACACAGCAAACATCCAAACCTTCCATCCTTATCCACTGTCAGTTTGGTAGATGCAGTAAATAAAAATCTCATATCATCATATACTTTACTGCTCTTAAGGCACTGAAAATTTTCTTTAAGGTATTTTTAATTATTTCTAATAATACTCTTCTCCTAATTGCCAGAGGTATTTTCAACATCATTAACAGATATGTCAAAAAATGGTAAGCAGAAATCACCATGATTGTCTATCCACAAATTTGCAAAAAGGAGTGTAAGAAATGGTTGTTACCACTCTTTGCATAAAATAAAATCTTTGAGTAGATCCACATACCTTTAATTTGGGTCAAAAGGCAGTTGCCTGTATTACTTGTATTTTAGCAAATACATCTACATGGGATTGAATTCCAGCTGAGACATTCCGAGATTTACATGCAGATTTTATTAAACAAGGGCAGGTCACCACAGATTTAAAATTTCAAATAAGAAATTCTGCTTAGCAAACACAAAGTATACCCTGAAGACAGCATTACATTTCTACCACATTTACTGATGCAAATATTGTGAAATTATGAGTCCCTTTTCCTTTTAGATGTTATAGAACTGACAATTATGTTTCATTCAACTTTTTCAGGTCTGTTGGCAACAATTGTCAGAGGAAGAAAACCCAAAAATTCTTATACAGTCCTCTGATACACAGAAATAGAAAATAAAATTCAACAGCAAATGCAGCTTTTAAGACTGCAGTGCAGATGTTTGTGGTGTACAGTGATGCACACCTGCAAATTTCAACAGGCAGAATCCATCATATATGACCCAAGTCACAGCATCACCTTAGTTTTTCTACCAACAGCAGCTTGATGCACCAAACACCAAGGATTTCAAGGTAAAAGATTTATTATACTCTCTACTCAGAGGACATAAATAATTGTCAGTTTATTGAATCCAAAAAAATCTTGAATTTTAATGAATTGGAAAGAGAAACTGGAGAAAGAAATTGCAGTTGTGGCAACTATTCTCTACAAAAATAGTGTGAAAAGGCAATTCAAAGATAAATTTTAAACCCAGTATTGCATATACACTGAAATTGCATCCTTTTCTTATTTTTTCTCATATTTCTCTTTTAAAAACAGTCAATATTGCTTAAAGGTTTAAATCAATTCAAAGCCATAAGAATAGAACCAAAATTAGTAAGCAAGGCTTCTTCCTAAAAATTTCTCTTTGTTTTCCACATTTATCAATGAGCACTCTTAACCTTTCAAGACAAACTTGTCCTTTTGACTTTTCTTCTGCAACCTCAGTCCCAGCAAATTTCTTTACAAGAATCTATCTTTGCAATATTTCAGAAAATGAGTTATTTGTGGCCAGATGAACCTTTGCTTGTACTCCCAAGTCAATTACTTTCTCTCATGGGTGTCAGCTGAACCACTTCACAGCTTTTATAGGTCAGACTCTGCTGGGATGTAGTATAAATGGTTAAGTATGGGTTTAAACAAGGTGCCTTCAAAAGAATTCATGGACCTCAGGCCATTCAATTATAGAGATTTACAGCACTGTAGCAAAATGTTTTGTTTAAGACCCCATGTTCCTCGGACAGCAGAATTTAGAGAAACAGGAGTTTAGGACAAGGTACATAAAAACAACTAAATGTTATCAGACTGAAAGGAAGTATTTTTTTACCAAAGAGAGAGAGAATTTTTTTTTTGTTTGTTTTGTTGTTAGGTAGGAGCTGGAAAAGCAAATTGTGAGAAAGGCAAGCTGTTCCATGGAAACTGTTTAATTTCATAATGTATCTCTGGAGACATCATTTTCCCTCACTCTCCTTGAATGAAAAATTTGAAAAGGAAAAATGGTCATTGAGTAAAGCTGTAGAACACCAAACCTTGCATATTCTAAAGAATAGGAGTGTGGACAAGCTTATAGATTTCTTCTGGTATTCTATATTGAGATATATTTCACTTTCAATTTTTCAAAGATTAATTTTTTTATTAGTTTTTTTCTCCCAAATACTTTTATTATATTGACAGCAATTCTGATGTAATTTTATTTGGAACATTCAGCTAAATACAATGGAAATGACAGTGTATTTTTGCTATAGCTACCTGCTAGAGAATCAACAAGTAACTTTCCAACTAATTTCATTAATTAGCCTCAAAAACAGATCCCCCTTCCCCTCCAAAACCTCACTAAAAACCTCACCTGAGCCAAACAAGACATCAAACCCCAAATTAAAAAATCCATACAGTAAAGGGTGTGTACATGGAATATACTTCAAATTTATGCTGAAATTGTGGTGGTGATGCCAGCCCATGTAGTGATTTGACCTTACTCATGGACGGCCACAGAACTTCTATTAACTTGGCAGTGGAACATCTCATGTCTTGTCTTGACCAGAATTGAGTTTAGCAGTGTGAATATGATATATGGCAAAGGTCTGACAAATCTGTAAAGCTGATGAGTAGCAAACATTACTCATATATGTCACACTGGGCTTGGAGGGTGTCATCACAGATTCTAAACTAGTAATTGCAAGCTGCATTTACAAAGGGGCAAACAGCTTAGCTAGCAACCAGCAAATAGAAGTCAAACAATGGCATGGTGTTTGAAAACATTAAAAAAATATATTTCCCATTACAGACTCAAATCTGAGAAGAAAGAAATGGTCACCACCAATAATAAAATTATTCATGTAAAAAAATCAGGAGAGATAACTTCCTGTGATCCTCTCCTTTACTCCATCCCTCTTGAGGATGAATACCAACCTAAAATACTAGACTGACACCAGAAAGGTGAACAAAACATCAGAGAAAGAAGTGGAAAACTGAAGTTATTTAGGTACCACAAATAATAACTGTATTTCTTTATTACATAGGTATTTCAGCATGTAAATATCAGTGTCATTGTAACTGAGATAGTAACTGCCTATTTGGATTACACAACTAAGACTCTAATTAGACTAACCTTAAGTTCCATTGGTGTTATAACATAATCCAAATTGTGGATGTGCTGAATTTGTACCCACTTCATATGCTCCTCCTAATTTCAATATGAGAGTGTTCCCTCTCCTCATAATTAATTCCTTTTTTTCCTGCTGTTTTCTTTCTTTGTCTTAGTCTGATACTGCTACCGCACCACAACATTCATCAATCACTCAGAAAGAAATAACAATAAATCAGGGACAAGCTCAAAGTTTACTATGCTTAAAACAACACAAACAAACTGTGGCTTACCCACAGTAGTGGAGACCAAATCTTAACCAGAGTGACAGTTAATTTTCAATGAAGAATATGATAGAATAGCACTTAATTAATGATTTCCTCACTAGTGTCTATCACTATTGTAGTAAAACAAAACCCAAAAAGGATCAGCATTGCGAAAGACTACTTTATTTTTACTCTGCTTGTAAACCCTCTTGGATGAAAAATAAAATCAGAGAAGGCAGAAAAATTCTTATAAAACATGTATTGCTCTGGACCAAGAAGTAACCGAAGTTTGAAAATTGATGTCCTCACTGGTTTTAACATACATAATAATTTATGGCGCACAAACAAAAAAACCCCCAACACTCTTTCTTTCTTTATTTTTGATGGATATCCTATTATTAAGCTAATAATTTGGCAAATTGACAGATACTGTAGACTTAACCAGATGTTTTCTACTTTATTTCAGTCTTCTGATTCTAAGATGTGAAAAAGAATTTTGCATGCTTACAGAAAAAGTGCATTTCCCTCAAAAAATGGGAAAAGATGGGATTTAATGCCTTTCCAGAGCTCAGTTGTAAGAAAAAAACCCCATCCCATTGAGTGGTCTGAATGATCTTGACACATAATGAAGTAGCAACTGAAATAACAAAGCTGAACTCTAATTACTTACTGATATTTCATAGAATCTGTTTATGCTGATAGTAGACAGGAAAAGAATAAAAATATTTATTTTAAAAAACAATCTAAAATACCACAAAGGACAGTAATTGGCGATGTTTTTTTGGTTTTTTTTAAACTTGACAACAGAAGAAACAGTCTTACTTCTAGAAGTGCCTGTAGGGAAATGCTGATGTTGCAACTAAGGCAGAATTATGGCAAACACAGAAGGAATTATGTTGAAAAAGTGAATCTTGAAATATGGTCAAGTAATTTTGGATGATAATTTAAAAACAGACAAATTTCATTACAGAGGAATTGCTAAATAGGAAAGGGAGACAATTAAGAGCTAGCCAAAAAGCTCATTTTAACTTTTATTGTAAATTCTGTCTTTACCATTCTCAGGTTTGTTAGACTTTCAAAATACAAAATCCAAAGAAAACAAAAATCTGTAATTTTTACTGATATTAAAGTAAAATTTCAACTCCCCTCCTCTACCCCCATCCCCCATTATCAGGCTCATTTAATCAATATTTCTGACATTTATTGTGCTATATTCTGAACATAAAATTTATTTATTCTGAAGTGACAATGGAGATGCTTGATTTATTTATTTATTAGGAGCATGGAATTTTTTGATGTGGTGGTGGAAAAGGGTTCTTGGGTGAATCAGGAACCTCAAGATAGAATTATTTTTCAAATAGATTAGAACAAATATGTCAAATAAATATGCATTTTGCTATTTAAATAGTAATATATGAATTTATTGGTCTCTGTTTCCTTTAGCTTGCCCTTACTAAGTTTGAATCAACGAGAATTATTATACCAGCCAATTTCTAATGCACTCCTGTTAAAACCATAGCATTTCTCAAGTTATTACAACGTGATCATGATATTACCACAAACATCATAGATAGAGACCAATAAAATACATTTTTACCTCTGTAACATATTGTAATGGAATGATAGTAACAGAATCTCACAACATTATGCAGCCATCCTTAGCTACACAGAGAGATCGTACTTTTTCCCCTAGGTGTTATTACTTTGTTATTGTTACCATATGTTATGTACAAAAAAAGAGCAGATGGAACATTTATTCTTTAATAAAGATGAGTACAGGAATCCTGGTCCACTTCCAGATTATAGCTAAAAGATGTTGTTCTAAAGGCTGTGACTCTATATCTGACAAAACTATTAGAAGCAAAGGTCCAATTAAAAATGCATAATGATAGTTTTTCCGTACACATAATTCAATAATTATATGTTGTTCACATAGTTTATTTTCATCCACGCCTTTTGTTTGTTGTCTACATTCTATCAAAATAAAGAAGTAAAATAAATTATTGAAAGAGATGCTTTAGACAGACAAGTGATGTCATATTTTAAGCCAATTTATACTGCATTAAATCATCCTTAAAGAAGAGATTAGTGTAACCTGAAGGAATCTTTCATAGTTGTACTTATTTTGTTGGCAGAGAGTCAATTTTCTCCATAGCAGCTCCTACCATTCTGTGTTTTGAATTACTGAACAAAACAGTTTTGTAACATTAGCTCTTTCAGCTATTGCTGAGCAGTGCCTGCACAACATCCCAGCTTTTTCTGTTTCTCATATTGCCCTGACAGTGAGGGGACTGGGGATAGGCAAGAGGCTATGAGGGGACACAGCTGGGACAGCTGAACCCAACTGGCCGATGAGATATCCCATACCATGTCATGCTCAGCATAAAAAGCTGGAGGAAGAAGAAGAGAGGGCACGGCATTCAGAGTAGGAAAGCTACACAGCAAAAGTCTGGTTTTGTCACCATTTACCTTTCTCAGGTAGACATACTGCTCCAGTGTTCAGCAACACGTACAGATGTCCTACTTAGCAAATTAGTACCACAAATTAAAACTTCCAAGTCAGATCTATTGGGTGTGATGTGCACAGATGGTATCAGCACATTCAGGATAGGCAATATATGTTTCTCCTGTCAGATTTACAGTGCGTGGTCAAACCAACAATGCAGAGCACTGCAACACAACTTATGTTTTCCCAAAATCAGGGCACCACTGCACAAGTCTTATGAAGCTGATCTGCAGCATGGACCTGCCCTGAGTCCTCAGGTTTTCAGTTAGGAAATTTTGTAACCCGTTCAAGATTTGTATTTTGAACAAGACCACTTCCAAACATCTATGAAAAAGACCTCTGCATGCCACTTGAATATAATTTCTGTGGGTGGGAGAGAAAAAAGATAGGAACACCTTAACATAAAATATCAGTGTGTTTTTTGTTTGCTTGTTTTTTATTTCAGCCTTGTGCTACATTTTGCGATGGGTGCTGTCACACTGAAAAAACTATTAGCTTTGCCAGTTACAGTCCTTCTGTTAACACAATCCTTCATATGTCATCATATGTATCTAACTGATACATGAATCCAGCTCAGGTTACCAATTCTACTCAGCTGCTGCGTGTTTAATACATATGGAAGAGTTAAAAGCAACATTCCCATCTAGATTATCTTACTGGCTTGTGTAAGCAATTTCATATGGTTGTCCTAAATACACATTAGCACATATTAGCATAATTTATTAATTTATTCATACTTTATAGTTATAAACTTTTCTGTCTCACTGATCCACTGGAGGGGTTTTTTTGTGAATAGATTTCTGCAATAACTACATGGAAATGCTACCTGGCACAAAGGGTTAAAAAAAAACCCACCCCAAAACTGAATAATTTCGATATGTTCCTGAAAGCCAGGTAGTTAGTACAGTGTGGTGGAAAGAATTCACAATAAGCAATTTTCAGAGCGCATCTAAAGCCCGGGTAATATTTCTATTCTGGATCTTGAAAAGAAATAACACAGCACTATTCTTCCCTCAGATCACCCAGAAGGTAACTCTAATATGTGTGCTATGAGAACAGTAAGGCATTTCTGACAGGTCTGCTGAGCAATTTACCTGAGGACTATTCTAAAGCAGCATAATTTTCCTGTCAACATTTGCTGGTATCATCTGGGGAATTATGGCTAGTTTTGCAGCAGGCTGGGCCAAAAGTTAAGAGGATGCAATACGTGGAAAAAGTAAAAAAGTTTAAAGGTGAAAATATTACAGCATTCTTCTTGGCTTGTGAGGACCATGCATAGAAAGACAGCGCTATATCATAAAAAATTCGATTTAGTATATATGATTTCCACCACTTCCCATAAGTTTCTCACACCAAAAATTCCTTTTTTCCCAGTCTAACAAGCCCCATTTTTTTTCCTTGTCAGTGAGAACTGTTCAGTCAAACTTTCAAATTCTGCTCAACCATTTCCTATCATGCTAATGACATGCTTTCTACCATATATATGTAAAGAAATCAATGATATTGAGCGGCAAAAAAAAAAGTAAATGTGTTTACAAATTCAATTTTTTTTTTCTGTGAAATCATTTAAATATTAAAGACTCCAAATAAGAAACAGACTATACAACTACATAATTCCAACAAGAAAAAATTTGAGTGAAATGTTATATTTACCTTGAGATATATTAGAAAAGGCCACCATATCATGGGTGACATTTCTAAATATCAATTTAGCTGCTCTTTTGAAACAGCTCCTCTTTCTCCAGAGCCAAACTGAACAAATACTCCAGTTCAAGTTCCTTAGCCCAGCAGCGCTGTTTAAGAATAAGAAAAATACAAATTCACAACTTTTGTCCACAGTTCAAAGGTGGATAGGAAATACTGGAGCCTACATGCTCATCCAAGCTGGACTTGATCAGCCTGCTTTCACTAGTCCAAACCCAGAGCTCAGTAGTTTATACAGAGACCACTCATTTAATTTAAGATACTGAATATCATAATTTATAATAATTATTGTCTTAAAAGAAAAATACAGCAGGTAAGTTAGAGATCACAATGGGTAGGTAAGTGATTGCATACTATCCATAAACCACTTCTGATTCTGCTATTATGATGATTTACTGCTTGAAGGTGTAAGAAAGTTGAGTTCACATCAATGTGCCTGAGTTTTGGAACATGCCATGAACTGGATGGTTCACAATTTTCCTGTGATTCTACACCACTACAAAACATTCTTGTTTCTATTTCTATTTCTAATTCTATTTCTATTATTTATATTTATAAAACCAAACTGTATGTTCTCTACTAGTCTGTATTGGGAGGAGAATCATTTAATATCTTCATTACTGACAAAGATGAAGAATTGAGTGCACCCTCAGCAAATTTGCAGATGACACCAAGCTGAGTTGACTCACCTGAAGGATGGGACCATCCAGAGGGACCTGGACAAACTCAAAAAGTGAGACAATGCAAATCTCATGATGTTCAACAAGACCAAGTGCAAGGGTCTGCACCTGGGTCAGGGTAACCCCCGGTATCAACACAGGCTGGGGGATGAACAGGTTGAGAGCAGCCCTGCTGGGAAAC
Organism: Rhipidura dahli; assembly: GCA_013399225.1. Taxonomy (NCBI): domain Eukaryota; kingdom Metazoa; phylum Chordata; class Aves; order Passeriformes; family Rhipiduridae; genus Rhipidura; species Rhipidura dahli. The sequence continues at coordinate 25,467 of VXAC01001323.1, forward strand.
ACTTGGGGGTGCAGGTGGATGAGAGGCTGAACATGCCCCAGCAATGTGTGTTTGGTGCTCAGAAAGCCAAAAGTGTCCTGGGCTGCATCCAAAGCAGTGTGGGCAGCAGGGCAAGGGAGGGGATTCTGCTCTGCTCTGCTGAGACCCCACCTGGGACACTGCATCCAGCTCTGGGGTCCTCAGTATGAGAAAAACATCCACCTGCTGGAGTGAGGTCAGAGATGGCCACCAAGCTGATTAGAGGAAAGGAGCACCTCTCCTATGAGGAAAAGCTGAGAGAATTTGGTTTGCTCAGAGTAGGAAAAGAGAAGGCTTTGGGGTGATCTAATTGTGATCTTCCTGTACCTGGAGGGAGCCTACGAGAAAGAGTCTTTTTACAAGATCCTGTAGAGACAGGACAAGGGGGAATGGCTTCAAACTGAAGGAGGGTAGGTTTAGACTAGATATTATGAAGAAATTCTTTATTGTGGCAGTGATGAGGCATTGGAACAGGTTGTCCAGAGAAATTTTGGAGATCCCATCCCTGGAGGTGTTCAAAGCAAGTATGGATGGAGCTCTAAACAAACTGGAAATTGTCCCTGCACATGGCAGGGGGTTAGAACTAAATTTTCTTTAAAGTCCCTTCCACAGTAAACTATTCTGTGATCCTCTGATTCTATTATCCTATATATGATATTTAGAAGTATGTAACATAACTAGGTTTTTTAAAGTGCTTTGTCATTCATATAAACCTTTTAAGTTAAAAAAAAATCCCTAAATTTTGTAGTCCCCTTGTCTCACCCCTCTTCAGAATAGTTGTTTTTTACCTTCTATTCAGGAACAATTCTAACCCCAAAGAAGTTTATTAAAAATACAATGTACACTGCTAACACACCAGCTAACAACTCTTTCATTTTCATAAAACAGCTCAATGGAAGTGGAATATGCTTGGAATCCAAACAGGTTTACAATCTTCTTTTTAGGACTGTGTGATTTTAAAGCATAATTCCATTTTCTTCTTGGCTCAAAGCAAGAAGCCCCAAATAAGTAAAAATTTTTAGTGTGTCTAGCTTTGTATGACCATTTATAGAAGTAATGACAAGTGATCCTAACACAATTTGTTTAATATTTATATCTTTTTCAGGATAAGGAAAAGACATATCCTGTTGTTCTAGGTTTCAATAGATGTATTTAAGTGTTCTATTACCACCAGCTGTGAGCCATTAGCTGTTATCACCTGCTAACAACCCACCCCTGATAACAGACAATGGGCCATCAAGAAACCACCATCTGACTCATGGACTTATCTCATCCTATTGTGAGATGCCCCACCCAGGAGGGGGGAGCCGGGCATTCCCACCTGGATATAAGCTGTCCTTAGAACTGCCTAGCCTCAGCCCTGTCTGCTGGGTGACCAGAGGACAAGAGCCACCACGGACCTTGAGCTGGAAACTGGACCTTACATTGGATTATTGCTTCAACTGAATCACTTCATTTGGACTGCTGTGACCACCCTAATAGGGTATCAGGTTGTATCTGACTTTGTGCTTTTTCCTTATATTCTTTTGCTTATTTCTGATTTTTTCTACTAATTTCAATCTTACTAGTGATCTCCCACTGGTTTGTTTTCAAACCAATACACCTGTACTTAAATGTTTAATAATTTAGAGAATATAAAGAACAAGGGAAGCCTTGGCTTACAGGATTGAACCCCAATGTTTTCTAAAACTCCTTTTTCAAATATTACATTGCTTTGTTTATAGATATTTTGGGGTTTTTTAAATCAATTGATTCAATTTTATTTTTTCAGTATGTGAACACATCTTTATAATGGACAAAATACAAATGCATGGTATAAATATACCTATTCAGAAAATTATAGAAGATGATCTAGAACATACTTTGTTATTCAAAAGTATTTGATGCAAGTTAGGGAATTATGTCCAAGATTTAGAGACAAGTCTTGTATTCATTACAAAGGAAATACATGTGTTTCTTTCCATGTGAGGAATAAGAGGAAATCAAAACTATTTCTAGTCGTTTCTCCTCATAAACTCCAGTTTTCACAACTTTCATTTGATTGGCATATGACCTTCAGCATTCCAAAGTGTAAAACTTCTGCTTCATGCACACAATCCTGATTGGTTCTCATGAAATTTAATATAGGCATATCCTGAAGCATTTGATTTAACATTTCTGTGTGAGTTGCATCCACTGTTCAGTGAAATTAACCTATCTGCATTTAGAAGCTGGTAAGCACCACACACTTGGAAAGGTCTCCTTGAAACCCTCCTGTGAGTTGTCATCGTGTATTTGGGTCACTAGTAATAAATTCTTTATAAATAAATTAGAAGCTAAATATCATGACCTGAAACAGTTCAGAAAAATAAGCACTTGGAGGAAAGTAATTTGTTCTTGGATAAGAACTAACTAATATAGTGAAAAAATTACTAGAAATTCAGAAAATATCTTTTCTACTCCCTTGTTACCTAATCAATTAGTAACAGAATACTAAATTATATTCACAGTAGTGTCAGGGCATATAATTGCTTTAACATTTCTCTCTTCCTATTTTAGAGACTGCATGCATTCATAAAAAACCCATAAGCATTCAAGGCTTTTTATTATCTTCACTATTCTTCATCTTTTAATGTGAACACCATGGGGTTTTTTTTACAGTATTCAAGCATTCATTATATCTTGATGAAAACAAAGTGAATAGTTTATAAGCTACAAGTTTTTTGTGTGGGACTACAGAAAAACAAAGGCTAGACAAAATTAAGATAATAAAAAGCAGTTATATTTATTGAAGGGCCTTCAGGTACATTTAGGGCAGTCAAAGCCCCCCAGGGGCTACACCCAGAAATGGATGATGGGTCACAGGTTTTGTAAGTTTGGTTCACTTGCATATCAGGGGTTAAACCTCAAACTACAGCTTCAGGTAATGAAGGAATTCACCCCAAGTTTGCTCCCCCCAGCTCACTTTTCTTTACATTTCCTGGGGCCTGAGACGGTAAGGTGTCCTCAATTCCCAGGCCCAGAGAGGAATTGTTTTGTCTGACCAAGATGGGAGAACAGTAGCTAACACTGCATATGGAGTTTGGAGTTATGCACTAAAGACTTGCAGGATCACAAGTATATGAAAAATATAAAAGCTAAAATCCTAAGGCATCAGTGGAGTGTTGTGAAAACAGAAAAGATGAATAGAGTCAAATCAAATTTTGTTGAGAACTGTGGGATTTCATTTCCGCATTTAAAAAGGCCTCATTATTTTACTCTAGAACCTTATGTTCTTTCTCTTTATAGCATATTTTCCTAACATTTTTGAATTTATGGAGTCGATATTTTCTAAATCATAAAGATTATTCTTGTATGTAAAAGAAAATAATTTATTTTTTGGACTTAAGAAGTCTCAGTAAGGTCAATGGAAATAAAGTTTACTCTCAGCACAACCATCAGTTTCTGAAATAAACAGAAACATCAATAGCTTTCTTCACCTAATCAATGCAGACAGATTGATTTTTCAGAAGGCAGACTATTATGTATGTCTGAGTACCATGACCTTTCAGATTTTACCAACAATATTCTTCATGTAAATTGATCTGCCTTATACCATGGGAGCCAGGGATGCAGAACTGCCAAAAGCATTCAATTCCACTTAGTTAGCTGGAAATATTACTTCTCACGAAAAAGCACCTTCTTCAATCATGGTCTGTCGTGTGATGAGTTGTAAATGTCTAAGACAATTCAGAACTGCAGATACCTTTACACCTAGTAATCACAAAACCACAAGAGTGTGAATGTAGAGTAATTGATTTAAACTTATCAGTTCTAGGCCATTAGACTTAGTAAAAGGTATTTCCACTCAACTATACAGGAGCCCATTACAGTCATTTCCATTTGAAGGTCAGCAATCACCAGTGTTGACCTTCAATATGACATAGAAGTTATTAATGGATGAATTTAACGAACAAGCACAAAACAATAATATAAAACCAAAACATGCCAAACAACAAAAACCACCACCAAAACAAACCAACCAACAACAACAAAAAACACCCACAAGAAAACCCACCAAAAAAAAAAAAAAACCAACGTAAAAACCAAAACCAATAAAACCCAGCTCACATTTAACCTATCTGACCAGAAGGAACTTAATATTTTCGTGAATTAAGCTGGGCTGAAACTATCCCTGTTCAACTGTTTGATAGCATCTTAGGCAAGTTCTAATTCAGATACAGTCATTTGACACTAAGTGATGAACAGTGGGGCTCAAGGGTAGAGATTGGGCTGCCTGGGCTTTGGGCCAATTTAGAGATGGGATAGCTGAGGGCATGCCCCTGCTCCTCCTTTAGAAAGGACCTTAAATAAAGCTTGTACAAAAAGCTCTGCTGGAAAACAAAAGTGAGTGCTGCTCAGCTCCTGGCTTTGCTTCCCTTAGGGAACCAGTGCCCCTTTGACATATTGGGGTACAGGTTAACATACTGTGTTTGATGCTGGCACAAAAATTACAGTAGTGCCACATAAGAAGAATTCTGGATTCCAAATACTTACACCCATAACATATCTATACCACACTGACAAAAAAAGCAGTCACCACAGACTAATTACTTGTAAAGTTACAAGGACCTCTTGCAAACTCTAGGACAGAAAAATATTTTCTAAGATAACATTTGAAGGGTTTCTACAACCTGCTTAAGCAAAGTGTAGGGCAGTTTAATAAACATAGTACACTATCTGGTACTAAAGATACTGCATTTTCCAACATGGTTGCAATTCATTTGTATTACACATTTGGTAATGTGAAAATAAATATCCTTGTTAAGATGTATGGCTGGAAGTAAGGATTCAATATGGTATCTAAGAGTTCCTGCTAAATGACTTCATGATTGATATTTCTGCTTGTAGATAATAGGTAAAATAATGTTGAAGATTATTTATTTTCCTTTGCAATTATGATATATGACAACATAGCTTAAGAAGGTTTTGAAATATTTTTTAACATATTTACTTCCCAACTATAATTAAGCAAATAGACTATAAATATTAGATATTGTTCCCTTACTGAAAACAAGGAATTTTTTCACAATACTTTTGCATTAAGAAGAGCAGTTTTATGCTACAACCAAGGAGCACCTTTAGCATCATCAAGTACAAATAAAATTCTAGTCACGGCTTCTTAAAAAGAAAGAAAAATTAAAAAAAAAAAAACACAGAAAAAAAGAATTTTGATTTTGAGTAGGGAAATAAATTTGGTCACCTTACATAAACTATTATTTTCCTTCATGAAAATTTTTCTGGAATAGAGAAAGACAGAGAGGTCAATATTCCTACAGTGACAAAAGCAAAGCACATGGGAAGAGACGAGGTCAGCCAAGAGGTGTTTGGATCTATAGATAAGTATTTATGCTATTAGGGGACTATCTGTCTCCAATGTGCACAGATAAGTGTTGTTTTTAAGAAATCTTTTGACAAAATTACTTGAACTAATTAGAAAAGCTGTTATTTCTGTTCTCTTCTTTGGCACAGGATTAAATTTTTATGAAATTCTTAAACCATGACGTGTTTTTCTTGCCCCCCATTTTTTTTTTTTTTAATAAGGTCTAATGAAGAAATAGCAGACTATTTCCAATTAGATTTGGATTACTCTTTCCATATAGTCATGGAATCATAGAATGGCTTGGGTTGGAATAGACCCCCTGCCATAGACCAGATTGCTCAGAGACCCATCCAGCCTGGCCTTGAACACTTCCACGGATGGGGCAACTACAACTTCTCTGGGCAACCTGTTCCAGCGCTTTGTCGCCCTCATAATAAAGAGTTTCTTCATAATATCTAATCTAAACCACTCTTCCACTTTAAAACCATCCCCCTTTTTACTGTCACTCCACATCCTTGTAGAAAGTCTCTCCCCATCTTTTTTATAGGCCCACCTTAGATACTGGAAGGCTGCAGCTAGGCACCCCTGAGCCTACTCTTTTCCTACTCTGAACAAACCAAATTCTCTCAGCTATGCCTCATAGAAGAGGAGCTCCATCCCTCTGACCATCTTGATGGCCCGCTCTGGACTTGCTCCAACAGGTCAATGTCTTTCTTGTACTGAGGACCCCAGAGCTGGATGCAGTGTCTCAGGTGGGGTCTCAGCAGAGCAGAGCAGAATCCCCTCCCTTGCCCTGCTGCCCACACTGCTTTGGATGCAGCCCAGGACACTTTTGGCTCCCCGAGCACCAAACACACATCCCTGGGGCATGTTCAGCCTCTCATCCACCTGCACCCCCACGTGTTTCCCAGCAGGCCTGCTCTCAACCTGTTCATCCCCCAGCCTGTGTTGATACCGGGGGTTACCCTGACCCAGGTGCAGACCCTTGCACTTGGTCTTGTTAACCATCATGAGATTTGCATTGTCCCACTTCTTGAGCTGGATATACTGGGATAAATAAGTGAAAGAGAGGAGGGGAAGAAGAGAGGGATGAAAAGAAGGAAAAGGAAAGAAGGAAGGAATAAGAAAGGTTTACAAAAGTTGTGAAGATTTACATTGAGAGATGTCTTCAAACAAACTTGGCTAAAAGGGTTAGAAAGTGGGAGGACAGGTCAGGGACAACTGAGCTATGATCTCTTCAATGAACACCCAAGATAGATGTTCTGAAAGTGATGGGCACCCACAGCACAGCCAGCAAAGCAAAAGATATTCCAGGCATCTACAGCTGACTGTTTAAAGAACTGAAATTTCCAAATGTCAAAAATGTTCAAATCCATGAGCATGCATTTTTAAGAGAAATACTGCTGAGGAACAATTCCTTTTGTTCTTTTTCCAAGACTATTGAAAGACTCTCTAAACTGAAGCCTGAATTAGCCACTCCTTATTTTTTAAGATTTTTTAAAAAATTTTCTTAGAAAGGAATTTGAGTCACAGAATATCCTGAGTTAGAAGGCCCCCACAAAGATAAGACCAACTCTTCTTCCTGCAACAAGTGAATTTGAAAGTCTGCTACTTCAAAGAAATGGAAACTTGATCAGAGGAACTATTTTCAAATATTCACTAACTGTAAGAACTGTCTTGCCAGCTGAGACAAGCTTTCAGATATTCCACAAGGGGCCAAATTTTCTTTCTAACTGAAAAGATTAATCACTGATTAATCAGATCTGACAGGCTGAATTTAAAGGAGTGAAACTTGAACATGGCATCAGCACACCTGGAAGAAAATTTCCCCCTTTACCAACTGACAACTTAATTATGAGACAAAAGGAAAAAAGTTCCTGACCTTCTATCAACAGCAATAATGTCAAGAAAATATTTTAGGAATTAATAAAGTGTGGGAAAAAAACAGAATTAAAGATTGGAATTTTATCTTATTACAGATTTTGGGAATAATCTGAAAACCTATTCAACTTCGAGAATAGAGCAGAAGAAAGTTAAATCAGTTTCTCATACCTATATTCTGGAGTAGGGTCTACTGTGATTATTTCATAAGGGAATTAGATAAAATATTATATTACATGAATAGTATAGCTATGTTTTACAAAGGGGAAAAAAAGATCTTAAAATATGGCAGTACTTTTGTAAAGATAACTAAGAGAGGCCAAGTAGGATATGGGGAACAACTTGAAGAAATTATAAAAATTATTATTAATCCTTTTTCTGAAAAATCAACAGCAAGGAAGCTCATAGTCTTTTGACTACATAAGATCAAAAATTCAGGAAATAAGAAAGCTACTTGAATTTCCTCTGTATTCACATGGGAGAAGCTTGGAAATAAAGAATTCTGTGTCCATATTTTATATATGCATATACATACATATATATATGTGTGTGTATATATATATATGGGTTATACCAAAGGATCTGTCTCAAATTGAACACTGTCATAAATCAAATAGACAAAATGGATATTAAAAAAATCCTTGGACTAAATACCAGATGGTAAAGAATTCAAAAAGCCTAGAAAACAGCTAACATGAGAACAATTTTTAAAATGCTTCAAAAGGGTATAAAAATCACGAAAAATAAGATTGACATTCTTAATTACATATAAGATGAGGCATGGACACATATGATTTATTGAAGAAAAATCAAAACAGTTTTTATGCAAAGAATCCTATGTCTTACTAATTTATTCCAGTTTTCTGAATGAGTCAATAATTTATCTCTTCGAGATCAGAGGTTTAGGCAGGCCTTCAAGTGGAATTTAACAAAGGTCTTCTGCAGTGATTCTTAGAGAAACTTAGCTGACAAAAAAAAAAAAAAAAAACCCTTACATGCTGGGATATGTACTTACTGAATTAGGAAAAAATAAGTAAGAAGGGAAAGGAGAGAGGAATAATTGTGCAGTTTCCATGGTGTTGGAAGATCTTATCAGTGATGGTGTGAAGCAAGAGGGAACTGAATTAATTTTCTGTTTCAGTATAATGAAAATGTAAAACCAGATGTAAAGCAAACAGTGTAAATATTTCACCTAATGTACAGCAAAATTTAAAATTTTTTATGGTGGGGTATAGTGGATGTTAAAAATTTACATGCAAATTACCAAAAATTTTAAAAAATTACCAAAAAAGTATTCAGTAAGAAGTATTAGAGCTGAAAGACACCGATCTCATTCTGAAAGCTTCTGGGACATGAAGTGCTAAGAAGCCATGACAGTTCTCTGAGACAGCATTCCTGTGCTGCTCTTAGTAAGTATTCCATACCTACCCATTTTTGGTCGGTGTCAGAATGGGATATAGGACTAGATGAACTTTTATTCAGATGGCATGCAAATACTCTCATGCTACTCTGCCAAAATAAAAAAGGCAACTGGTATTTTAAAGCAATCTTTCCCAACTGACTGGAAAAAACAGGGAGAAGAAAGAATACAACATAGAATAGCTGATATACACATGCATTAACCAAACTCATAGCTTTTCTGTTTTCCATCATCACTATAAAATGTGTAATTAAAAAGTATTTATACAATCTTTGAAAAAATTATCATTACAATTTACAGGCCCATTCAAGAAGTTAGAAAATAAGAGGTAAAATAATAAAATTAAATGAAAAATTTGAAGCATGTTAATGCTCTCAAAGTTATACCACTAATCAGATGTAAAAGAGAGATTAAGTTTTAAATCTGTTCTTGAACTTTCAGCTTTTCTTGTCAGGAATTTTGAATTAAATATCTTTAAAACTGGAAAAAAAAATATTAAGAAAAGTACAGTGCTGAGTGTTGATCTGTAACAGTTTGTAATCCAGTAATTTTTTCCCCTTGCTTTTATTAAACATCAGCATAATTTATTAGAGGAAACACATCTGTAAAACTCTCTTTTTATTTAGTTTTAGCTCTACAATTTAGTCAATTTTCTAAGAAATTGAAATGAGCATTTCACCAGAAAGTAATTAGAAAAAAATCATATAAAGAGAACTGTACTCTATGCCGTAATTCTGACAAAATATATTGTGTTTTAGAAATCCATTAAGGGAGCAAATTGTGCAGCCTGCACTGTTTTTTCATTGCAACAACCAGCCCCAGTGGTTTTTGTTGAAACAAAAATATTTCTCCACTGGATGAACAGTGCTAGATGGATATCAAAGGGTTTAACAATAATATCATAATTATGTCTCCTCTCAAGTTTTGTTTGGATGGAGAGTAAAAAGTATATTAAAAACTCAGTTCAAGAGATCTGTGACACAAAACCAGCAATGAAACACATGGCAATTAATACGAGCCCTTAGTATTCAAACTCCTCTCTTATCATCTGGGCAAATTATAAAACTCCTCCTCTGTACTGCGGTGCCTTCTCAAACCACATCTGGCACCCCGCAGGCATTCAGAGGGTGTGCAGACAGATCCCTGCCTGCTGCGCTCACCATTAAAAAGGAAGCAGTTTGCAACCCCTTTTGCATTTTGCCCTACTCACGCCACTAAGTCAGCACAGCAGAAGTTGGTAAACAGACCACAGCTCAGCAGGTGCTGAGCCCCCCACACAAACACAGGATTTGAGATTTTTCCTGCTCCTGTGGCCCCTAATGCACATGTGGCATTTAGCCATCCCAAAAACTCTCAATGCTCCAGCCATAGCCACTCTCTTAGGGCTTGGAGCAAGGCCTGTAAATACCTGAAGCAGAACTTCCCACATGGTTTCCTTCAGAAAGAATTAATGTGCACATAATCACTCCAAATTAAAGCAATGCCAATTCAAGCGGGGATGATGAAAGAATCTGCCTTAAAGCCACATTGTGTCTTTTAACCAAAATGTAAAGGTATGTTCATGCAGCTGCAGCATTTTTCATCTTATCTTGCTCCATTTATTTTTCTCAACCACTTCTTAAATTTGATTTCTCAACTGTATGTGCAAAAGCTGCTTTAATTAATAACTTGTGATACTTTTCTGTGGAGCTCAGAGTAATAAGGCTGTCTCTCATCAAAAGTGTGCTACTGCAGTGGTCTAACCTTTATTAATATATATATCTGGAAGCAAGTACAGTTGTGTTATGACATCTTCTTTAGAGACGTGCAGAGACAGAGCATTTTTTATTTTGAAATTTTTTGCTAATTTGATTTTTCTAGACCTTAAAAAGAAAGGAATGTTTGAACTTTGGTTTCTTATTCAACTAAAAAGACATACTTAGGGAGCAGCGATTTAGTCTTATAACCTTTACTAGTTTCATTTTATTTTTTCAGTTAAAGGAAGAATGTCATTCACATGTACCTATTCCCACACCAAAACTGTGTATTCATAAAAATTAGAGTTTATACAGTGATACTGGTTGAAAGACTTCATGGCTACAGCAGGCTAATTATTTTCTGCATATAAGAAAACAAACATTGAATACCTCATATAATTAGGAAGAAGAAATACCCCTTTCACTTCTAAGGGAGGAAAGGAAAGGGCCTAAGGAAAAGGGACAGTGCATAATGCTTCTATATTTTAGAAATACAAGGAAAACCAACCTCATTGAAATTGCATCATAAAAAGTAACTTTTGCCTGTGAAATTTGACACCTCTGACACTGTGAAGGGATGGCCATGGCTAAATCTCAGATGCCCACCCAGCTGCTCTCTCACACCTCTCCTCTATAAATTAACCTCACAAGAAAAAATAGACTTGACTAGGGGAAAATTAAATATATTGCCAGTTAAAAATAAGTAGGATGGTTAAAAACAAAGATGAAACTAAAATAATCTTCCTTCATTCACACCCTTTCTCTCAGGTGCAACCTAACATACTTACTCATTTTCTCCACTACTTCCTCCCTCTATGCACAGAAGGGGAATGTCAGGATATGGGTCAATCCACCACAGCTTTTCTTTGCTTCTCCTTCCTCCTCATGCTGATCCCTTGTATCAGAGCGAGGGGAGTCACTCACATGGGACACAATCCTTCATGAACTCCTCAAGCATGGCTTCTTCCTGCAGGGCACAGTTCTTCAAGAATTGGTTGAGGATGGGACTTTTCCATGCAGTAATCCTTTTAGGAACAGACATAAACTTTCCAGAGTGGGTCTCCCACGGTTTGTGCTTCCTGCCAGGAGCCTTTTCCTGCATGTGCTCTCACAGGCTACACTTTCCTTCAGAGCAAGTCCACTTGCTCCAGCATGGGGTCATCCATGGGCAGTAAGATGGCCATTTGCTCCACCATGGACCTCCATGGGCTGCAGGGACCCAGCTGCCTCACCTTGGTCTGCACCATGGATGGCAGAGGAACCTCTGCCCTGGCTCCCAGGGCACCTCCTCCCCTTTCTCCTTCACTACCTTGGTGTTTGCAGGGCTGTTTCTCTCACATAGGCTCAACTTTGGCCAGAAGGTTTCTTTTGGAAGCAGTTGGAGCTGGTTGTGCTGGGTATGCGGAAGCTCCCAGGCTCCTCTTACAAAGCCCACGGATCTGTGGATTTTTTTCCTAACAACTTGCTAACCCTATCATATTAAAGATAGAAATTAAACCTTAAAAAAAAAAAAAAAATCTATGCATCCATGAGCTCTACAGTTCAATATTCTGCACCAGTCCACTACAAAGCATATTCAATTAATTCAATATTTCATAGCCAGCAATTTACCATAATCATTAGAGATAATACAAAAGAATAGTTATTATTCCTCAAAATTAATTTATAAGTTTGTTTCAAGGTCATATTCACAGATGGAAGAAAAAATATGTTTCAATAAACATCATGTTTTGAGTATTGATTTATACCATCAACAAAGTGTTTTTTCCTTCATGTTATCCCTTCCTAGATGAACCAGTTAGATCCATTTAATATTTGTTGCCATGCTATTTGTCAAATGATACATCTATTAATTTAAATGGTATTTTCCATTTCAAGAAGTGCAATCAATAAAACTGCATAGTAACAGTGTCTGATCTCAATTGTTTCATCAATTCTGCTCATCTTGTGCAACAGAAGTTAACCTTTCAAAAACTGCATGTGGAAACATTTTAAACCAACATACCAAGCTAAAAATAATATTAAAGACTCACATTTTGTGCAAGATATAAGTAATATTAAATTTTATGTTCAGGACTTCAATCTACATGGTTTCCTACTATGAGTGGTAAGAGATTGCAGAAATTCTATATCCTGTGGAGGTATGTATACATACTAAAGAGCAAGACAACTGTCAACATGAAAACATTTAGACAAGGATGTAAGGATTTAATTTCTGTGTATTGACACTATGTTTTCAATATTACTAAAGCTGTTACTAAACAAAAAAATGCTGCCATTGTTCACTTATAACCTCTACAAGTATGCATCAGCCATATACCAATAAATAACACTATATTGCTCTAAACAACTAAAATGGATATTCCAAATAATCCCACAAATACAGGTTTTGGAAAAAAATAGGCAACTAGGCAACTGTGTTTTGCTCTGGGATTCATTCTATAAAACATTACCTATATCTCTTGTGTCTACTTGCTAAATAAAGCCATGATCAAACAGATCAAGATGCATAAAGGTTTTTAGATAGCTGTAATTTCAATTTTTGCTAACCTAGACATCTAACCATCACCGACATTAAAGGAGTCATTCTTTTTTACATCTCTAACCCTGCTTATAATGTTATTTTATTTGAACTTTAAGCTACCACCACAGAAATAAAAGAGTCCTGAACTGGAAGTCAAAGCTATTGTTTTCAAGTTATTTACAGTATTAGAGAAAATCAGAAAGAGTCTCAGAATTTACTGAGGTTCAACAGTTACAACAGGATGTGTCTACAGAGGAATAGAGGTTCCATCTAGATTGAGTCAGGCTGGAATCCTTGAAAAAGAAACTCTTTCCTTTCTTAACCCCTGTTTTGCATTTAATGGCAGCTGCAAAGTTAGAAAACATGCCAACCAACTCTACAAACTACTGCCTTCTCCACATATGGCTGATCAGGTCTTCAGTGCCATGACTGACTTGGAGAAGAACTTGTTGAAAGAGTAATTTTCCTTGTAAGACTGGTTCCATATTACTTTTTCCAGCTGTGAAGAGTTCATTTGCTCACTCAGGGTTTGCCACAGTGCTTTAATCCTGTTGATCTTTAATGTTATTCATGCTGTCCCCAGGTTTCTGGTGTCACAGAAGAATATTTATGGTGGCACCACTTGCTCTCTGCAGCCAGAGGCCAGGAGCCCTGCACAAGTGTGTTTAGGATACTGTGGCAGGCCCTGGCAAGGAGACCTGGCTGGAAACACTGCTGAAGACTACAGGACAGCTCAGCCTTGGGGATGACGCACCACACGGCATGGTGCTCAGCCTAAAATGGAGAAACACAGCAGGCGCCTCAATTCACAGCTGTGTAGGGAAAATGTTCCCACCAAGGTCTTGCTGTCTCCCTCTAAGGCAGGGGCAGGCAGAGGCAATATCCTTGCCTGTAGATGGGAGCAAGAAGTTCTGTCTTAAAGCTGAAAGAAGGGGCCAACAAGAGCCTTGTGAAATTACACAATGATGAAGTCCTACATCTGGGAAAGAAGAGCCCCTTTCAATGACAGAGGGATGATGGTTTTTCCAAACCAGCTGCTGCTTAGAGACTAGCTAGGCAATCAGTCTGCTGGTTGTGTTGATTGCTTTTGCATCACTTCTTTTTTTTCCCTTTCTTTTTCTTTCTCCCCCTCCCCAGTTATTAATCTTCCTTTATCTCAATCCATAAGTTTGTTTGTCAATTTTGTGCCTCCAATTGTCTGTCAGCCCACTTCTGGGGAGTGAATGAGGCTGGGTGGGAGCTTAACTACCAGCTGGGGTCAAGCCATCACAGACACACTGCCCAGAGTAGGTCATGCAGTCCTGGATGTTTTTGAGACCTCACTGAACAAAACCTTGAACAACTCTGTCTAACTTTGGAGCTGGTCTTGCTTTGAGCAGGAGGTAGGACTGAAGATCTCATGAGGTCCATTACAGTCTGACTTGTCCTGTGATTCCATGTTTTGCAGTTATTGTAAGTCAAATAAAGGGGTGTGTTACTAATGGAGAGAGCTGATACTAACAGAGTTGATCACAGATATCCAATGGTCTATGCAACTAATGGCTTTTTAAAAGAAAACCAAACAAATAAATAAACCAGCACAGACCTATAAGCAAAGGAGATTTGAAATATTGTAACATATCTAAGCAGCTGAGCATCTTTCTGGCCATATTTCCAATTCAAATTACTTGCATTACAAATAAATAAAGAAAATACTGATGTGACATGGTATGATGTGATATGAATAGGTTATCATAAAATAAATACTAGTAAAGTTAAAACCTGGTGTTTGTTATATAAGATGTGTTAGAAGGGAAGGCTTATATGCATGAGCTTTCATTTGCTATTACTCAGTCATGATGGAAACATAGGAAAATCTAATGATTGCATTTAAAAACAGACATCAAATACAAAACCTCTCCCTCATTCTTTCCCAAGAACAATTACCCACTGTAACTAAATCCTAAATGTAGTTACTCAGAATGCCATTATTCAACAGCAAATGCACATAAATTAGATTAGATTATTTTTAATTCAGGCAAATAGAAAGAAATGTTGCTGTTTCTCACTACCTAACTCATAGCACCAGATATGTACATTTAGTGATTGGTTGGTGGGTTTGGGGTTTTTTGTGCTTTCTCTTTTTTGAGCTTTCAGAGACTCAATGCAAGTGAGAGCCTTCTGGATTACTACTTAGTTATTGGCATAGAAAAGTACACAATAAAGGAAATATGATCAGCTAAAAATCTCTGAATAAATTATTACATCATTTTTAGCAGGACAATAAGGTTTAAAAGTGAACAGATCTTTAGAGAAACAAAAAATAAGAACTAGGCTCTTCCTTCAGTTCTCCCTATCCTGAGAAGAGAGTCAATGTTCAACAAGACAGGGAAATTATTTGTCTCACGCGTTTTTTTTTGCTTTGACCTTCATCAGGACTCTGTAGCTAGTAAAGCTCTTCTGTGCCTCCCAGTCTTCACTTTTGCTTCCTAGTCTTGTTATGCTTGTCATTTTTCCCTACTCCTTTTAAAAATGAACAGATTTATTTTTATGTTTCTGTACCCTACAGAAATTCTAAGCCACTGGGGTCCAGTTGTTCAGGTCTAGGATGCAGTAAAGGCTGCTCTGTCATGTATAGTCTTTGTTTTAGGGACACATTTTGACATTATGAAATAGTAATTTGGGGTGTGAATGCTCCCCAAATAATCCAAGTAAGTAATACACAGTAATTACAATAAGTAATATTGTATAAAAACTACAATAAGTAATAAGTAAATACAATAAGTAATAACTTATTCTTAATCATTGGCTTACTTTGTGCATTTTAGTGATCACAAGTCAATTTAGTTACTGATCCTTTATTTTTTTATATCTCCAGAAGTCCCCAAATTTCTTTTACCTGTGTTTTCAGTTTTCTTTTCTCTTCTTCCAAACTTAGTTTTTCTGCTTCTAGTTGCTTTCTCTTTCCCCATTCAGTGGCATTCTCACACTGCATTCTTTCCAGCTGGGAAGGTTCAGGGTAGGAGGAAGAATAACCAAAAAAAGGAAAAAAAAGAAAGAGGAATACTCTGATTAAAACCCCCTGTTTTCTGCTGAGTGAGGCTAATGGCTTCACCTCAGAGTAAGGTGGGCACCTTAGAAATTAGTCCAAGGTGTAAGTTTTCCACGTTTCATGAAGTTAAATATTTGAATTTGAAAAGAAAATAACCAAGACAGTAAATGTTTCATCAAATGTACCTTTAAAAAGTAAAGCATAGATTTTTTTTTTAATACAGTAACTGGTAACAAATTCTTATTCTTTCCCTGCTCTTTATGGAAAAATAATTTTAAAAATTAATAAAATGTTTTAAATAACATTGAGACTGATTTTGGCTTGACAATGTCAAAATTCACTTTTTATTCTCCAAAAGATGAAAGTCAGCATGTTTTTACTCTGTTTACAATTTTGAAGAATTGTAATGAATATTCATTGAACTGAAGAAGTTCTAAAGTATGTCTTCAGTACTACATACTGCTGTCCTTATAACCAGAGGAAAGATTTTTAAGCTTTCATGCTAATCTTTTTCTTGTGGTCACAATTAATAGCCTTAAGGGAAATATTATATTTTATGGCTAATGCTGTAACCTTACTTTAGAATAACTTTATGAATTCGTTCATCAAATCCACATATAGTGAGAATTAAATACACCCAAAAAAAGACACATTACTAAGAACTATAAAGGAATTATATAAGATCTGATTTATTCTTTAGAGACAACTACATAGAAGTTTTGTCAAGGCTGCATTAAATAATTCTCAGACTTGAAAAGAAAAAATGGTAAAGTGAATTTATGTTTATAACAAAAAACCCGTACTTATCAGGTACTAATGGATATTTATCAGAAGATTGTTATTGACAATACTTACTGTTTATTATTAACAAGTTATTATTAACTGGTTCTTAACAGATTAAAAGAGATTAACATAGATTTAAAACTGTGGAAATAAAAGGTTCCAGTTCTTTTAATTGCGATGAAAAAATGAATTGCTAATATATTTTAAAAAAGGCCAAAATTCAAGAACTTTTTACAATTTTCAGTTCTGTGGGAACTGAAATCGATGGTTTGATAAAAATAGAGACTGACAACATTGTTAGACACTTCTTCATTGAAGAAACAGGATATCTGTGCCAACAAAGCTTTAGAAAGAGCCAGAGAGGTGTTTTTCAGTTCTGTTGGTTACTTTCATTCTAAAATAAATTTCTGGCCAATAATGAAATGGTACTGAACACGGGCCGAAAATAATGAGTTTTTACAGCATAAGAGTAACATGATTATGACCCTGTGAAGAGTAACAGAGTGGGTATCTAGCTAAATCAAATTGGAAACTCATCTGTACCCACCTTATTTCTGAGTAAATAAAAACAATTAGAAACCAAATAAAGTTAAAGAGGCTCATTCAGATTTTCAGTGGACAGTAAAAGTGATTGTTCCACTGAACTCTGTACTGGTGTGGCCTCACCTCAAGCACTGTCTACAGTTTTTGGGCACAGGTCATCAAATCATTAGAGTGGGTCCACAGTTATAGACTACAAGTTGCTAACTCCAATGCACAAGTGAATGCTTGATGCTCACATGCTCCTAATGAGGTCTTTAAAGTCTACCTACTGAATTTCTGTACAATAGTTGGAAATGAAGGAATCACATACCCCTATTTAGCAGCAATTATTGTTTCTTCCCCTCCAAAATTATGCAAAATGTTTGATTACTGTCTACTGGACTACTATCACAAACCCCATACTTTTTCTGAAATAAATATGCAGGCATATTTATTATTGCAAGTATCCATGAAAGTTCTGGAACATGAGAAACCCTCTCTTCTTGCAAAGCATCTGCCAAAATACACGGCTGAAATTCTAAGCCTGAAAGTTTACCTTGTCGCAGTGTTGACACTAATCAATACTAATTCATTTTTGTCAGACATCAAATAGAGAGAAATCACAAAACCATACTAGGTTGAATTCCAGTCAAGAAATTAAGCAGTAGATGACTATCAAACAAAGATCTGATGTCAAAGATAAATTTATTTACCTGTCTGCAAAATTTCAATTCATTGTGCCCAAGATGTCTACAAGCTCCAATTATGATAAATTTACATATTTAACTGTCCTGATTTCAGCTGGGATAGGAGTTCATTTTCTTCCTAGTAGATGGTACAGTGCTATGTTTTGAATTTAGTATAAGAATAATATTGACAACAGAGGGGAGATTCTGTTGTTGCTGAGCAGTGCTTACTGTAAGTCAAGGTTTTTCAGCTCCTCATACTGCCCTGCCACCAAGGAGGCTCGGGCTGCACAAGAAACTGGGAGTAGACAGCTAACCCAAAGCAGCCTCAGGAATATTCCGTTCTGTATGATGCTCTTGTGTGGAAGTCCAGATTCTGATTTATAAAGGAAAGTGAAAACTTAAAAAACAACTTGCAACACGTGAAAAAGTCCTGAGATCTTTAATTTTCCCTTACAATGTGAATCTCTCCATAAAATGTCTGACAAGACTTGCACTGAGTTTTAATTTTAATAGGAAGACCAGAATAATGGTGGAAGCATAGAATGAGGTCAAGGTAGTGTCAATGAAGTGGATAATTGCAAAGGTGAATGGTAGAAATGAAGTACAGTGTACCGACCTTTTGAAACTGGATAATTACATCTTAGAGATAACCTACACCATTTTATGACTAACATGAAAGGCAGAACCCTGAAAAAAACAGACACAGAAAGAGGAGCTCCACCTTGTACGGTTCATTAACAGGAAAATCTTAATGGTCTTGTTCAGTTTAAGGCAATAGAACAGTGGTTGAGGCTGCAAAAGTTTTTTTGAAACAAGATTTTTCCCCTTCCCATTAGTCAAGAAAAGACAGAGCAAGATGAAGGACAACAGTTAAGGTGTAATGAATGCAAAAAGAATGATGGTGAAAAAGTAACATAGCAGTCAACAGGATTTCAGACAGAAAACAATAAATTCCACACACCCTTCAGGTTTGTTTTTCTTAATGCAAATATTTGTTAGCTTCCTATAAAACATGGAAAAGGTAGGAAAGTGCACTTAAGAGAATTATGATTTTCAGCTTTTTAAAAGAAACATTTAAACAGAGCTGGACAAAAGACAAGGATTATGTTAAAAAACCTAGAGTTTTGATCTGATCTGACTTGACAGCCATATCAGAAATAAAAAAAAATTGCCAATCCAACCAGAAATTCTCCCTGTAACACTTTTCTTCCACAAAACTGGAATTTTCTTTATCAAAAGCATGATTACCTACACATTCTTAAATCTGAGAAAGATTATCTACACATCTCAAATAAAAACTGATTTGACTGAAAATAGAAGAGGGTTTTTTTTATTTTAAATTTCCAGTCTGAACCTTACACAACCACAGCAAATCATTAGCTTCTAATGCTATCTGTCTTTACACTAGGTATCTACAGGCAAGCCAAATTAGGCCTACAGACTTGTGACCCAGAGAGGCAAGAATTCCTGTTTAAACTAATGACCTCTGGCAGCCTCACTCAAGTACAAATCTAAAGCATCTGCTTCAGTTTGTGCAGAATGAAAATGAAAATTTAAAATCAATATGCTTTTTTTTTTTTTGTCTTTAAAATTACTATGCAGGGCTTTTTTGATGTTCCAAAACAAGATAAATGAACACATATTTTCAAGATTCTTGTTATCCTCACTGTATTGTGCATGGAGGTAATTTTCATTAATCTATGCAACAAATTATTCTACAAAACTTAAGCAAGAGGTATATTAAACTGAATATTTAATAAGCCACAGGTTGATTATGAATTAAGGACCAGAGCACCCTCCTAATAAAGAAAACCTATTAAAATAACCATAAATCTTCATAAAGTCACAAGTGAATTTGGTTCTTACAGATTTCTTCCCCACAGTTACTCAGAAAACTCAGCACAAGAAGCAAATTTTCCTTTTTTGTAGCTCAGACAGGCTTCCTATCTCTTTAAAAATGCCATATCCAACAGCCTTTCCAAAGCCAGAGCTGAGAACTCAACAGTTGTGCAGTTACCAACCATGTTCCAAACTACTGCACATTGACAAGAAATGCAAAGACAGAGGATCTTCCCTTTCACAATGGTAATTTTATTTATGAGATGTCATCAACCTCTAAAGTATGGAATGTGCTTCAGCTGCTAGAAGGAATGGCAAACATGCACTTTCCTTAAATATGGCACCTAGGCATATTGGATCAAATGAATTGAAAACCAAGCTCTGCCTGAGGAGCAAGCAAACACCAAGCAAAGGCATCACTTTTCTTTACTGAATTAGTTGTAAAATACCTTTACATTTCATAATGTAGTTTTACTGGGTCTGAAGATATTTTATCAATGTGCCAGTTTGAACAAATATGGAGTAAAATATCCTCTGATAGAAGGTGGGTTACAACCACTCCTCCCCTACCCGGTTTGGGAAAAAATTTCCTTGGAGGAAAGTAAAAGACATAAAAAACCTATTTATTTAACAAACACACAGGAAAAGAATATTAATGCTAAATAATAAAATCTCTCTCTGTGGAGAGAAACCTGGGAAGATTTCAGAGCCCTTCTGTAGGTGTGGTCTCACTCCTCCTCCTCGGAGCTGGGTCAGTGTGGGCCCATCTCTGGGGCCTTGGAAGAAAATTCTCCCTGTGTGTTCTGATGTGCAGTGAAGAAGAGAAAAAGGGAAAAAACCAAGGTCCCAGGAAAACAAAGTTCAATTCTCTGTCTCCCTCCAGAGAAAAGGAGCTGAAAGCTGGCTGAAAAGCAAGAAAGGTGCTGCCTCCGCTCTTGCTGCTGCAGCTGGAGAAAGCAGAGCAGTGTGTGTCTGTGTCCTTGAACAACTGCTCTGAAATGTTTGCTTGGTTTTTTCTCTCCCCCCTTTTGGGTTCAGTTTAAAGACCGAAAAGCACAGGATCAATTTCTGGGCATAGAGCAGTGACAGGGGATACACATCATAAAGTCATCCCAGGACAATCAACAGTCTAAAAGTAATGCTTAAAGATAGTCTCTCAGCACAATTGGGAGAAAAAAATTCTCTGTTGGAGGATCAGGAGAAAACTAATACACACAGAAGCATTTTCAAAGAGATATACAAGACCAGAAAACAGTTATGTTGATGAATCTGGCTCTCTTAAATCACTTCCAGTTTTAGCTCAGCTGTAAGTACAGAACTTGGAAGATGACAATGGTCCCACTCCACTGCACACCTCCCTCTGAGGAAGGCATAAGAGGAAGATATATCTCACATAAGCAAGAAAATCATGTGCAAGTGGATAGAAAATAATTCCAAGAATCTTTGTTATTTGCAAAGTAACCCTTATCTTGCTTGGGTATGGGAATGAGTCTCATTTCTGTTTTTTTTTAAAAATTATTTTCTATTTTTTTTTTTTTTAAATTTCTACAGCCAGAAGTCTGTAAGAACATGATGAAAACTGCCAAAGCTTCTAAGGTCTGAAAGAAAACTTATCACCTTTCCTGCTTCCACTACCAGGACTGCTGTACACAGATGTGATGTTTGCTGGCAAGCAAAATTATTATTTAGCATGTGTGACACTAGGCAGTTCTGCAGTGATTATTTACAGTATGTATGACATTTTCTAGAATTCTTTTCTTTCTTCATCTAAAAGGTGCAATCAAAGACTACCAGAATCCATAGCACTCCTTCCACAGGAAAGGGAAGACAAATGTTGGCTACCTTTTCATTTGACAAGTGCTTCAATACAGGAAAAAAATTTACTCTTTTTTTTCTTATTGTGAGCAAGTCTGCCAAGGACACCATTTAGTCCATCAGCAGCTATACTGAAAGTATGATAAATGCTATTGTGCCTGACAATATCTGGAGACACCAAGCCCTGCAACAAATTGAACTTTTTAATGAATGCTTATATTCATAACAATGCCTAGGACCAGCATATTTAGTAATCAAATATTTCTTCCTTCTGGTTCTACTCAAATGCTTGAGTCTGCTGCAAGCAGATATCTTTGCATTATGCTGACATTAAATGGAAAGTTGCTGATTTACCAGTAGGTTTTTTTCCTCTCCCCTTGTCTGCACACAGAAAAAACTCTTTTGTGTTTATGACTAACCTAACAGAAGTGATTTATGCAGGAATATAAGTTGTCCATAGATAAAAAAAAAAATTTAAGCATGAAACTTTACAACAATCAGAAATAATATATGCAGAGAGGCATAAATAGATTCAAAAATAGGAACATAGTGAGGTGGAAAAAATTACCTTTCATCTTACAGACCTTTCTATCCATGTTGAATCTGGCACTGCTTTTATCAGTTTCTTGTATGTTCAATTTCATATGGACTATGTATTACATTAAAATTAACACCTGTTCAGGAGAATCTACTATTCATTCAAGGAAAACATATTTTCTGTCAATGACAACCATAGAAAATTATCCGCTGTTCTACTTTCCTATCCAAAATTCTACTTCCACCAATTATTTGTAAATAATTAAATAATTCAGAGGAACTACCTTTACCAATCTAAACATGAGATCAGTAAAGAGAAGACCAACACATCATGCACTCATTTCTACTTTAAAATTATGAAGGGCTTTTGTATTTGATCTCATTTTAAAAAAGAGATACTTACATTTTTCATGTGTAAAAATTAAGATGACTAAACAAATCCTGGAAGTTTCTTGCAGTATCACAGAATGGATAAGGTTAGTGGGGACCACAGCGGGACATCTGGTCCTGATTCCTTAGGTTTTAACTTTTATATTTTTCAAAATCCTGTACTGCTCAGTGTGTAACTCTGAAGTTTCTTGTAGCCTGTTCATTTCTGCTCTCTCGTGCTGGGCAGACACAACAAAGCCTCTTCACGCCTGCTCTCCAAGGACACCCAGACCATCCTAGGACCATAATGTGTAAACCCAAAGGCTCTAAAGAGGGGCAAGCTTGGGGAAATTACATCATTAAAGTGAAGCTTTAATTGGAGAATTAACCCTGATATGCAAATGAACCAAACTTATAAAGGTGTGAAGAACTCGTGACCTGTTGTCCATCTTGGGGTCCATCTTGGCAGCAGCCTCTGGCCCCCCAGGGGTACCTTGAAGGCTTTTTTTTAGGTGGTCTCTTAAGGCATCAGACCAACATCCCTGGTCCAGCAGGGTATGTTAACCTTCTTCATTGTAATCACAACTCATAACAAGATTGAGACTAGAGGAATGCCCAAACTATCAGTGTCTATCCAGCTATACAGTGCTGATTATTTAGTCAACATTTTCATGCATGAAAACAATTTCCAAAATTATAGGGGAAAGAAGTTAGAACTAGAGAGGACTGCTATAATGAAGATATAAAAACACATGCCATTAATAAAATATCTAAAAGCCATAGGCTGTAAGGGCAATTTTGTCAAGTAGACATTCTGGTAGGCTTGCCAGAAAAGGATGAATGTTTGAATGAATATTTAAAAACAAGTAAGAGTGTGATTATTTTTTCTGATGTTTTTGTGCTGTTTTACTGAGATATTAGCCAAATGTTAAATCATTTTTAGTCTGTCTTGGAAACTAAGGGACTTTCACCCATGGCTTAAAGCAAACAAATACAAAAATGCTGTATTCACTTTTATAGCCAGGTGATATATCAACCATATCCACGTCCTGATCAGCCAAGTTACTAATGCACATGAAAGATGAACCACGTCCTTTATTATCTTCCAAAGCCAAATTCAACAATCTGTAGTTCAAAATGCAAACCTCCTACATACCAATCCATAAAAATACCTGTAATTTTTGTTATGAGTGCAGTGTGTTTCTGCTGAGAGAAGCACAGAAAAAAGTTCTTCCTTCATTTTCCACAGGGAAAGGTACACTTGATAATTATGAGCACAAATGCATCTTCTATATGCAAATTTAATTAGTGAAAGCAGTAAAAATAATAACAACTAAACATCAACATCTTCACTTACCTTTCAAATGAAAACAGTATCAGCCTCATTTCAGTGTTTATACTTAATGCAGCTATGTCTCATATTTGCTAATATAAATATAACAATATTTCACCACCATTTCTGGTTGGGGAGCCCTCATATTGTCTAAAAGGTAGCACGCCATACATTTGCATACCTCAAAATAAAATATGTGGGTGAGAACCATTCCTCAGTCTTGTCATGAATACTGATACTGACCGAATTTCTAAGTAGCCTATATTAAATCCCTGTGAGTACATTCTCCAGGTTGAAGTTGAAGGTACTCTGATTCAAGTCTCTTCCTGACATTCTGGGCATTCTCTCAGAGATCATTGAGGGACTCATGGGAACACTATGAGGTACTTGTGGGTATCTGCTGCTGCCACATAAGGAACCATTGAAGTAACTGCCCATTCACCACCAGAATCTTGTTTGCTGCATCTTAGACAGAATAAATGCCCTCACAGGAAAAATTAAAACCTAGATTTCTAAACTAGGAAAAAAGACATGAAATCTGTAATCTGCTCCTCCTACATTTTGACAAATTTGCCATATTAATCAGCTTTTTTTTTTTTTCTATAGCTGATTGAAAAATATCTCTCAGTTACAAATAACCTATCTATTAAGGCACTGGGAATTTTCCAGAATTTCTGTGAAATTTTCCTCCCCTCCCCCATAAGATGAACACAATAAGTGAGAACTATTTATTTACTGAAAAAAATAATTACTAATTAAATTACTAAATTAAATTACTACTTATTAAAATCTAATTACAATTAAAGTACCAATACTAAATGGCCCGTCAAGTAATTCTTCCTTTAAAACCTTTACTGATTTTTAGAAACAAATACTCATATTCTCTCATTTTATATATACCCAACCCACAGATAATTTCATGCAGACCTTATATTATAACATGGGCAACAGTAGAAGGACTTTCTTTTCTGCCTCTGTCTGGGACTAAGACCCTCACCTGTGGCTCTCACCACAAAGACCCACATGGTACAGACCACTTGGCTGTCCTAATCTTCCCTGGACCACCTCAATTCTAGTCCCACTCCAACAGCACCTCTAAGCATTCTCTTTTGTTCAACCCTAACACAAACTTTTGTCTCTCTCTGGGGCAAAGAATCTCACCTCCAGAATTTCTGTCAGCGTCACTCACAATTCCTCCTGCTCTGTATTTCTCATTTTAGCCACTGTTTGGCTATATTACCCTCCCACTTTTATGGCTTGCCGTATTTTAAAAGTAATGCTTATGGTATAAAATGTACCAACGACCTCATCAAATGTCACTTACTCAGCTGCATCAAAAAGATGCTTCACCAGCTTACTGCAGTAACTTGACTCCACAAATTCACTAAATGTCCCCTTTTGCTATGGTCTGTTCCATATCCAATAACACCTTTCTGTTTGGGTTCCATTCTAGCCTTCTTCATACTAACCACTTCCAAAAGTTTAGCCAGCTCCTGGAAATTGCCCATAAGTCAAATACTTTTCATTCTTCCCTGTACAAATCTGAAGAGAGTGGCACTCAGAGTAATTCCCGGCTGCAGAAACAAAAGTTGAAGCATACATTCCAGCATAATTCAAGTACTATTTACTCATAACTTTAATATTAGGCAACCTTTAAGTAGCCTTTGACTTGAAGTCTATTTCTTTAATAATGACAAAACCAGTCAGGTTCAAGTAGTTTATGTACTTCCCATAATTAGCAACAGAGACTGAATCTAAACTCATTTGAATGTGCTGGGCATCTTTTTGTAGCAACCCTTTTACTGCAGGCTCTTCAAGTTATCTTGTTGTTGTTGTTTTTGTGTTTAGCAAATTATTGGTGCTTAGATAATCATGACCTTACATAAAAATGGCATGTAAAAGATGCCCATTTGCTATATTCCTAAATGGAAGTGATATTTGATTAACATGACTAAATTATCAAACTACTTTTCTTTTTTTGACTAGAGATTAACATAGTAATTGTAGTTCTAACCAAGATTAGTCTAAATGAACATTATACAGTGGTTTAGGTGAAATGGTCTCTAATCTCAGTCAAGGAAATAATTCACATTTCAGATAATCCCTTGGAGAATGCCACTTGAAATTTATAAGGGACACATGTCAAACAAAACTCTCATAGCTTGACAAGCCATCACTCATGTGGACAGTGAGAATTCCAATGTACTAACAAATTATTATTTCCTGTTACTACTTTGCATAGAGAGGTCAAATTTTTAATCCAGGGAATAAACAAGTAAAAATTCCCATATTAACTAATAATCAACTGATCTAATAACTGTAGGTTTGAGCAATTAAAAAAAAAATTAAAATAACACTTTGCTGTTTACTCTTCACTAACAAGCAAGGAAAAACTCGAGCTCTTGACATTTACACTGGAGGGTTTTATTTGTTTGCTTTACAAACAGTAGCATGCTTTTCTTGCAGTTGATTGGATTATGACAGAACACAGCAGGGGTGACAGTGGTAATAGAATAAACAAACTGCGTTAAAAATCCTAAGTAAATGGCAGATATTGTTTTAAGAATTTAGGCATAGGGATTACAGTAGATATTTTTCCTAATGTAATTTGAAATCTCAAAGGGCAGCTGATTTTGGGCATCCTTAAGCAAAAAAAATCTGAAGGAAAGCATGAGATTTCATTCCTTAATTTTCCTCACTGACATCTTAGCTTTATGGGGGGTCACTGTGTGTTGAAAAGTTCAATTCCAGGCAGTTTGGTTTATGTTTCAAAAGAAGGTAGAATAGGCCCCTGCTGAGAATCCTTTTTTTTAAGGCCACCTGAAACTTCATGTTAAACTCTGCTTAATTCCCTTTTTATCTGAGTATTGTTACAAGACTGAAGTTGCCCAGCTTGAGTTTTTATGATCTAAATTTAGCTTACTTCTGTGACTAGTGCTCTTATCAGGTGGAGGGGACCATGTGTGTATGTGGCTTTGTGATTGTTTTACCTACTCAAAACTAATACAACAAGCTTCTTCCCAAAATAAAGAACACAGACTAAGCCCTGAGAGAGCTGAGACTGACTAATGCAAAACCTTTTTTAAAAACAAGATAAAAACCAGATTTGCCAGTTTGTATGACTATGAGTAGAAATTCATGTACAGATTTTACTGCAAGCAAAAAATGAGCTTTTATTCTATGGAAAGAAATGACCAGACCGATTAAATTTTTATTCTTAATTTTCAGAGCAATAACAAATTATATATAATTTACAGAAGTAGATTTTTATATTTTGTATTTTTACAGGTAAACAGCATAAAAATTTAATTGCAATCCAGACTATAACAGCTTGCCTCCCTTTACTTCAAATAGTTATCTACTGCTGTGTATTTAGGTAGTGACTATTGGTAATTAATTTAGGAACTAGAGTATGCCAGAAGCCATTCTAATAAGTACTGTAAAAGGAAGATAATAATCCTTCCTCAAAAAATACAGAGATTTGTCATAAGAAGATGAATGCGGACATGCAGAAAATCATCCAGAAAAAAAAAGTAAATAGTGCAGTGGGTAATATATATATTTATTTTGGAAGTTTGATTTGCTGTAAAGAAAGTCAGTAACTCTTTTGTTTACAGCCAGTTTCTAAGCCAATCTTCCATCCTCACTTTATATTGTTGAATTGAGACAAATATATAGCTAATTAAGGAAATGTAAGGCAACAGAGAAATCAATAGTGGTGAGCATGATTAGGAAACACTCAAAACAAGTTCAAATTGTCCTCAGTCTCAAGAATTTCTTAGGCCATATGAGTATTCAGATCAGGAAACTGTTCAAACTAATTGATAAATTATTAAATTAATAATATTAAAGATATAATAAGAATGCTAGTTGATAGATTGGAAAATAAAATCCTAACTAAACTTAGCTTAGTTTACAGTACATTTTTTAATGTAACTGCTAATGAATCATAACAAAAATACATCAAAATGACAGCAACAGTCAAAGCCTCTACATTTAACTTAGGGACTACACGAGTACACTTATCTTACAGACGTGGACTGTTGACTTTTCAGATTAATAGTCAAGGGATGCTGGGAGTAGGATGTTTCCTGTAACTGTAGGTCTCTACAAATAAATACATGTCAGATTACAAAAATACTAAATAGTGCGAAACCACACTAGAATTTGCAAGCATAACTTTCCTGTAGGAAAAGCAATCCATACCAAGAGATTTAATTAAAATTTGCAAGTCTGATTGGACATAAGATGAAATATTCAGGAAAATCAAGATGGAATCAAGGTTTCTTGCTGAGTGCCAGACTATTACACCTATGTTACTTAAAGTGCAGATAAATTGAATTACACATTTAAAGCCTATGCTAAAAGGGACAGATTAAACCAGTATTCAAGCTTGTTTTCTCTTCAGAACTGTAAGTTCAACAGGATTCAAGAAATAGAGGAGATGACTTAGACTTCAGATAAATATAGTATAGAACATTTCTCTGTACAGCTCTCCTTTCAGAGTAAGAATCTGAAATATACAGCTTTAGTCACTTGATCTAGATAAGCAACTACATAAGATAATTTCTGCAGGGCAGTGGTCTGGTGGCAAGTGCCTGTAGCAATGGTTCTACTGTTTTCAGCACAGTTTACATGGCACATCTGTTTTATCTGAGCCACACCCATGACAGCACATCACACTGGTTTTCTGAAGTTACAAATGTCCCTGAAGAATCTTCTGCTACAATTCTCAAACACCTGTTACTGCACAGGGTAGGAACTGATCCAAAGTTCATTGACATCAGCAGGTTTTTTCATTGACTTCAAGGTATCGCTCATTCTGTCACTTGGAGAAATATGCAGTACTTCACTGATGTGAGCATGGAAAGCTTTGTTTCAAAAACAGTGGAAGAGAATGACCTAAGGCTATTTTCCCAATCAAACATCCCACCAATTTAGATTGTTAATTTTTAAATGACACATTGCTATCCTTATCCAGGTGAAGGTAGAAAAAAAGAACTACATCTCCAAGAGCAAAATCCTTGTATCTTTAATTCAATATCTTTAATGTCAGATATTAAATTCAATTTTCTGCATTCTATCTGTTGTTACATTTAATTCTTCAGTGGCTTGTTACTTTTTTGAAACACTTTTGAAACCAAGTTGATTTCATGTGGATGAATAACAAGTAAGCACACTAGGATAAATATTTATTTTAACAACTAAATAAATACTAAAATATAATACTGAGAGGTAAATTCAGGACATTTAAAGATATATTAAAAATTAAATATTAAAAACCTTTTTGTTTGGTTGGGGTTTTTTTATTTGTTTGTTTGTTTGTTTTTTTAACTATACACTACAAAGAATTAATATCTGACAGAAAACCATATGGTCAACTGACCACATGAATACACTACTAAGAAGCAACTTTTTTCATAATTTTGGGCCTTTAAATCTGAACTATGAAAAATCCTTTTCATTAAATATGCAATCACAGAATCATAGAATGGCTTGAATTGGAAGGAACCTTGAAGACCATCTAGATCCAACCCCCCTGCCTTGGGCAGGAACACCTTGACTAATCCCTAGGACCAAGATCACTTCATGTACAGAGACACACAAACACACACATACACACCCGTCTGTAAGTGTGTGCATCTGCACATTCCTCCCTCATCTTCTTCATTCCATCACCCAGTTACACTTTCTGCCAGTGGAAGAACAACAAGCTAAACAAACTTCCTCAAATGAGGCCATTTTTACCTCATATTCCTTTCACAGAAAACCTGTGTGCAGAGATAAGTTTCAGTATGCACACACATGTTTCTTCTAAACATACTTTCTCACAGAAATAGCTTTTCATCTTTCAGTTGTCCTAAAAAAAAAAAAAATTCCTGGTCTTGCTTGGTGATTTCATTGCAAATTATGTAAAGAAGACAGAGAAAATATTGGCAAGTATGAGTCAATAGAGTTTAAATATCTTGTCAGAAGCCAATATGGGCGAAAAAGTCAATGAAACTGTAGACTTTTCCTGCACTTTCCAAATTAGATTTGTGTGAAAATAAACATCAAGTGGAACCTTAATGTTATGCAGCATGACAAATTATACTTTATGTTGGATACTAAGAACATTAAGTACATTATTTTCAGTGATAAAACTAAATATGAACAGGAACCTGATTTATAAAAACAGTGAAAAAATAGTTAACTCTTTGCAAGAATTGCCACTTAAGCAACAATAAAGAATTCTTTCCTCACTCACTAACCACCTGTCAGTTATTATAATTTACACAGGAAAAAAAAAGTGTATATTGAAAGTAATTTTTAAAGAACTTTTATCAAACCATGAGTTAGATGTGTAGCACCATTTTCATCTCATTTCACTCAGTCTCAAAATTGCACCAGCCTCTCAAACAAATGAAGCATTGAGATCAGTAAGGAACACTCCAAATTCTAGACCTAGTCTAAAAATAATGAGATTTTATTACAGGAAAATTAACTGCATCAAGATTCTATTCTATAAAGTCATTTGCATTCTCAAATAATTCAGATGTTGTTTACAGAAAATTGCCTAATGATAGTTTAAATCTCAGCCTTGAGGCTTCTGATATCAAACCTTAAAAAAACTCCTTTAGCACACTAAAACAGACTACTGGTTATTCTCTAGGGCATAAGAGAAACATAAAATTATTTTTTTGTACATAATTTTGTTCTGTGATAGCCATGCAAAGTAATCAACATTTCTGGTCATCTTAGGTGAGAAGTTAAATTCACAGTAGCCAGTGTAGCCATCAGGCTACTGGTTTATGTCTGATAATTATTATTCTTTCTGCAGGATTCAGAGGACAATCAGAAGGCATTTTCTGAGCCAGCTGAAGAGCATGGGACAGAATGGATGATTTTACTATCTGCATCTAAATTTTCTGTAAGATTATAAGAGTAACACTTTTTCCATTTCATATATGTACCAAGTGAATGAAAAAAGCAATTTCAGGTAAACAGCTCTGTAGCACCTTCACACTATAAGGTAATTTCAGGATACAGATTTCTGGAGAAGGCAGAAATCAAGCAGAGTCTTTAACAAGACCTGTTGGCAACCTGAGCCTCCAAATAGGCCATTCCATTCTAAAGAACACTTAAAAATTTACAGTGATAGTAAAAGACTTGATTTATCCAGAAGCCTCACTCACATCAATGGAGCTTCCTTCACCCGGAAACAACAGGTAGGGAACCATTCACAGTCTCTTAAAGGAAGTAATGTTCTTAAGTAACAACAGACTGCTGTAATGTAGTGTAAAACATCTATATACTGAGAGAGAAAACAGAAAACACTTGTTTTAAAAGATGTTGAAAGATACTTTTTTTTTTTTGGCTCTAGTGCAAAATCAATAGCTGATGACTTACCTTCAATAGTAAAAAAAAAAAAAAAAGAGGAAGAACAGAAATGTCTGCCAAAATTACAAAATGCTCATTTAGCCTGTTTTCCTTTTTATCTAGGTATACTTTTTTTAATCACTGATGTTCCAAAAAAGATTTAAATACCAATTAGTGTGATTTTTGCCACATATGCCACAAACTTGGATAGGAATTTCCCTCATAAACTACCAAAACACTAGATAATTTTTAGTAGGAGCACATTCTGTGCTTCAGGCAGCTGAAAATTCTTTTACACAGCACTGAAGTCACTGCCTATAGTGGCATTTGTAAGTCTACAGTGCACACCAGTGGAATATGGTAGTACATGCATTTTTCCACTATTTTCAGTATCACGTAAAATTGTTTTGTAAATATTCCATCTTATTTAACTCTTAAATGATCAGAACAGCACATCCTTCAGGAATCATAAAGATGGATATAAAATTCTGAGGCAGATTTGCAATGAGTATAAACAAGAATGTTTTATTGTACATAATAAGATAAAATGATCATTCTAAAACCTAAAACTTCAGCAGACTTGCTTACTCCAGTTCTGTGTTTGCAAACATCAGGGCAGCACACTAAAGACTTGCTCTGTCTTCCAGAGTCCAAAGACCTAACCAATCAGACTCAGAAACCTTTTGTGTTTCTCAGACTCTTGGTTAATTGATCTGTAAACTAAACTCTATCTGACAAAATCGGATACCCCATTTCTGGGGGCATTCAACAAGCAATGATACAGACATGAAAATTTTCATGTTTTTCAGAGAACTGAAAGATTCTTAGCTTTTCCAACAAAGTTTACTTTAAACCCAAGTATATTTAATGTCAACACCCCTTATTTACTCAATAGTCTTACAGACAATCTTTGCCTTTCTGTGGATTCTCATGCAAACACAATAATAAGTGTAATTTTACATTGAGTAATTGCTTTTCTGTGTTTGAATATTTTAAAATAACAAAGTATTTTTTAATGGGAGAAGAGAATTCTTAGAACAGAAAAGGAAATTATCAATTACAACACCAAATGCAATTTTCTGTTGTATCTGTTAAAATGGTCTAATTTATGACCCCAAACAGAATGAGATCAATGCTAGTGTCACACAAAGCTGCCTATAATGCTCATGGTTACTATGGTCATAAATTGTCACTTTACTACATTTTTTAATAAACTCAATACACTGAAGACTTATTTACAACTTCTAAATTGATGCAGAATGGATAATTTTTAAAATGATGATCAGCAAGATCACCAAGGCTCTCCATATTTAGTTTGTTCCAAGGTGAGTAAATACTCATCTTTTAATGAAAGTAAGTAAAGTAATTAGTTACTGGGAGCACTAATAATCAAGTCTTGGCAATTGTGAAGTTTCTAACATTCCACAAAATCTCTCCAACTTCCAAAAGGCTGGAAGAGCTATCCAGTCCTAAAAATAGTTTAATTTGAAGTGGCATTGTCACTTGCAAACCCAGCAATTTTTTTTTCATATTCACAGTGGGACTGATAGGCAATCTAGCAAAGGAAATACCAGATTAATTTATTCAAGGACATGAAAATAATCTAGATGTAATGATTAATCTGCCATTAATCTAGAAATTCCTTCGTGATTTAATATTGCAGGTGTATATAGGAATCAGATTCTGTGCTTGTACATGTCTGCACTTTCCTTTATTTCACTTTCAAATTTTTCACCATCAAAAATCTTATATGGTGTTCCAGCATCCACTTCTCAACAGTAATAGTGAGTGATATTCACAAAGGTGTTGTCAACATACAAGGTTTGGTTTATTTCAAAAGAGGGAGAGTTTCTACTTACAAATTAAACGCCCCACTAATATAAATAATTTCTTTCACATTATCAGATCATCAGATTCATCCAGACCAGTGTTTTCCTGTAGTCTAAAAATGAGATTTATGCCATAAATCTCAGAAGATGAACAGAATGCTCAAAATATCACCTCCTGTTAGCAATGAAAGCAACTGAGCACATTCCCAAGAAAAAAGCAGCTACACATGTATGTAGGCATGCACATGCATAAATGCACATGCATAAATTGTTATCTACTAATCTCCAATGAATTCTCAGAAAATTTTTACTTCCTGTCATTCTATTTCTGATGACAGTGCCATAAAGTATTTAATAAAGACTGCATTTCTTAAGCAAAACTATTAACTAAATCTAGACTTCCTCTGTTTTGCACAAGTATAACAAGATAAAATACTACTTAATGAGCAAGCAGAAGATAAAGAACTGAAATCTGAAGGAACTCAAATATGAGAGATAAATGTTAATTTGTTGCTATGTATGTTCATCTATGAAGGAAATTCCATTTACATAGGCATCACCTATTAACTAGAACTTGAGATTTAATAGAGTGCTTGTAATCTTTTCCAGTACATGAAAGAAAACTAATTAAATTCCCTCCATTATTCCAAATCTAAGATGTTAAATTCATAAGACATTTTTTATTCCCTATGTTTAGTTATATAGGCACACATTTTGAGTTTTGTTGGATCTAGGAGATCCTCAATCCATTGTCCTGAAAGCTAAAATCTGTAAAATGCAACAGAAATATTTATCATTCTTCTACTCATGAACTCAGATTGAAATGAACATTTATTTCCTAACACAAATCCTACATAACCAGGCAATGTCCTTAAATTACTCTTTGAAGGCTGATCATCTGTGTAAAAGCACATTGCTTTTTGGCATCAGAACTCCACCAAGAATGCCCTGCTGTGCTAAATCAGTCTCCTGACACATCTATCTGTTCTCCTGAGTGTTAGGACAATCCTTTGTTGTACTCCAAGGCCTGACAGCTTTGTTTGACTCCTTTACCTGTCAGAGTTACCCACCATGGGATCCTTTCCAGCAGTACCCTGAATAAGCCAGTATCCTGCTCTCCTTAGGTTCAAGGTCTGTATTCTGCTGCTCATCTTCTTTCAGGGCTACCAACACTGCTATATCAAAGTTACCACAGATGAGGAAATTACTCATCATCACATCCCCAACTAGTTTCCTTCACAATAGTCAACAGCAGATCCAGCTATGCTTCATCGCTTGTTGGCCCCTTGAATACCTTCAGAAAGAATTTATTCCTGAAACCCCACTGAAATATTTTTGACTGCATCAACTGTTCTACCTTTCTAGCTGCTGTACAGTCACCCATGAGAACTGGGGTTTACAATTCCGAGATCTGAGTTCTTTAAACAATTGATTTGTTTCCTTATCAGGTGGTCTTTAACAAATTCCTACCACAACAACATGCTTACAGGCCTCTCCTCTGATCCTGAGTTACAAGTTTGATTACCTCCCATCCTGCTGGAGACCTCAAAAGATCTGAGGGCAATTTCCATCCCCTCAGCCCTCCCTTGCCTGAGTTTCTGGAAGTCCTTCATGGTGCTCCAGTTGCATGAACTTGGCACAGTATTTGAATTTTTCCAACAATAGTGTAGTTCTGTAACCACATAGAGCTCTAATTCTCCCTGCTTGTTTCCCAGGATGTGTGTGTTTTTTTTACCAACACTCGAGATGGGTGTCCGTTTACACTGTTTAATCATTCCTGAACTCTTTCTTGCTCCTCTGTGCCCTGAGCTTTCCAGCCAACCACCACTTCTTCATTTTACTGTGGTCTATAATCTCTCATTTCCTCCTTTACTAGTTCTTCATTACGTTACCCAGCTGGTAGGATCAAGGAGACAAGACATGGATCCCCATGGTCTCAATCCCAGAGCTATGTGATCATTCCCAACATGTCCCTTGCTGGTGCCCATGGGGATAAGTAGTAGTAGGAGGAGGACTGCACTGACCTTGGTAATCTCTCTGCAGTGTTCTGGATCCTGGCCCACAGCAAGCCACCCTCAAAAAAACAAGTGAGGAACACAGGGGTTTTTATCCCCACAGGACCAAGCCTCCTGCTATGCCACTCACTGCTTCCTCCTGATGTTAATGCATGGCTTGGGTTAAAGCTGGCTCTGATGCCTCACAAGTCATGGCTTTCTTCTCTCACTTCACTACCAGGTGTTTGAAGCTTTTGAACTGCAGATCTGGAAAAAGAGCCATCCTCCAATTGCTGGAGAACCTACACTTCCAGCCTTCCTACTGTGGGACTCTATTCACTGTGAGACTCGGTCTCTGGCTGCCCCTCCCATGTGGTTCAGACTTTCTTACCTCTGGGTCCCTGTGCAGATCCTGTTAATCTTCTCTTTGCCTTCTCCTATCCTGCCCAGCCTTACTTCCTCGTCCACGTTAATGAGGACAATATTTTTTCAGCCAATCCCTACTCCTCTTGCAGGCAGGGACACTGTCCTATTGCTCCAGCCTCACAGGAGGGTATCAGGCACTGCCTGCAGCCCAAGGTCTGGGCACTTGCATCCTCCCTCAGCATCTCAGAGCTGAGGTCTCTGCCGTGCCAGCAGCCGCACTCCCAGCTGGTGGCAGGGGCCGAGTCCCAGGCTGTGCTGCTACAGCTGCTGCTCTGTCTTGGGCTTCCATCAGCATCTCCCCAGCCCCCTCCCACATGCAAACTGCTGGACAAGCCACCATTCCCCACAGACACAAGACACATGCTGGGCCTGCCAGGTGCACCTGAACCAGTGGGTCTCCTTAAACCGGGAGTTACCTCTCTTGGCCAAAGCCTAGATGTCAGGAAGTCCCTGTCACCTCTGGGATGCCGCCTCCCTCCTTGCCAGGTTGATACCCGCACCATGCCCAGCTGGGGTCTCTAGTGTGGCAGGGCTTCTCTGAACACCCCTTTGTCCCACATGGGCCCCTTCTCCCTGAACACAAGCCCTGCTGGACCCTGATCACAGATTGCTGTAACATCAGGGCCACCAGCCTCACCATGGGGATGGGACACCAGACCCTGCCTCCTCTGGCCAGTCCCTTTCTGGAAGCCTGTGCAGCCACCCCAGTGCCACTCCCACAGCTCCCCAGCACCAGTGCTGCCATAGCAGCATCCTGGGCTGGGCTTCTCCACACACCCTCATCAGGTCCCTCCCATCAGGCTACACAGAATAATAGTTGATAACTATTATCACATTCATAAACCCTGGACACAATTTTACTCTTAGTTAACACAGGAAAGACAGGAAATCAGAAGTCTAAATTTTCGTTCTTACTCCGTGTGATTACAATGTACTGCTAACTTACCTGTTTCAGGCTTTCCAGCTTGGTTTGTCTCAGTTCTTCATATTTCCATTTCCAAAGAAATAATTCATTTTCCATCTTTTCCATTTCTTTCTCCAGAAATACATTCATTCTGGAAAAGTATGTTAAAATTCAGCATTGCACAATTTTGAAGCTGACAGAAGACAAATTACTTTGAATTTCCTTCTCATAGCTTGAGTTATATTTTGCTGCCTTTGTCAATGGTAATCTTGATTTTATTAAAAACCTCTATTATCATCACACAATTATTCCAAAAGATTTACCAAAAATAATAGCTAAAGAGAATACAAAAATCCAGTACTACAGAATTAAAACTTTAAATTAAATAAAATTTGGGGATAAACTGAAGAAAATTTGGCTTCAGTTAGCAGTTTGGATCACCTAATTTATCACAAGTTAGTGAAGATCCTCACAGAAAAGATATTACATCACTTGTATTTGGTATAACCAGAAAATTAAGCAAACATATGCAGGGGAAAATACACACTGTAAAGACAGTACAGAAACCAAAGATGATTGATGTTAAATGTTAAAAAAAATTATTAAAATATGTATATTTCATGTTTCAAAAAATAATTGCTCCTGGAACAAAATGCTAGAAGAATTTTAGGAAAATGTATTATTTAGCTCAGAAGTACTATGCCTGTAAAATGAGAAAAATATTAAGTATTTGAAAAGAAAATTCTAATACTGGCAATTAAAGAAACTATTGTGTGCCACAGTAGTTATTTTCTATTCTAATGGAAGCTAATGGAATTTTTCAACCTTTTTATTAAAGATGTTATTTCCAGGCTTACTAGAACTATATTTTGAGGATATTTGGTTTGAAAATTCATCTATTAAAGCAAAGTGTATTGATGGAATTTGTCTGGGGCATTTCTATGCAGCAGACTGCAGGCTTGCACAGAGATAGCAAGAGTTGCCACTGACTGGACTGGCTCAGGTCCTGAAAGCAATGTCAGCTACATTAGTGAAGCAATCCACTTTAGTGAAATATCTTCTTCTCTCTTCTTTTATAACCAAACCTAGTGCTCTTGATTCAGGGATCTCCTTTTTCTGCCTAGATTTAGCATGTAGCACAACTTAGTTTAGCAAACAACTAGAGCTCCCATAACATTACAGTAATAAAATAAACATCATTACTCACAAAGCAAAGTGGAGCAAGATTTATTTAATGCACTTCAACTCAGCAGTTTTTCTTCTAAAGTAATGGGATATCTCACTGGAATGATGTCATGACTTCATAGGATAACAAAGAGAATTATTAAGTGGGACATTTAATTTGGGACATTTAAGTGAAAGTCTGAAAAATGACATTCTAATACTTTGAATAATAACCTATTGACTGTACTGAATGCAGTGGAAGTCCTCAGAAATGTCTAATGTGAAAAGTAAAAGAGGAATGTCCAGTATGTAGAGCTTATTTAGAAGACACTAGTTTTGTTTTATATTACACAACTTCTTAGGTGAGATCCAGTTCCTCTGATACTATTAAATGACACGATACATAAGGTTTTTTAAAGTAAACAAAGAGTGGAAGAAAGAATATAGCAGAGATCAGTGAAGCAGCTTATTACTAGGTAAAAAATCAAGTTCAGAACATTATTAATAGATATTGTAATGAGACATTTTAACTCACTGTCTAAATCCCATAATTGCATAGAAAGGTTGAGTTGGAGGTTGAGGTTGAGGTTGAGGTTGAGGCTGAGGTTGAGGTTGAGGTTGAGAGAAACCTCTAGAAGTCATGTGGTGCAAAGCCCCTACTCAAACAGGGTTGCCTAGAGCTGGTTGCTCAGGACCATGTGCAGATGGCTTTTGATTGTCTCCAAGGATGCAGACCCAGCAACCTTTCTGGGAAACTGGTGCCAGTGTTGAATGATCCTCACAGAAAAAGAAATGATTTCTTGTTGTTCAGGCAGAGACTTCTGTATCCATTGTCTATGTCTACCCAGCCAACCTTAAGAAGTTCCTCTTTGATATTATCAACTAGCAGTGAGCTAGTTTGTGGGCTTTTGGTTTTAGAGGAAAAAACACTTTAAAGTACAAACCAGAACAAATTACGACTTTAAAACTAGAAGACATTTAGATGAGAACTCTGATCCAAAAGATGACAAAACATAGTTATTTTAAGCAAATGATTATGTGAAATGCTGAGCAACTCATAAGATTTGTAATTTCTATTCTTGCCAATGGGACCTCAGATGTGTAATTCATATGAGCCATTAGTACCTAGTAGAGGATGTTGGTGTGTGATTTTACATTGCAAACCCAAATCTGTTATCTTTTGCAAGTCAAAACATAAACTTTAATCTCTTTTTCTATTTTTTTAGACCATATTTCTTTCTGCCCTTTGCAAAAAGCCTGATCTGTGTGCTTAAGGCTATGTCAGCTTTACTGATGATAGCTCTAAGCAGAATGCAATAAGCAGAAGTCCTCTCAGAGTGAAGAAGCAAAACACCTTATGGAGACATTGGTTAGGAAACTAAGTACGTTACTACTTAGGTAACTGTTAGGTAGGCAAGTCAGGGGCAAGTCCAGACACTGGTTTTCCATAAGCTTAGTTGACTCCAGAAAAAATGCAGTCAGAGTTCAGAGTGCTGTGTGTGAACCAGAAAACTGCTGAGAAGCCTTCTGCTGTATGAGTAAGATCATACTGACTGCCAAAGTAACCTTTGGCCTCTGGGTTCAAGCTGTCTATGATCTGTTTACTTTTGATGCAGCACAGCTGTGTGTCCTTGGCTCAAGTTCACTGAGAAAATTGCTAAGTTGTGAGAAAGAAGCTGTGAGAAAGTACTTAAACTAGAGCCACACAAGATAAGGGAAGAGAAAATGCAAACGGGTGAGATTGTTGAGATAGTTATTACTAGCAGGTCCAGAATCCAGGAGCAAAAATATTGACATGAGCAAGAATAAAGCCTAAGAGGGAAAACTGGAAATCTGAGGATGGAAATTTGGCAAAATCAGCCAGTTCCACTAAGCCGTGGAGACCAATCCTTTATGAGCTAGCAGGTGACAGCCTGCCCAACAAAGATTCATCAGATATCTCAAGAAACGGATGACCATGATAATATCTATCCTATTAACATTATTCCTAGCTATTTAGTGTGTGCATTGCCAAATATAGTTGCTTCATGCTTAGAAGTTGCACATATTTTGCTTACATAACATCTCTGCATGCAGGAAATATTGCCCTCCTGGAGAGGGAGTTGTTGCACCAAACCCTGCTGTTATATGGAAATCACAGCTCTGTGAGCATTTGCTGCTTGGGGTTGGTATTGTCACACATTGCATATTATAGAGGTGCCCCAATTCTTACTGTGTGCCAGTAAATTTATTGCCTTATACCACAGCCAGTATATGTCTAGGCATAAATGGCAACATCTGTCTCTCTGAAATACAGCTATAAATTGGTTAGAGAGGCACATGAGCAACCAAAACCTATTAAAGATTTTCCCTGAGAAGTGACTAAAAATTAGTTGAAAAAATATCTTTCTAAGAGAAAATTATTATATATGTATGTATACTATGGTTGCTGTCAAAAGATGAAGTGCCTAGGCCCCTAAATATTTCAACCCCAGGAAAATAGATGCAATGCATCAGTCTCCTACCTCATATACATGTTTGCTTCCACAGAAAAACTAAATGTTTTTAAGGAGAGAGAACATGGTCACCTTCTGCTATGTGATTCCACCAGAGAATTATTGCATGACTTCTACAGGTATCTAATTCATATAACAAAACACATTAAATATTAGTTAGGAATTGAAAGGATTTTTTGCCTCAGACTTGTACTATCTACAGGACAATTATGAATGAAACTGACAGGCAGGAAATGTGACATAAACTGACAGGAAGGAAATTCTTCAACAAAATTTACCATTATAGATTCTCTGAAATGAAAGTGTTGAATATATTTGCAATAGACAGGGAATTTTCTTCCTTTTATTTTTCTAATTAACTTCAACTGATTTTGAAGTTACAGGTTTTTTTACAGTTACAGTTACCAAAAGTCTGCTACTACACCATCATACATCATATGTTGCATGTTTCCTTGAAAAACCCTTTTGGTGAGATTCAATCTTTCTCAATATTGACCATTTATCCAACATAAGACTTCTTCTAGGCCAACAAAATGTATATTTAGCATGTATGTGTGGCAAATTTGATATGCTACATAAGTGTACAGTAAATGTGTTACCTCTGTTACCTTGTTTCAACACAGACTTTGCTAGAAGAGGTTAAGATTAACAGCATTTTTCAGCTGATTCATATATTTAGAATTAAAAAACAGCCTTTGTCATTCTGCAGTTGGACTGTTTCAAAGTCTGCTGGTAGAGTATATGAAAATTTGTTATTATGCACAAAGCACTCCAATAACTGGGTATAACACACCTTAGACACCACTGCATTGATACCAAATTGCTAATAAGTATATATTTGTATATACTTATTTAAATGACAGACAAGGCAAAAAAACCCTATAAACACACAATGCTGGATTCTCTCTATAAATTCTTATTAAAGCCTTGTTAATAGCAATGTATAAAGCTTAGAACATATGATCTATATATGCAAACATCACCATATCTATTTAAGAAGCTGTCTTAAACCCCTAAATGAGAATTTCACGAGTAGGTTATATTTTGCACTTACTCTCTTTCCTTCTGTAAGATTTTCTTCATCGCAGCCAAATGCAAATTCAAGACTGATACATGTATTAAATCATTCTCTGCTGTCTCAGCTGCGGTGCCCAAACCTATTTTAGGTTCCTCCCAATAGGTGCTGGGAAGTCCATTGGGGAAGAAATCAGGAGGCTTTGGGGTGAATTTTTTATTGTCATTTCTTTGGTCTTTGTTTACATCCTGAGAAAACAAAAATATGACACCTGAGAAAAACATAAATGAAGGAAAAAGTCTAACATAGTTCCTGCAAGGCCTACCAAGGCTCTTCTAGACATTTAAGGAACATAGGAGAAAAAACAGAAATAGGTAATATCTGATACCGTTGGAGTGTATATGGATAGAAGGTGCAAAAAAGTCACTGTATTTGAATCACTGGAATTTTGTGATATGTCACACCTTCTGTTCTGACAAGCTTCATATCCAAAATATTTATAATGTGTCTTTACTAAGGACATATATTCCGCTTATCT
The DNA here is from genome assembly GCA_013399225.1 of Rhipidura dahli. NCBI lineage: Eukaryota > Metazoa > Chordata > Aves > Passeriformes > Rhipiduridae > Rhipidura > Rhipidura dahli. The sequence continues at coordinate 67,029 of VXAC01001323.1, forward strand.
TTTGTTGGCTATAACTGTGGTGAAGACAGAATCCTGGAACAAATAAAACCAGGAATGCAATTCATCCATACAAATAAAATGTTGAGAAACTCTACATTATGAGCTTTTAAACTTCTTATGTTAAGTGTGTTGAAGCCTGTGATGGGCTTATACAAGTTTTTCATAAGGAACAAAGTATACAGATATCTATTTTGAAGATACATGTTTTGCATACAAAACATAAGCAAAACTAGTATCAATTATGAAAAAATAATTAAAACTAAAATGCACGTTTTTGAGTAAGACTGAATGTCTCTTATAAACAAGTTTCCTTTAGAAGTGTATTTGCTTTACCACATCTGAGGAATTTTGTTTAAAACTAATCTCATTTTAGTCGTTTACTGACAGTCCTCCTTCACATCACTCTGTTCTTTTGAATTTTTAGAAGAATGCCCAATATTACATCAGAAAATACTAAAAATCACTGAAAAGATAAGAATGTTTCCCATTCCCATATAAAGTTTCAGTTTTCAAGTAGAAAATATTTTATATTAAGGAGAAATAGTTAAAGTATATCTTGTGGTATTCCCTTCCAATGGCACATTTGTCTGCCTTAAAATATGAAAGGCACGTGTTTTTTGGCAAAATTTATTCTCACTACTAACAGTACATTTTTTTCTCCAGATTTCAGAGGAATGTAATATCATTAATATGCATTACAGGGTAAAATTTCTGAACAGAATACATTCAGATCTAAGATCTCAGCAATTTCCCTTGAACTGAAGTAAAATATTTCCTTCTTTTTACAATGCAGGGAAAAACATTATCCTGCAATGTATGAAAAAATTTCCTATATCTACAATGACTGCCATCTATCAGACAACAAATACAGTTTTCACATGGTGCTGTCTATGAAGCCTATACAGTGGATTCCAAGGTATAGAATTAAAGATAGTTAAAAATGAACACATACTTCCATTTTTGATTAATGTAACTGGATCTTTTATATAGAACTAGGAGCTGTTTAAACAATGTTGCTACTCGATCATTTAATTCTATGTCATGACTTAATTGCTTTCTTTATCAAACAAAACATCTTGCAAATTTGGAAAAGAATTTGCCCCACCTCTTCCCATGTTTTTGAAGTTCAGGGAGAATTAAATGACTTTATTTTAGAAGCCAAGAGCCTAATTTGCATTTGTGGAGGGGGAAAAAAATGTACGTATATAAAACATGGTTAATTCGAGTAAAATAGGTAATCTGTTAACACAAAACTTGAGAGAGAATCAAAACAACACTGTAATTTATTGGATGGATCTGCCTCTGATACTTAAATGTCTAGTCATAGTGCAAGGGTATGAATTGTTTTCTGTATTTTTTTGTATTAGGAATATTGAGATAGGTGGGGGTTATAAAAAGGGTTTTCTAGCAGAATGGATCAGGCAGCATTTTGGTCAAAATTCTTGAAAAATCCTGTTTCCTACATACGCATCCATACTTTGCCACTTCTTCATGATCCAGAAAAAAGACAACCTATTCTTTACCTTCTTTGTGTCTTCTGCCCCAGGAATATTGGTGATTTTGTTTAGGTCTTTCAGAGGTTCTGGTTCCAGAAACGTTAACACATTTCGGTCTTTTTTAATATAAGATATTTCTGAGCAACAATATTCTGTTTTCCAAGCAGTTCCATTTTCTAAGTTTTCCTTCTCACTTACTAAATCCTGATTTATTTTTTTAAGCACACTTAGCTCTTTTATGACACTGTCTAATTTGATTCGCAATTGTCTTGCTTCTTCTCGTGCTTTATTTCTTTCTCCTCTAACTTTGCTCCATTTCTCCCTCCAATTAGCAGTGCAATCTGACCACCAGCGCATGGTCTTCTCCATTTGGGCAGCTCTGGCTTTGACTTCTTCCAGTTCCTGAATTTTTACTGCTTCAAAGATTTCCCAATCAGTGCTGAAATTTGTATGCATATGTGCATAATGAGGGGAGAATGGGTAGAAACTTTGAGATGGAAAATTTGAATGATACAGATGGTCACCTGGTTGCCAACACCTATCTAATTTATCGGGTTGTGGTGGTTGGCTCCCAAAAACCTCTATCTCTTCCATTTGTTTCTGAATAGAGTCTAAATCCATGTTTTGATTCATCATCTGATTTCACTCCTAAAAAAGATAGAGACAGACAATAATTTAGATTTCTTTAATAATATCATACGAATAATTCCCAACAGTCATGTTTTTCACTGCTGTAATAGTGAGTTAATGATGCTGCTCATGTTTTAGAAACATGCTTTATCAAGAAGAAATAGTTATTCAAATACCTTTTATTTAATATTTTTTTGAGTACAGCATAAACAGACATACCTATTACTTGACTAGGATTTGATTGAAAAGGAAGAGTCACTAAATAATCATAGCGCTCTCAAAAATGCTTGAGTCTAGAGAAAACAGACAAAAGCTTTCTTCATTCAAGACAAGATTAAATTGAATCCATATATATTTTATATATCTAGTAAGAGGAAGTTATTTGTCTAGAACTACTATCACAAATCACTTGCCATCATTCCCAAACTGTGGAATTTCAATCTAGACAAAACTTACCTTATAATTTGCATAGCTAAGAAAAAAAAAAATTGTTAAAACCCCTTTGAGCTTTGGATTTTCTTTGTTTCATGAGAAAAATCAAGCATTTTTTATAGGGTGCTTTATTTTGCTGTCTGCATTCCAGAAGATTTCCAGGTATTGTATTCTTATATAATTTTTGGAAGTGTAGCACTATCCTACTATATTGTACAGCCTACCTCATAGTAGTATGACTCAGCTAGTAAATCTTGTTGCATTCTTTTTCATTATTTATCTTTTCATTATTTATTACTTATTTGGCCCAGAAGAAAAACAGTTTCTCAGAAATTGCTTTCCTACCCCAGTGCTGAGAAAATGCTGATGTGGACAGTCCGTAGAGACTAACCACTTATACCTCTTTGTTTTTTTCCTCTTGGTTATGCTAAAAACAGACCAGAGCAACCAACCAACCAAACTACAAAGAAACTTGAAAATCTTGCTCCTTCAATAGAAGATTAAGTAGTTTGCAGTAAAAAAGAAATTGCTTTTTTTTAATGCAATATCCATTTGTAAAAAAACATGTTTATATGTTACAGCAATTAGTGCTAACACGTGCATTTGAAATGCAGAAGGCCAATACTGCAAACAAGAGACTGAAGAGTTTATAGTTTTCACATTATGATTCAGTTATGCCCTATTTTAACTGAATAGAAGTTTTTGCAGGCTTTGTTTCAGTTTTCCAGCTGTTTTCAACTTTTCCCTGATTTTCAGGATATTTATTTGCCATTTGTTAGAAGCTTATGGAGAACTGTTGTAGTGGAGTACAGAAATGAGGGGAGGAAAAGGACAATGAAGGACTCCCAGTCCCCTTCATTATCACTGTCTGGTGTAGCGCCATCAAGCCCCATAACAACACTACACAGATGTAGCAGAGCTGCTGCCAAAGCTTCATCAAGGTTGACTCTTTATTGTTCCTTGACCTACTTCCAGCATTTTAATTTGAATAAACCTTATCCAAAATACAAAGATATTGCCACCCGCAAATTTGCATGAGGCCCAGTAGAGCCAAAGCAACTAAATATTAAACTCTTGCAGTCAGCTGTTAATTTAACGTTTGGGTTGTGGTAATGACTTTGTTTCCTAAAGCTTTAATTAAAAAAACAACCAACCAAAACCATGGTAAATTTTGAATGCATAACAATATATATAAAACATGCTACATAATATAATAAATATATAATGAAATAGTTGAAACTTTTGGATTTTTAAATAGTACAATAACATTTTCTTACATTTTTTGTGTCTGTCTCAACCTAGTAGATATCTACAGAAAAGTTTATTACACTTTTCTTAATCAGTAGGTTTTTTCAGTGGATTTTGCTAACATCTTTGCATATTCATTAAAAGAAGAGAGACCATGGGGAATGCACAGTTTACAAATCTTAAAAGATGGAAAAATGAGAATGGCAAGTGTTGGAGCCCAGGGTGCAGAGAGTGTCCTTCTCTCTGCTTTAAAGCCTGTTTTGAAGGATTTAACCCCCATGGACAGCACTTCTTTTGACCTTTGCCCGTGGAACCATTTGCCAACACTCTGGGAAACAGCAGAGACTGCTTTAGATTAAGTTAGGTGATGGAATGTTATGTAGGATTGTCACTGGATAAAAATTTAGAGGTTTTTAGGTTTGTTATTGTAGTAAATAGATAAGAAGAAAAAAAGTCAAAATGGTGGATAGTTGTTGTTTAAGGCTCTTCTTCCATCTTCTTCAATCCCTCCATTTTCTGCTGTAGAACCATTGGATAGATTTTAACGCAGGTCCTGTAACATCAACAGGGTTATTTTATGGATATTGGTTCAAATGTGAAAGTATCTTGTGTTTCAGGTGTTAATTGGGTAATTAGTGTATAAGAAGTCTCTCTAAGTGTGATAAACACCTTCATTTCTTTTCTCTCTTCTGAGCGCTGTGTTGCCGTCAGCCGTGGCAGCAATAGAGATAAGAAAAATAAACAACAGATAGCAACAACCCAACACCTGCTCTTCCTTTCTATCTAATTCTTCTAGCAGGGAAAAGTATTTCCATTTGTTAGGATAGATTTACAAGGTGCTGTCCTAACAGGCAATATTTTTCTTTGACTGAAAATTTGAAAGACCTGAAAAATATTAATGAATCAGAATAGCCTGTTGCTGATGTTTCCCTAGAGGTTTGAGGTGACTTTGTCATTTGAAATTCAGTAATATTTTCAAAGATGGAGAATTGGTAAGCTCACAGATAACAGGACAGTGAAAAAAGAGTCACTGGTCACAAATTCTTGCTCCCCTCCAATTGGATGGCTCAAGTGTTCAGGTGAGGCTGGGACACTGAGAGTCAGATCGAACTTACTGCTGTAATGATTGAAGTAGGCTTGTACAGTAAGATAGTGGTCTCTTAGCCTTCTGATAATTTGTGACAGGCTGAAATTTGCCTGCACTTTTCAGCATGGATAGATGATCCTAACTCTGCACCTAAAATTCAAAATAATTAAGAATTTAAATAAGACATTCCTCCTCCAGAAAATAGAAGAGCTGGCTCACTCCGAGGTGGTAAGGGAAAGGAGGTGTTTCTATTTGTATTGACTTCCCTATGTGCTTTTCAGAAAATCTAATCAAAACATGTTGTTTAGATATCCCTTTTAAGATTACAAGAGGTAGAATAATGCCATTTTTTCATTAAAAAAGACAGATCTCAACATAATCCATTTCAGTGGCTCGCTGACTCAGGATAAAAAACCAAAAAAATAATATAAATACTTGTTGGATAACTGTGAAATTGGTAAGAGGAATTGTATTACAAGTATGATTATGAAGATTTGTGCTTGTATCTATTTTTAAAGAAGTAGACTAAAATATTAGTTTGAAAGGAAGCAAAAATTTAAAAATTAGAAAAATGTGTTGCTAATTGCAAAAGTTCAGAAACTTTGAAAAATCTCACCATTCCAAAGGGATGATTAGGATGGACTTATTTTATCTTATTTATAGTTCATATCAATCTACTCTTTCATGTTCTCAAAAATACTGGACTGATGAAATAATAAAACAACTGTAACAGTCCAACCGAAGACTTGTACTGAATCTTTAATCATCCCTGTAGTTAAAGTAATACTTAAGAAAAAAAAATCCCTTCTCTGGTAGATGTCTACCTCATAGAAAACATCATAAATCTACACTGAACTCTGAAAACTCTCATCTATAAAATATCTCTATATTTATATATGTTCTGGGGAAATAATTTCTAACTTCTATGTTTAAGACAATTAAAGGAAGGAAGCTCCATGTTAATGGTGGACACATGTCTCTGAACATCAGAAATTTCACAAGTCTAAAACTAACCAAAAAAAAAATACTGTGTGCAGCTAGTTTAGAAGTTGCTAGCTTGAGTTTGTAGTAACAGAGTAGCTAGCACAGTGTATGGAGTTCAGTGAGCATAATGACTTAATAAAAGATAATTTGATGGAAAGATCAAATAAAGTTAGAGAACTGGATGAAAGTGTGAGTTTTCTGATCAGTGAAGCCTTCTGATAGTTCCAGTTTTAACAACTGAGGGACAAGAAGGAAGACAAAAATCCCTTTTAGAGTTGTTTTCTTAACAGAATAATTTAAAATAAGTGTGAACAAAATTTAGGAAATGTCCTGGGGTGACATTATGATATGTGTATCCCCTCTTGTCTGCTCTAGAAATCAATTCTAGTGCCTTTCTGTGCCGTTAAACTGAGCCTGAGAGGGAGAAGAGGAAAAAAAAACTGAGCAAACTTTTCAAAACAGTTGTTCAAGGACACAGACACTGCTCTGGGTTCCGTTCTGTGGCTGCAGCAGCAAGAGCATGGAGGAAGCAACCTTGCTTTTCAGCCAGCTTTCGGCTCTTTTTCTCTGCAGAGTTGAATTTTTTTGTCCTGGGACTTTTGGGTTGTTTGTTTTCTCCTTCTTCTCTTCTGGACTGTTCCACAACATCAGAATACACTGGGAGAACTTTCTTCCGAGGCCCCGGAGGGGGACCCACACCGACCCAGCTCTGAGGAGGAGGAGAGAGACCTACAGAAGGACTCTGAAATCTTTCCAGGTTTCTCTCCACAGCGGGAGATTTTATTATTTAGTATCATTATCCTTTTCTGTGTGTTTGTTAAATAAATAGTTTTTATCTCTTTCACTTTCCTCCGAGGAAAATGTCTTTTTCCCAAAACTGGTGGGGGGAGGGGTGGTTGTAACCTGCCTTCTATCAGAGGATATTCTCCAAATTTGGCCAAACCAGCACAGGAAGCAACATTCATTGCATCATGTGAGCAGGGTGGGAACAATATGCATGATGATAGAGTGACAAGAGAGAGAGAATATTTCTCAGGGGAAAAAAAAAGACACAGACATTTGGTGAACATGAAAAGGAATGTAGGTCTCAAACATATTTCACTATATTGCAACCTTTCCAATTTACCTAATAATTCTGAACACCAGTAGGAAAGGGAAGAGATCTGGATTTATTATTGCCAGCTATTGTTTTAGGTAAACAGCAGGTTATTCACCATTGGGGGCACAGTTAAAATCACCAGGAGAGAAAAGAATTATTGCACTTTCCTCATGTTAATACCTGTTCACAGAACTCTGCTTTTCCAGTCAGTTCAGTAGCTAGGGCAGTGCTTGAGGATACAATTTCAACATCCTTTTACTAACTGCATGATTTAATCCTTAGTTACATGTCTCTTAATTAGTAAGACCTTAGCCAAAATATTTTAAGGCGTTCTGTCTTTACAGAAAATGTCTGCTTCAGATTAAGCCAGTTAATTTTCTTTTGTCTAATCTATAAATTTAATAGGACAAAATGAATCATAGAACTGTACATGTTCTTTTGTAAGTGACACTGGAAAGTCTGAACTTTCCATGGTATTGCTGCAGTTCACCAATCAACAAATCCTGACAAAGAGAGAATGCTTAAACAAAATGGGCAGGGGTGATGTGGTCATTAAGGGAAGAATATATGAAGTGATTTAACTCACTCTCTGAAAACTGGGCTGTTTATTTAGGGCTGCTAACTACCAAGCTATCAACTCAAGAAGGGGAGATCAAATTTTGTTTGTCTGTTCCTATTGTAAAGCTGTTTTTCATTAGTCACACTTAGGGGTTCCATCCAGTGGCTAGATGAAAAAATTTTGCTCAGTAAATGATTGAAATGTATGATGAAAAAAAATCACACTGGAAAGTGATTCATGACACAGCTCAGTCTAAAAACATATCTATAGAAAATGTATCTAGTTATCAAAACCCTAAAAATCCTGGCAACACAGAGCCAGGTGGCGGATCATTTGGTCAGAAAAAATATAGCAAAAAACTGAGGCAGATCAAGTACCTGGTTACAGGAGTGGCCTAGACACACAGGGACGTAGGATTGATTTCAACAGGCAATGAGAGAGGATAAAAAAAAAAAGGAGTGGCAAAAGTTCTGGTGAAACAAATTGTATATTTGTGCCATTTTTTCTAAACAGTGGTACAGCACACCACCAACATTCTACAGACTTAACCTGGGAAACTTCTCATGTGCGCTATGACAAACACCTGGAGGGTGGAAAGGAATCCTTAAAGGAGCAGAAATAGTGGTATTCAGAATATATTCCCTGCCTAAGCTATCACTGGTCTCACAACTGCTTTAAGCCAGCGGCTTCCTACATCTCCCTTATCCAGACAAACTCAATCTTAGTATCAATAACATTTTAAGAAAAAGGTAGGACAAGCTAGGTTTGATTCAAATCTTGTACAATGGATTTTCCAGCTACTGCATTAACCGCAAAATAGTGGGACAGTAGATCGATGGAATAAACCACTAAACCAGCAACTACACAAGAATGGATCTATTAATACTCTATGCGTGGATTCTGTCTGTGAGAACTTGTAAATTGGTTACACAAGTGACAAACACCCACAAGAAGAACCATAGATAAGGAATTCATATCAATAGCTGCCCCAAATCCTGTTCAAACAGAAGTAAAGCCCTTCTGAAGTCCATAAAATGAGATTGCAGTTAAACACCCAACTCAGGAGTTATCTGTGTGCCTCTCCTTTTACAATGAAAAAGGGAAAAAGTTAACAGCAACGGAAATTTGGATTATGTCCAAGACCTGAGTGTCTTCTCTTGCAGAAAATGTGACCCTACTGTATCACCATGGCAATAGTGATACTTGGAACATATACCCAGAATTTATCTATAACAGATCCTGCATTTTTAACATTGCCCATGGAACAACTCAGGTATTGCAGATCCATGATAATGCACCTTTCAAGCTAGTTACAGAAAGATTACCATCTGCAACACCACATGGACAAGTACTGGCAGTGGGTGATAATGTTACATTAACACTGAGATCCAAAGTTAACCTGAATTTACCTTTATGTGGTAACACTGGACATGAAGCTGTATGTGGTTGTGATAACATCAGAGTGAAAGGGGTACTACGGGCATGTAAGGAAACTGATCATACACCAGTGGCCCAGCATAATTACAGCTTATGTACACAGTGGGAAAACATACAGTAATTTTTTCATAAACACTCCTAATAATCACTGTGCAAATCAATGCAAATGGACAAAATAAAGCTACCATTTACTCATGGCTGTGTATCTTAAAAAACAATCTGGCCTACTTCTTATTAAAAGTGCCCTTCACTTAATGCAACTGCATTATGTACAAGAGCCTATGATTATGGCTGCAAAATTAATCACAATGAATATACATTGAACATAACCAACACATACACTCCTGCATGGAATGAAACCAGTCCTGATTATAGCAACCATCTCTATGATAGTGACTACAAAGTCATTTGCCAATAGAACATGGAGGTTAAAGAGATATTATTCAAAAATCTATTGGGTGAAACTGGTATATGAACTGAATTAATTTGATACTAAAATCCTAGCAAATAACTTTCTCAATATTACAAGACACTGAAGCTAGGATAACCAAAATTACTTCGAAAATTCTTAGAGGAAAGAAAACTAAAAATATGACAATAATGAACACACTGCTGATTCTATAGTCTGACATATGCTGAGAGCAGTCCCACCGTGAGTGGTCAGTGTGAAAGCAGTCTGTACACAGAATTCAGTGGATAGCAAGAGAGGAGGGCTGATATTACCTGCAGCCAGCAACTCCTGCATCTTCAAGAAGCAACTACCTGGCAGTTTCTTCAAGTTATGCTAACCTGTGGAAGTGCTACAGACCAAAGTTCTGGGCTGGAAAGTGTAAATGCCTAAGCTTAACCCCAACGTTTTTATAGCAGATTCAGCAGTAGGCTGACTGAGGAGGCTTTTGTGCTTGTCAGTGTGTTATGGGAGACATTCCCTCCTTGATAGAAGAGAAAGAGTGAGCACTGGCATCGACAGCTTAGTAACTAGTTTGTTCATAGAGAAAACATGATTTAGAGAACTGGTAAATTAGAGAGCTTGGAATTAGGGAAAAAATTTTTAGTGAATTAATTTGTTGGACTAGTCTGTACAAAGAGAATTCCATCATTGTTTAATATCTTTATGTTTTGGTGGTGTTTTTAGAGAATTTCTTTTTATGGTTTGCTTTTTTTTAATGAGGTCATAAGTTCATAAAATAAAGTTTAATTTACAAAGTAAACTGTGCTGTAAATTTGAGAGATCCAAACAGACCATGACATCATATGCAGATTATCATACCTCATGAAAATTAAAAGACAGTGCTTTCAAGACTTTTTAATGTACAAAGATGATTCTGTTTATTTTTTTTCTCCACAGCTATAAAACAATATTAACAATACTAAATCATGTGATATATTTTTAAGCTATGTTGTTTCCAAACATTGTATTCCTTACATGTGTCATAACAAAAAATCAGCCAAAAAATGGCCTGAAGAGACAAATAGTGCAGATTGTTTACTTCCTCTTAGGAGTTACATGATATCTTTTTCCCTCTTATTTATACTTGTCTATCTTCCTTATAACATAAAAATATCAATACAGATCTAATTTATTTCCTAAACCTGTTTTATTTCCTTCTCATGTCCAGTAACTAAAAACAGTTATGCTATGAAAACAATAAAATATAAAGTTATGTTTTTAACTTCACAAAGAGAAGAGCATATGGGTTTGTCAGGTTTTGTTTAATGAGGTGGTGGTGGTGTGTTGTTTTCAGCTTTTTTGTCCAATTAGGAAATTTTAGAAGTGCCTGAAAAAAAATGGTTTTCTTAACTCATCAATTTGGATAGTATGATGTTTTAAGTGTCTCACTGAGATAAAATGAAGTCACAGTGGCAATTCATTAATGTCCTTATACATAAGACTAAAATTATGCAACCTCATCTTCCTTCTATAACATATCATCTCCCTGAATTTTTTAAGTGCAAGAGACATTGTCAGGTCTAAATCTTAATTTCCAAGTTCTTTAATTTTCAAAGTTCCTAAAGGACAGGACAAAAACTCAAATGCTTTACCAAAAAAAGGATAGAACGGAAGGAAAAGAAACCCAAAATGCTTAGCCTGTTTAAGAGGAAACAGTAAAGAGAAAAGTACTGAATAGTCATCTACATTTCTTATAGATCTAACCAACTTTGTAATATTGGGAACACAGAATGTTACTATTTTCCTCATTATTTCTTTATGGCATAAACACCTTTGCCTTGAAAACAAATTAATAAATTTAATCTCAGAAGACGCTAAAAAACTCCAGAGGCAGCACAGTGATGCCTTGGGTTTTAACTTTCATATTTTTCAAAATTCTGTACACTTCAGTGTGTAACTCTGAAGCTTCTTGTAGCCTGTTAATTTCTGCTCTCTCGTGCTGGGCAGACACAACAAAGCCTCTCCAGGCCTGCTCTCCAAGGACACTCAGACTGTCCTAGGCCCAAAAAGTATAAACCAAAAGCCTCTGAAAGGGGGGCAAGCTGAGGGGAATTACATCATTAACTGAAGCTTTAATTGGAGAATATTTTGACAGACAAAGCATTTCTGAAGTACACACAGAAAGTGCATTATTTTATTAGTTGTCCAGTTATAGCTAAATTCCCAGAAGAGGTAAAGGATGAGCCCAGTAAAGATAGTGATTGAAAGGCAATAAACCACAGAGAGAGTAGTACACTGAGAAATGGCTTGATGTTTTTTCTAAATTAGTCAGACTATCCAGAAACCAAAAGAAAATAAAGCAATCACAATAATGCTGAAATAAGAATTTTACATTACAACAAGATTAAGTATATTGCTTCTTGATATTCCAGTATTCATTGTAATAACCAAAATTCTGTGACTCCGGAAGAGAAATCCTTTCCATTATTAAGAGTAGTTTGCTTCTTCTTAAAGGTTTAATAATTCACATGAAGACATGTAGAGTAATATTGCAGATATATACAATTTATATCTTCAAAAAAGAAACATGAAGTAGCCCCCTGTGGCCCTCAGGCTGGCCATGCCAGTCACACTGCCAGTTTGTCCTCATTCACTATCCTTTTCCACAACCTATTTCAATCCTTTGAAATAAGATTCACAACTCCACCTGTAAGTCATCATACTCCTTTAAGAGAAAATAAAACCTCTAGTGTGACACAAACACTTGTGAAAAAAAGGTGTGCTATGTGGAAGTCCTAAATATGATGCTCTGAACAAGGGGGGTGGATTAGATGGCCTCAAAGATCACCATTATATGATTCTCTGAGTAGTGTGATTTCTGAGGAGCTCTACAAGCCTGTTTCTCCCAGTTTTAACAATGTTGCCATCACATCCAGGAAATGAGACAAAATTAAGATCACAAATTGCGAATCTCAGAATACGTAACTTTTAGCCAAATGGGTCACAAAACACCAAGTAAATGGGGAAGGGCCACAAGAAATAAGCCCATTTTCTGACAACACTGAACTGCCTTAAAAGCAGCAATTCTGCAGTGTTGTCAGGAACCAGCTGTAAGGAACATGGAAAAAGAAGAAGGAAGGCTTTAATACCCCAATCTATTCTGCCAGTGGAAACTGCAAATACGAGAACACTGTGTACAAAGGAAAGGGGTGAACAAGATAATCAAGCTTCCCCAGATACTTCCCAGGCTGAAGGTCAGTTCTAAGCACAGGTGGAAACAATCCAGAAAAAATACTCCTGTAACAGCAAGCATTATTGTCTTTTAGGAAATGTTTACTTCTTCATGAAGTTTTACAAAATTTAATATTTGGACTTTTTTTTAAAAAAAATATTACCTATATCATGATTCATTTAACAATGGAGTATTATGTATTTCTCTCAATTCTGTAAAATATGGTGAAACTTTCTATGCGATTAGGAGAATTTGACCACAAGACTGGTAAAGCTGACAGAGATAAAAGCTTTTAAGAACTGAGTGGTTATTTCTTTCCACAGCATAAAAACACCCCTAGTTAAAGTGAATTTCTTTTATTAAGTTACACTAAGAAATAAGGTGCCAATAATTAAAAGCAGTAATTTAGGACAAGAATTCTTTCACAGCATATTTTACATTATTTTTGCTGGCAGAGGGATGTGGGGGTGTGGTCTTAAAGCTTCTTGCTCAGAATGGAATGCTGTAATTTTCTCTGAAAAAGGATGCACCAAAAAAAAAGGACCCAATCCACTTTGCTGTGATCCTATGAACCATTTTTCCTCTTTTCCTTTTACCATTTTCTCTTCATGTCTAAATACACATTTTAAAGTAAAATTTTCTTCAGTGTTCCAATTGTTTTTTAAAACACATGCATATAATATATCTTTTTTAGTATTATACAGACTATATACATACAGCACATACTATATATACATACTGTAAACAAATGCATTCATAAAAAAAACCTTGGTAGGTAGTCACAGTTTACAATAAACGTAAAGACTAAACAGATGCTACTTTTTCTTTCCCTTTTGTTTTGGCTGCCATTTTTATTAAACTCTAAACAGTTTGGATACTATTTTTTTTGGATGAGAACCAGTATTATATACTTACTCTGATTTAAGTCTACTGGTTAATACAAATTATTATATATAACTGTAATATTTTTTAAAGCCTTTTACAGCAACAAGATGATGTTTCTTCACATCTTTGAAGTTTTATTCAAGTCCTTAGGGTTAAATATGGGTAACATAAATATTTGTACATAGAGATGTTGTCATTTAGTATCCATAAGGCCAAAAGAAGTTCTGAAGTACTGCTTTAAATATAATTTACAGTAACTTCATTTCCCCAAGAATGTTTTGTTTGATTACAAACCTTTATAATATTTCACCCATAATTTTTATACATTCAAGTCCGTAATATTGATACTCATTCCTCAGCCACTAAACTTGAAATAATATATTGCATAATCAGATTATGCATTGAGGGAAGGGAACGTGTATGAAACCAACAACTTTCTCAGGCAGTCTCAAAAAGAAGCATCAAGAAGAAGCTAAACCAAGCATAATCCAACTAAATTCCGTAGCTGCGGCTTTTGAGTCACTTTGCTTGGCTAGCTCCCCTTTGAGATTTGAATATCACCTTTTATTAGGATATGATCAATGAAAAAAAAAAAAAGAGGCAAAATGAGCTTCCTAGGTAGTTAGGATAAGTATGAAATGTCAAAGTTTTAGATCCCTTCATAGTGAACAACTTACAAACAGGTTTACAAACCTACTGTAAACTTCTGAGTTAATCACATAGCCAATTCCCCTAAATTCTAATCTAATCTCATTGACTCTATGTGAAGATTGGTAATCTCCATGGAATATATTGTCTGAATTATTATTAGGAAAGACAGGTTATGAATCAGAATATTAATAATAACTTCAATTGAGAACAGATTCAGAATGTATTTAAAATAAGGCAATGGTTAATTCAGACTAATTCACATAGTTATATGTCTAGTCTAATAGGTATCTTCTGAATAGTATGGAGAGATTTATTTAAAACAATACTAATCTGTTGTTCAAACTTGAAACAGGTAATTCCTTCAGAAGAGGGCTCACATTAGTTAATACTAGTTTGGTACACTGAAACACTACCTTTTCTTAATGCTTATGGCTAAAGATAGAAGTGAACTCTTCCTGTGATTTACAGAAACACCTATAGGTATCTTCTTCAGGCACAATGAAATTTCCTCTTAATCACATTAAAATGGTATCTGCTTTTTTTTTTTTGTTTGGTTTGTTTTTCAGCAGTTCTACAGCTAAGACTAAGAACACCAAAGTGCATGTCTCTTCATCCTCTGTTTCCACAGAAAGCAGAGTAAGTTAGTTTCAGTGAGTGTTTAGTGTGATAAACACTTTTTAACCCACTCATTGAAATGAGCTTCACCACTAACAGGGTCATAACCCCCTTTACTGAGAAAAAGGAGGATAAGCAGGTAGCTTCTTACACCACTCAGCTCAGTTACAGGAGAATGAATTGCCAGTCACAACAGAGAATCTCAAAGGACTCAGCTCAACCCGAGCTGTCAGTGTGTTATTACAGGATACAAGCTCAGCCAGGCCACACGTGCACTGTCTTGCTCCTACTGACAGGCAGCCCTTCAACATGATGCAGAAGAGGATGTTGCATGGATTCCCTCTGAACTTTTCAGAAAGAGGGAAGACTACAGAAAGGTAGGGAAATAATACTCAAGATAAACATCATCCACAAGGTTAGATCTGCCTTTGAATATGTAATTCATAATTGGTCTTAGAAGTCTTTAATATTTACAAGCATTAAAGCCGGCTGTAAGTTAAAAGTCAAAGAAGACAAGAAAACTAAAAACATCTCATTCGGCTGGTGATTTTCATCTGGGGTATTAGTTAAACAATTTAAGATAGATGAAAGGTAAATATTTACAAGTAAGCAACAAATAAGCTTATAGCACACTGTTCAGACTAAAGGCCATTGTATCATGTTGAGTTCTCAACAGTTAAATTTCTTTTCCAGATGCTGACAGTATTAGGCTTCTACTATTTAGTGTTTCATTTAGTTAGGTTCAAAAGCCAAATTCACCTCTTTGTGAGAGCCACTGTAACTTCTTATTGAATATAATTGAGGAGGCTCAACTATTCCCAAACACAACAGAGGACTTCATGGAACTGTGGGATTTTTACCACATTTTTCAGTTTGGGCTACAGGCCAATTCAGCTGAGTTTTTTTCAGTTTTAAAAGGAAGTCAAAAAAAGGAAACTGAATACAGACTAGCCATTCTGAAGAGCACTTTACTGAACAAGTATTAGGTCAGATGCAATGATAAAACCTGTTCATCCAAACAGTGGAGATCACTTCAATGTATAGAGAACTTCATTATTTAGACAAAATCATCCCAAGTATATTTTCTAGAGTTTGTACCTAATTTCTAACTTCTATGTCATTCATTTGGAAAGTGATCTTGAACTGGATAGCTTCACTTTCATTTACAGGGTTTTTTTCTTACTAAAAAGACCCACTGATTTTGGGGGGGCAGGGTTGTGTTTTGTTTTGGGGTTTTTTTTTGGTGTGTGGGGTGGTTTTCTTTTTTTCTTTATTTTATTTTATTTTCAATAAAGCTTGAAGATGTAATGGCATATCCCTGAAAAAGTTAAGTTTCTAATCCCTTATACTCTGAAAAATTCTTTGAGTCTTTAAAATTCTTGACAGCATATTAAAAGCATATGCTTTATGATATGAGAGATCAAGAATTGTCTTGTTAGAGTTGAAATCATTTATGATGTTCTCCTATTCAAAACATGACCTACTTTTAAAAGAAATTTAATAACTTTGGAAGTAGAAAAAATTAATCACAAATATCTAATGATTTGTTTCAGATGAAGACAGAAAACAATCCAATGCTTATTAGGACACAAACCAATTCTTCTTCAAAACACTACTCAGAGTCTAGAAACAAGTGATTTTCCCACCCACATAAGTATATAAATAAGAACACTTATTAACATTCTGTTTTTTCTGTGTCAGACCATATCCCTTTGGCTTGTTCAACTACTCTGACATCGTTGCATCAGAATTAACAATTCTGTTGTATGGAGATGTTTTTGGTTTTATCAGAACAGTTTTAGAAGCCATATCTCCTATAATTAATTCTTTTAAGAATGTTCCTTACAAAGAGATTGCTACTTGGACATTTTTATGTAATTATTCTTATTTTTCCCTAACCAGTCTAGTATTTTAACACCATCTAATGTCTTTCAGCAGCTCAAGGACTGCTTTGTGAGATTTAATGCTGTAAGATATTATCCTGTGATGACTCCAACTCCACTAAATCATCCTTGAGGGAAATGAACTAAGGAATAATCCATATTGTGACTTTTATCAGGAATCCACAGTTATTAGAGTGGTCACATAAAATAAATCACAGAGTATCATATGTTGTATAACAGATGTCAAGTAAAAGCATCTCTGTTTACCCTCTCAGTGCCCACTCCCTGTAGGCCAATATGTAGTCCCACTAAAACAGAAGAAATTATTTGTATAAATGTTGACTACTCAGCATGGCAGAAGGGAAGTTGATATCTTTTTGTGAAATGGATACCTACAAAAGTTATGGAGAAACATTCCAGTAAACTGAAAATACATAAAAAACCCCAATAATTAAAAGAATATGAGCTTTCATTACAATTTCTCCCAGTATTCCTCCAGTAATGTGATTGACATTAAATAAGAATGGGGGTGGTAAAAAACCCAGTCTCATTTAACCCAGTATAAATCAGACCTAGATTACTTAATTGGCATGAACAAAGAAACAAGGTGTTCAGGAAGGTTCATTTTCATAATAAAGCAGCCAATTAAAGATCATTGTATGGACTAGAAAGAGAATAGGAATGACTAGAATAAGTGAGACATTGGAACAGGCTGCCCCAAGAAGCTGTGGATGTCCCATTCCCAGAAGTGTTCAAGGCCAGGTTGGATGGAGCCTTGAGCAACCTGCTGTACCGGGGGGCTTCCCTGCCCGTGGTGATTGGATTGGGAGTAGATGAACTTTAAGGCCCCTTCCAACCCAAACCATACTCTGAATCTGTGATTCCATGAATACAAAACTGTACACTTTAAATGGTTTCAATATCTACCCCTCTTGTGTTGAAGTAAATGACAGTGATTTAAGCCTGTTCATTAACAGCTTCTTTAGCATATTCATTGTCAAGTGATTCATTTTTCAGATTTGACCAAGGTTAACATTAGTATTTTATACTTAAATGTGAAAGAGTGGCCGAAATTCAAAGCTGGCTACATGCAAATACACAAAAAAAACACCCCCAGACATCTAATTTCACATTTTTGACTAGTTTTTTGTAGATGACTCTGGAACTGATATGATTAGTTCTATTAGTGATGCCCAATATATTTTGGAAATTCATTTATCTTCATTTTATTATGAAAAGAACTGCGTTCAGAAACATAAATAATTTTCCTAACATCACAGGAAATCTAAACCAAAAACTAGGAGTCTAGCTATACGATAATTTATAGCAGAGTCTGCTTCATAAAATGTTTTTAAGACTCAGTGAGAAATAACACAGACAAAATGCAGCTATCTGGATAGTCAGTTGGAAGCCCATTAGTACTAATTGCTATATATGCTTGTTAAACTCATGAACACTGCTTTGGAAATTTGGCCCTTGGTTCTCATTGCTGAAGGATTATCCACAGTGTCTCACACCATCTCTGATACTTGACTTTAAAGTAATGACAGACTGAATAGCTTTGTCCAGCATCAACAAATTTTAGTATCAAAAAAATATATTTCATTGCATTAGAATAATACCACACAGCTAAGAAAACATTTTTCTTATCCCATCTTCAGGTATTTTCTGAAGGAAGTTGGGATTATACAATTCATTATTGAATTGCATAACTTACAAAAATAGAAACGCTATGAAAACACTGCTTTCCAACAAAAAAAAAAAGCAGTATAACTTCTGCAAACTCACAACAATATTTTCATGGCACTTATGTCCATAATGCCACACCCATTAAAAGGTACAAAAGTTTTACCAGTTTGTGCCATTAAATATGCACTTCACAAAGTAATTTAAGAAAGGTTTTCAGTAGTAAAACTCTATAATCTGTGAAATTTCTGCATTTATGCTAATTTCTAATCAAAACTAAGAAATAAGTTTTTAACAAACTGTCACTTAGAAAGTTTTAAAAACTTACCTGGTTATGAAAAGTAAGGATTCTACTACACTTGAAAAACATGTTCAATGGAATGTTAGAAGTAATACTACATGATAGTAGCAAAAAAACCATAGAAGAAAAATAGTATAGCTAGTATAACTTAGCCACATACTTCATATACTGTTTTCAGATCTTCAGTACTTTTTCTGGGCATTTCAGACTGTTTTCCTCCTTACCATCAGCATGATAGTAACTCATTCTTTATCCCTGAAGAGATATATAGAAATTAAACATTAAACCCACAAGCTTAAGACCCCTTACCCTCTCAGTTTGCTGGGCTCCTCTTGCTTCTCAGTGTAACAGACACATGTGTAAACAACAGAATTTCCTGCATCCTTTTCTCATCTGCATCGCACTGGGACTCGGCCAATTGGATTATTTACAGCATTAAGGCCACTCCACAGTAACATGAAAAAGATTCTCATTGGTCAGGCATTATCAAAACTAAAACCACATTTTTCTTTTAAGTACAAGTCATTTATACAAAATGAAACTTTCTGTCATACTGTTCTTCACTAAATATTATTTATTAGTTTTTATTTCTCCCTCCCTTTCTAAAGTTAAGACTGTGGCCCCAGTCCCCCAGATAGTATGCATAGGATGAAATTAGTTAATTGAATCACAGAATTTGAGAACAGGTCCTAGTACTCAGCCAAATTGGGTGGATCCTTATACCACTATTTGCTCCTAGTTAAACCTCCTGAGTTTTAAATAGCCTATAATAAGACTACTTTTTCATTCAGCTATATGATATAACCTTGCAAATACATGAAGTTTTGTAATTTACTCAGCAATTAGCCAGGGGCTCTTGGAAGTTAAGAAAAACTGTAATATTCTAGATAATCAGAGATACGAAAAAAAGCACGGCAATGACAGTTAAAAAAAGTAACTTTGAAAAGCTTATTTAACATTATAATTTACAGTTACCTACTAAAATAGAAAATAAGAAATATTTCTTTCTGGAATACAAGCTCCAACTTTTTTGTTACCAACATGACAAAGCATGACACCACTTTCCCAAGCCTGATAACACAGGCTACCTAACTGGCAGGTCCTCAAGACATAAAACTGGTACAGTTAAAAAGAGATGGAACAATTTACCACAGCTGTGAAAAGCTAAATACTTCTCATTAAAAAAAAAAAAAAAACCTCATAATGTACAGATTACTGAAAACTCCAGTGTCACAATCTCAGACTGAGAAGCCAGATCTCCTTTAGCTATAAGGGTAATAACTCTACTTCCGTCCTAACATCCCAATACTTTTAGCAGCACTACAGCAGGCAGTCTTTTAATCACTAATAGTAGCTATAGCTGCATGATTCTTCTCTTGTCTGACACTAGGACTTTTTAATTTTTTTTAAAAAAAAATATTTTAGGGAAATGAACAAGTAAATCCTCCCACTCTTCCTTGACTCACAAAAATCTATTTCATTGCCAGGAGACAAAAGATATTGTCCTCAAAAATACAAAAGTAAAATAGGTGGAAAAAACCCTCTATATATTTCTGTAAAAAACGAAACCAAACCAAACCAAACAAAAGCTGCAAACCAAAGCAAAAAACTGCAAAACCCAAGGCAAAAAAAATAACTCCACACAAAACAACCTCAACTGAAGCAAAAAAGCCCAAACCAAACCTAACACCACAGAAAAATGAAACCACAAGTCTGTATCAAATTAAAAAGAAACACACACACACAAAAAAAAAACCAGCCCAACAAAACCCCAATCCAAACAATAAAATAAGGAAACAGCTACTTTATCCATCTTGCATGGCTTCTTTAGCAACTACATATATCCCATGTCCCACTAAAATACTCTCTGGCTACATTCCATTACCCATACTGAAGGAAAATCTCTTCACATTTTAAAAATCAAATTATATACACATCATAACTTAGACTTCTAACTACTCACATTTCAACCCATTCATAAGATTCATTTTCCTCCATTCTTCACTTGCTACAATCCCTGAATGCATCCAAGAATGCTGTTCCATGGCCCACATTTGAACAAATTCATGGTTTCTAAAGAAATTGATGGGCATTTATTTTGTCTGAAAAGAAGGGAAGTAACTTTGATCACAATTGAAAATGTCTTCCCAAGTGAAGATCTGTAACAGAGAATTTATCATTCAAAAATAAATAAACACAAATAAAAAAGTGGCAGAACAGCATGTGAAGGAACCAGTACTCCTGGAATTTTCATTTAAATACCTTTTGGGAAGGAAAACTGCACTCTTCAAGATAATTGAATCAAAAAAGAATTATGTATAACAGACCAAAATTAAATAGTAAACCTATAAACAAAACTCATCTTCTATTCTGTTGCATTCTGTTGCAATCAGCAATTCTTGGAGGAATCTGGATGTTATACCAGTGTTAAAAACGCATCCAAATTTAACTAAAAGAATTACTGTAAATTTGGGCAGTTATCATGCTATTATTGTATCTTTATTTGCAGATATGTTCTTGGGTTTTAGTCTAATTTGACCATTCACCTTGATGTTGTGTCAGTGCAGTAACTGCAGAACAGATGCTGCTGACATGCAAGTTTGCTAACATGTGACCTTCACACACTGAGCTGAATTGTCTTTGCAGAAGTCTCCATGTATGCAAACAATTCTTAGTTCACACGAAGAACATTCATATATGCTCACCAAGAGAATGATGAGCAACTCATCATTCATTATTTTTGTAAGAAAGTTGTACAGAGAGTATGATAAAGACTACAGACAGCATCAATAACCCAGAACATATGTTTTCATGTAGGGCCTTAGTTGTCAGTTGTGCTGTTGCAGTCCTGATTAGGGTGGGATAGACTCCCTTCACTTTGAGTATATTTGAACTTTGGCAGCATGCCTGACCTGCTTTTTCCAAGATCTACAGAGAAACATTAAGAGAACATGAAAGCCAAATTTTGAATTTTTAAATGTCAAAACTCATCCCTTTGGGGTCACAAAGGAAGAGACCTGATCCTTTTCAGGATTACTGAGCCAATGAAGAAGATTAAATAATTTGTCTCAGAGGAAAGTTAGAGCAAGTCTTTCTCAAAACAAGGAAGTTTACAATTTTTACTGCATTGATGCAACTTCCTTAGCAGATATAAGAAATTATCTTTCAAGCCAAAAACAATAAAGCATTTCAAATACAAATGGCAATAAAACAGAACATTCCTCCTATTGAAACTGGAAAATAGAGAAGGGTATGAAGTACTGAAATTATAACCTTCTGAAATTTGGATTCTTCAAGTATTCTAAAAAAAACACATACATATGCCAGTTTGTTTTGTTGATGGAAGTAATTTTTAATCTTATTATTTCATACTTTTCCACACAATTTCATACAAGTGAAATAATTAATATCACAGTTCATTAGAATATGTAAGAATAGGATGTCATCCTTTACTGTACCTCAACTACCTCAACCCAGACACACTCCCTTAGGTGATGAAGACACACAGAAGACATTTTGATGTAGAAGGTACCTTCAAGACATGAAGGAGAAAACAGCAAAAAAGTCATATAATTTTGAATCCCATCTCTACAGCAGCATTAGCAAAGCCCAAATATATACCAAAAAAGCAAACCTGTGAAGATATAGTTACAGAAGAGATAAATCAATTAAACAAAATGACCAAAACTGAGACTCCACCAAACCTCACACACAGACTGCTCAATGTGGGAAAACATATTGCAGTTCAGTTTGATAGACAGTCTAGGAAAAAGGCACAGGGCAATTATTTTCTAGAATCTCTCTTTAAAATTAGAAATGCCAGAGAAGGATAACATTCTACTCCCATTTTCTTTTAAGTTCTAGCTCATACTAAACAAGTGATCTTAGCAAAGCTTTGCTTTCTCAAGGTTTAAATAGTGTGTGTATGGAGGGGATGGCTGTAGGGATGGTCTCTGTTGGAAGCTGCCAGAAACTTCACCCAGAGCCAAGATGGACTCAGTGCTGGCTAAGGCTGAGCCCATCTGTGATGGTGGCAGTGCTTCTGGGATAACGTGGCTAAGGGGAAAGAAAAACCCACCCTGCACTAGAGCACTTGCACCTGAAGAGAGCAGTGAGAATAGTTGAGAGAAACAGCCCTGAAGACAACAAGGTCAGTAGAAGGAGGGACAGGAGGGGCTCCAGTCACTAAATCAGAGTCTGCCCTGCAGCCTGTGGCGCAGACCGTGGTGAGCAAGCTGTGCCCCAGCAGCTCACCAAGGTCCATGGTGGACCAGAGATCCATCTCTAGACTGTGGAGGACCCATCCAGGAGTAGATGGATGCCTGAGGGAGGCTGTGACACTGTGGAAAGCCTGGACTGGAGCAGGTTCCTGGCAGGACCTGTGGCCCTGTGGAGAGAGAAGCCCATGCTGGAGCAGATTTGCTGGCCCCAAAGGGGACCCTCTCTGGAGCAGCCTGTTCCTGAAGAACTGCATGCTGTGGAAAGGACTGACACTGGAGCAATTTGTCAAGAACTGCAGACCATGGGAAGGACTCATCTTGGATGAGGTTGGTCTCCCATGGGAGGGACCCCATATGGGAGCTTGAGAAGAGTGTGCGGAGTCCTCCTGAGAAGGAAGGAGCAGAAGAGATAACACAATATGAAGTGACTGCAGCTCCCATTTCTCATCCCCCTGTGCTGCTTGGGGGAAGAATTCAAGAATAAAGTCTCCTGAGAAGAAGGGAGGGGTGGGGAGAAAGTGTTTTTAAAATTTATTTTTACTTCTTATTACCCTACCCTGATTTGGTTGGTAAGAAATTGAAGTAATTTCCCTGAGACTCTTTTACCCTGATGGCAATTGCTGAGTGATCTCTCCCTGTCCTTAAATCATGATCCTTTCTTTGTGTCTTCTGTCCCCTGTCCAGCTGAAAAGGAAAGTGATACATTGACTTTGGTTGGCACCTAGCGTCCTGCCAGGGTCAATCCACCTGAATAGGCCACATGCATGCAGGATTTCATGAATAAAACTATTTGTACAAGTTACACCTCACTCCTAGCTAAGTAACTTTAAAACAGATCATAAAACTTAAAAGCAACATCAAACTGCAATGACTTAAAAAAAAAAATCTTAGTTTTATTCTAGAATAGTGATAAAGCATAACAGGAAGAAGTTTATCTAGGGATAATACTTTGCTCAGCCTGTTAGTCTTCAGTTCTGATTTGCCTGTGTAAGTTAATTTTGATTCACAAGTGCAAACAGTGACAGCAGATAAATGTAGACAATTTATCTTGTACAGATCTATGCTGCTGATTGAATTTCTTTGCTTATTAGAAGTGAAACAGGAAATAACTATGTATTTCATTTGACATGTTGGGCTATTAATACTTCTCAGCACATTTTGTGGTAGCAAATACGTGGTAAGCAAAGTCATGGTAGAACTACTTGCATGCTTAAAGATTCTCTGTAAATATAAGCTTAATTTTCTGTTCTTCATTACACTCTTTAGTGAAAATTGACACATAACACCTGAAAATGGATTGCTTATAATATATAAGTATACAAAAAGCCTCAGCCTGGCAGAACTATTACTGATTCTCAACAACAAGAAATGTTAGTAGAGCAGGTTATAAAAACAGGCTCTAAATCTGAAGATTCCTCTGCACTGGAAGTTATTTCCATGTGGTACCAGAATTTCAGTGTTTTCTAGTTAGGAAAAAAAAAAAATCAAGACTAGCCACTTCAGTTATTTTTGGGTGTTCCTGATTTTTGCCAGGTGTCTCCTGACCAACTGATGTTTCTTCCAACGTGAACTATTCTATGACTTTTAAAAGAAGTTATGGAACTTGCAAGAGTATGACACTCCAGCAGTTTCAGGATGAGAAATAGAAGAAAAAAGTTAAGAACAGTAGATTTCCTTTTGTGATATACATATTATTTTCTACTGAATGCCTACATAAATATTTTCCCTTTCCATACTTTATAAATAACTCGGCAAAACAGTTTCAAAGTAAAGTCTCAATAAAAATATCATTGCAAATTTCTGTTACATCTGATGAAAAAAGTCAATGATTTATATTTATGGCTACCATTTAATGTTGAATTAATTTAATGTTAAAATAGCAGCAACATATTTCTGAAGAATTTAAAAAGAAATTGAATTAAGAATAAATTAAACATTTTCCTTTTTTAATGAAAGAAAAAAATAGTCTAGTCTGATATTTCAATATGAAAAACTAAAAGGAATTAAGTCAAAAAGATATGGTTATTCTTTCCCTTCACTGTAGAAGGAGAGATCACCCTGCCAAATCTTTTATTAACTGCATACAGGTGTGATGCTGCTGTGGTGTCAGATTTGTTCACAAATGCACTGATTATAAAGAGTTGCAGAGGTGGGTGCAAAGAAGGCACAGAAGTAGTATGACTTTTCAGTTCATCACCTTTAAACCCCAAAATACGGCTTTGAATAAATCATACTAATCAACACATTCCTACAAAAGAAATTAAGTAATTTCTACATATATTTCTAATGAAAAATGCAAAATGTCCCATACCAAAATAACAGTTTTAGGGAAAATATATTTCTTGATGAGTCTTTCATATGCTTAGGTTTTGCAGTTTTTCCTCCTCAGATATCAACTATAAAACAAGTGGAGGGGTTTTTTTAAAGGTTGACAAATACTGCAATGAAGCATGTGTATCTTCCAGCATCATATTGGGAAGGCTGGGATGAGATGCTACTTTATATCCTTAGAAAGTGAGTGCTATTAATAAGCACAGCATTAGAAATATTTTCTTTCTCCCCCTCTCCTATATCCTAAAAATAACAGTGTCTTCCACAAGGATACCTGTGCTCTACAGAAGGGATTGTAACTGCAGTGTGATGTAACTAGTGTGTCTTCTGACCATACCTGAAGCAGGAAAGTCTAAATCACGGCTACAAACACTGCCTATCCCACTCTGAAAAAAATAATAATTTGCAATTTTTCACAGCAAATGAACATTCATATTTTTCCTTTCTGATCTAAAAGTAGTTATTTTTCTTACTAGGATAACATTACTGCTGGTACTCAATATTCAAACAGGAACAGTGACTGACACATAAACCTTAATCACTATAAAAACAGTTACAGAGTTGAAATGGGATTTGTAATTCCCTTTTACATAAAATACTATCTCTCTGTCTTTAAGGCTGCCATTCTCAATAATGGAAATATCTTGTATCTTCAGCACTTTAAATGACAAAATCTGGCAAGATGGAAGCTTCTATGTTATTAATAAAAAAAAATGTTTTTACTTAAGTTTAAATATCTGGACTTCATCTGTATCTATTTCAGAAAAGAAGCTATAATAATTAGGTCTTTGAATCATCAGATTATAAATAACATCCGAAGAAAGATGTGTTCCTGATTTTTTCCTGTAATCCAAAACAAAGAAGAACATCAGCAGCATACAGATGTTGAAAGTTAATGTCTTAGGACTACTTATAGGTCAACAGCAGTTAAAGAGGCCATAAAAAGAAAGAAGGTATTTAAGATCTTTCTCTACACTCCTGTGACTGTTTTGATTAGGATAATTATCTTTACCCGGGATAAAATGGAAATTGGTACCCAGAACACATTTATATAGAGAAAGACATGCATGTGCCTGATTTTTTTGTTTTGGATAGGACCAGTATAATTTTGGTTGGTTTGGTTTGCAAGAATCTCTTGCAAACTTTTACTCTGTTTTTTGTTATCCTTATTGTAAGAAAAATTAATCACAGCTTCAAAAAAACCACCATTAATTGTCTATGACTATTATATACAACATAAGAAAGTACCAAAAAGAGATACACATCTACTTTCAACAGTGTTACTGAAGAGCATTGGGGGGGGGGAAAAAAAAAGCATTGGTCTGGGCAGAGTGTCAGGCAGATGTCTTGAATTAAAGTTGTGGTGCAAATCACTTACAGCTATGACAGCAGGAACAGTATTTGTGGATGTACTCGTATGTCACAAATAGGCTGCATGAACTCAAAGAGGTTGTAAAAGAGAGCTGACGTTCATCTAAATACCCCCCTTTTTTTATACACATAATTTAAAATACCCTCATTAAAAGTACAATGCACAACTTTCTGGTTCTTTCCATACAGTCTCACAGCCATACTTATTAACATGTCAAAGTTTACCTGTCAGCAATGGTCTGAGCAACAGGTGAAGGCCCATGAAGACAACAGGACTCATTTGAAGGTCAAGATTGTCACAAATGTCGTGCCCCTAAAATAACTCACACTTCCTGCAGTACATCTCTTCTAAAAAAAAATCTTCCACATAACCTCTCAGTAATTTGGAGCCCCTTGGTAAATGAAGCCATTCTAACTGTACCTTTGAGAGCTCTGACGTCAACACATATCTAAGGGACTCCTATGGGTTAGCCTGAAATGTATATCCATTTCACAGGAAAGATTACTATTGAATTGACTGAATTTAATTTTGAATGGTTATGTTCAGTGGGAACATATCAATGAGAAACCTGAGTCCAGTTTAAACTTTGTTTTCCGTATTGTAACTAAAGCTTTGGCTGTGTTGTTGTGCAACTTTTTTACTGAAATGGAATCGGACACTGCTTATTACCTGTGCCCTGCTTCATAAGGGATTTAAATATATTCATAATTTCTAAAGAAATACTAAGGCTGATGTCTATACATTAAAAAACATTTACTCTCTCTTAACACCTTCTTTTAAGGTTTAGCTTCTCTATATTCTTCAACAATTTAGCAAACTGCTCAGCTCAATTTTGCACTGCTTCAGATCCTCTCTCTAATGTATTCTGCTTAATTTAATTCTCTCTTTCTATTCTTAGTGACTTTCCATCATGCTTAAGCACAGGAATGCCCAGCCGAAGTGAAAGGGTGAACTTTCTCAATATCCAAAATCCTGTCATAGATAAGCCAAAGAAATACATTCTGTACTGTTTAACTTGACCTAAGTTGATGGCTAGCATTTCTTTTGAACAAGAAGAAATGGGCAGAGCAAAAAAAACCCCACAGAATAAAAACCATTCAGTGGAAAATTCATTCATTAGTGCAATTCAGACAGATAATCTGAGCAGCTCCAAGGTTCATTTAAAAAATATAAAATATTAGTAACTTAATCCCTTGCTCTAATATTTGTGACAATTAAATGAAGATGGGAATAATACGTTAAAATTTTATTTGCAGGAGGGGAAACTAAAGTAAGACAACCACATTTATGTATGAAAATATCTATAAGTAAGGATCTCTTCACCCTTAAAGCAGCATCTTTACGTGTAATCTGAGAAAAATAGTTTTGTCCTACAGTGCAAGCATTCAGTCAGAAATTGTTCTTAGGTGAGATTTTTCCATTCCTGGTTCTGTTAAACCTCCACTCCCTTTCTTGCCTAGATTTGAGAGACATAATTTTCTAGCACAAAAGAAGTTCTGTTCTCCACCCCTCTGAATTTAGCTATGAGGACTCAGCTTTAATAATCACTAAAAACTGTGTTGTTGCTAATGAAAAACATGCTTAAAAAATATGAATTTGCAAAGAGAAGAAATATGCAGGCAGATTTAGCTATCAAATTAGAAACAGAAACTATCTGTAAACTAATATACTAACTCGAGATTACGGATAAATTTAATTTTATGTATGGGTGGTGCCTGCCATCAGCCTGTCACAGTGGTAAGCCTTGAATCTCTTGGTGCCTTGAGTTCTACTGTTCCACAAACAGGGACTGAAAGCTAAGGCCTGCTGATACCAGAACAGATGATCAGCTTTCACCTGTCAGACTGGGGCTAAGGCCAACATCATTGTGAGAGATTGTCTTAACCAAGTATCACTTTGTCTTGTGTTAGAAGTTTAAGTTACAGTTGAAATTTTCCCAGTAATATAGTCTTGAAAAATGTTAGTAATCAAAATTAATTACAAAAAGTCTCACAGAAATGCTTAGGAGGTTTGTAATCATATCTGTATATCTAGAGATTTTATCTAGAAAGATCAGAGTATCTGTATAAAATGTTTGCTTGTGATATGTCTCTGAAAGCCAAGGAAATATTCAATATAGAGCTTCTATATTGCACTTTCCTGCTCAATTGTTTGGTTTTTGTCTCTCTGCTCACCCTCCGAGAGAGCTAATAAAGAGAGAAAGGTGGTAAGAAAGGAAAACCCAAGCAGTTTTTAAACCAAAAATCCCAACATTATACTTTTCCAGTATTTTGATATATTATTGTATTGTAACATGTAACAATTTAGTTTATCACAATGAAACAATTTAGTGACAATTTATCTTATTTATCTTTTTATGCTAAAGCAGACAAATTGAAATGTAGACAGGGTTGTGAAGGAATGACAGGACCAAGTGAGATGGAAATAGTCTTTTGACTTTTCAAATAAGCAAAACAAGAAACTTTCCAAGTAAGTGATAATTTTTTCCAATGTATTTGGTGTTTAGAAGAGCAACTGCTTTCAGAACACTGGATGCAATAAAAATTTTCTTAAGAAAAAAATCCAATGCTGCTTTCTGTTAAGTTTGTCAGTATTTGCTTTAATTCATCTGGCAACAAGAATTGCTGCAAATGAATGTAAGGGGTAAAAGTTTGCCTTCGGCTGAGTATATCTGCTGGCAACCCTGAACGTGAGTGATCCAGTTGTCAACAGTCCCATGACTAAAAGAACAAATTTAAGAGATAGACCACTTATTTTTCCATTTTTTCCCAATATGCACATGTTTTCTATGATTACTTTTTTTTTTTTTTTTGTATCTGTGGCTGATTTGAACAACTGAGGTCAGCCTGAAGAAGTTAAACTTGTTAGTTTAACTTATGTGTGACTTGGTCTTTATCCACCGTTAAGTGCAGTTTTCTGCTATGGATTTTGAGACAAAATTCTCTCTTCACTGTAGGAAAAAAAACCCCACACTCAAGTATATGACTGTGGGCATATTTTTGTTAAGATTAATGTTATAGACTGGCTACAAAGTATTTTATTTTTATGAACATTTAAATTAGATGGCAAGGTGATATTCACTGAAAAAGGAGGTGGCACCTACTGCCTGCTGATTACCATTCCTGAAAGTTGTGTGTATAAATAAAAGGAGGCTATATAAGACTATAAAGCAGAGATAACACAAATAAATAAAAAAGATTCATAAACCTGAAACTAATAGGCTTTCATAGTCAAGAAAACACTCAGGAAATAACAAAATCACCTAATCTTTGACATGATTTTTTTCTTCCTTATTGGCTTTAGCACATGCTAGATTCCAAGAGGAGACACATGGCATCAGGTTATTTAAAATCCCTTAAATGCTTTTGGCTTTAAACTGTTTTTTATGTAAACTGAGATCTGGTTAATTAATAATGAATTCTTCTTTATAAATTTAAATTAATTTGTTATTAATTATTATTGTCTTCAGTTATTATTTTTTCCTGTTTCTACATCACATATAACTAGAACAATGAAGCTGGTGAAGGGTAAGTTCCATGAGGTGTGGCTAAAGGAGCTGAGGTTGTTTGTTGGAGAAAAGAAGGCTCAGGGGACACCTTATCACTCTCTTCAATTGCCTTAAAGGAGGGTGTGGCCAGGCGAGGGTTGGTCTCATCTCCCAGTAAACAAGTGACAAGACCAGAGGAAATGGCCTCAAGGGGAGGTTTAGATTAGGTATTAAGAAAAATTTCTTCACTGAAATGGTGGTCAGGCATTGGAAAAGGCTCCCAGGAGAGTGGTGGAATCCCCATCCCTGGATGTGTTCTAAAGGTGTATGGATGTGTGAATGTATCAATGATCCTTGTGGGTTCCTTCCAACTCAGGGTATTTTGTCATTCTGTGTTGCACCTGGGGATGTGGCTTAGTGGTGAACATACTGGTGCCAGGTTATTGGTCAGACCTGGTGACCTCAGAGGTCTTTTCCAGCTTGATGAATTGTAATTTTATCTGATCTGAAAGATTATTAACTTCCAACAGTTTGAAATTCTGAGCAATGCATGAAAATACAGGTTTAATTGGGAAGGGGGATAGAGAAAATGGAAAAACTGCTTTCACCAGATTATAATGCTGTGAAGGTCTGATTGCCATGTCGAGTGAGAACACCTGCATTAGTACTGAATGCTTTTGCTGCATTTCCTGCTGTGGGTCTCTCTGGGCAGCTTTGAGGACACTCAGCCAGTTGAAGATCCTTTTTG
Organism: Rhipidura dahli; assembly: GCA_013399225.1. Taxonomy (NCBI): domain Eukaryota; kingdom Metazoa; phylum Chordata; class Aves; order Passeriformes; family Rhipiduridae; genus Rhipidura; species Rhipidura dahli. Next base: position 97,803 of record VXAC01001323.1, read on the forward strand.
TCAGGGTAAAAATGCCAAAGGTCCCCGGCTTGAGTGCCTTGCACTAAAGCTCTAGATTTCTCTACAGGGATGGAAAATTACTTCCTTCCCATCCTCTCCCAGTGACTTAATATGTTCCCTTTGTTCTCTCTGTCTTGCGCAATGTTTAGATGAAACCAAGGAGATACATGACAAAATTTCCTTTCCTAAGCTTTGTTCCATGCTTTTTTCATAAAGGGCTGAGCACACAGTTAATTTGTATTAGTGTAGTTTACTCAAATGTAACATTTCATCAGAGTTATGTTTGATTAAAATAAAATATTTTCTGTGCTAGAGGAAGACTAGATTTAACTGAATCAGAAAGAACACAGATAGAAACCTTTTAACACCTAACTGAGGCTAAAAAGCAGAAAGTATTATGATTATGCTAATGTTTTATGCTACAATGAAATTGCTGTCAACCAGTGCCAACAACTGCAACTAGAAAAGAAGTGGTGATAGCTTGTTCCTACTTTACCTATGTCTAGTATTTTTAATGTTTGAAGACACTAAACAATTTTGCAGTGTGAATAGATACTCTGATTAGATGTCCTGTTCAAGTGCTCATCACAGCCTTGTTAAACAAATTATCATCTAAATATATGAGAGAAGCAAGATCTTTGGGAGAGGCAACATATCTTCAAAAAACTTGCCCAAAAAGATTTCATTTTCCCAAGAATATAAAAATGTCTATCACAAAATATTAACTACCTGTGCAAATACTTTCTTACTCAAAAGTTAGGCATTTATGTATTTTATAAATCTCTCAACATACATATGTTATGTCACACTAACACACTAACAAAGTCATCACAAACTAGTTGCCACACTAACACAGCAAGTAAATTAAGGTTCATAAAAGTCAACAGAATGCAACAAAGAAAGAGAATAGGCTACCTTAGTATCAAGCAGGATAAGATTACTATCAGGCTTTCTGTGTGTTTCCTGAAGCAGACTACAACTAAAGTTAAAAGCTTTTCTACTATCTCTTTTTTTTTTTTTTTGTGAGCTCATGACCAGAGTCAATTTTTTTTTCTACTAATAGTATTAATATTCTAAAATAGCAGTAATGGAGAACTCTAATAGACATAGCTAATAAAGCAGTTTAACAGATATTTACATTATCTATATAAAATTTTGCTGAACTCAAGACAGTATTTTTTTCAATAAAATCTTCCATATATAAATTACCAAATAATTTGAAAACTTGCAAAACTGAACTGCATTGAGATATGGAAACAACTAGAATTTTTGAGAATAATTTTGTATTTATATTGTTGTTTATTGAATATTTAAAATAACTATTTTCCTATCCATTTATCTTTATTTGTTTGTTCTGATGTGACCAAACATTCTCGAGGAAATACTTGCTTCTGGAACAATAATTGTGCTGCTGATATAATTTTTAATAAATCCAGTAAGGTATGAAACTACAGTTTTGGATTCTGACAAAGAAGTCTTGGCTACGGTTACACTAAAATGATGGCTTTTGTCACAATGGCAAAATTCAAAGAGAATATGTTGCAAATGGAAAATTTTTTACTTCTCAATAAAACTGACTCAGCAGAAAAAAATGTTCTGGGACAAATCAGGACATGTGCTATCATTTCTAGCCATGTGAAAAACATCTGTTCTGTCACCTTTTGAAGGCTTTTCCTGAACATACTGGTGTTTTCAGATGTTTGTTGCTCAGTTATATGGCTACATTCTGGGGAATGTTCCAGGATATTTCCAGGTAGTTAGAAATAAATTGTGTTTCAAATTGACTCTGTGTGGGTCCTGCATGAGAAAAGATTAAATCAGCTAATACCAGTTATATTAACAATTTTTATGGTTCGGTTTAGAGAGTCCTGATTGGAGCTGACCAGTGAAGCTGAGATAGTGGTAGGGGCACTTGGGCTTAAGAACAACCTTTTTAAAATGAAGAATACCAAGGAAATTTTGATTAACAGTTAAGTAACTTGATAAATTATTTATCCATAATTATGTTTACCAGACTTAAAAATTAGTAACTAACAATGTTTTCCTGTTCTGTGGAACATGATGTACTTTATGCGTTGTGAGTCAGACTACGGTATCCAAACTCTCTGTTACTGTATGATCCCATAAAACATTTGTGCTGTCAAAATAACTTAAAAATCAAATATCATATAATGAATAAGCCAGAAAGCTTGCCTAGTTCATTTCCAGAAACAAATACTGTGAGCAGACATTGAAGTGTGAAGATGAACAAAATTGTTCATGGAATTACACCCAGCCTGAACCAGCCATGAGACTGAGACAATATTGTATTTTTGTCCAATTCAGTCTATATTGGATATTTTTAATCAAATTAATATAAACCAAAACTTTATTACAGAAATCAACTTACTTGCATGCAAGTATTTAAAAACATATTCTTGGCCTTTGTTACCTTTGACAGTTACCTTTCATTATTGTACCTAGATATTTGGTCATGACTTCATATCTGGATTCAGGGACATGAAATTCCCTTCTAGACTTTGAATAGATTATACTCATATGATGAATCCAGTGTCTCAAAAATTTATACTATGGTTTTTTGCCCTTTATTTCCCCCCTCTCTGACTCTGATTTTTTGTTTCACTGCCTTCTTGGCTTCTACACCAGTACTTTTCTCACAGTAACTTTTCTCATTAGTAGCTGTGTGACTCTCTGCTGCAGGGTTCATCTGTCCCTGCTTTGTACAGCCCCTCTGCCTGACCTTGGCTCTGGTTCACTGAGAAAATTCTTGTTGAGGTGTGAGAAAGCAGGCGAGCTAAAATAAGCAAGATATGGAAAATAAAAACAGATGGAAGTGCAAATGTTGGAGCAGCGACAGCTAACAGCTCCAGGACTCAAAAGTACTGAGTAAAGCTGTAAGACCTTCCCCTCCTGCCAGCTCCAGGGAACTGGAAGAAAATAACCCAGCAGCAGCAACAGGAGCAGCAGCAGGGCAGGTCGGCCCATTTGGAGAAGCCTGGCCCTTCCCCAAAAAACAGCTTGTCTGGTCCGAGAGGACTCAGCTGTTTGCAAAGGGGTTGCAAACACCTAGCCTAGGAGCTTACTACTTCTAGCCTGCTGTCACATGTATTCTCCAACAAAAAATCCCTTCTTACCCCTCAGCTGTATCCTGCTGGAGTCTCATGGTGAAAGCTGCCCAACTGAAGTCATGAAAGAGGGTTTTATAGTATCTAAGAGAGGATGCTGTAGCTATTGTACAGTACAGTACAGTTAGTGAAACTTGTTCCTGTCCTATGAGAAATTAAATTAAAAAGCAATTATTATCTGAAAATTTCTAACAATCAAATGTGAAAATACAGGGAAGAAATTAGAAAGGATAAAATGAAAGCACTCAGTGTCCTAATTTTTCCACATTCTGCTTTCACTATGTAAGTACTTAAACTCTTTAATACTTTTTTTTATATTGATATTGATCTAATGCATGGAGCATCTATAGAACATATATAATAGTGACTTATTTAACTCAAAGCCAATGTAAATCTTCTCCCAGTGTGATTTTTAATTAGATGTTTGGTTTATATGTTCATATTCTTCAGAGCTAATGTTCTGACCAGCATAAATTTCCTCTCATGAGATTTCTCAGTGGAAGAGATTAGAGCAGCCTTTACAAATATTAGATTCCACAACAACCTTATGATAACAATATTTTTTTCTGTGCCTTTGCAGATGAAGTAAATGCATATAATCTGTGTCACACAGGAAGTAAATGACAGATGATATGGAATTCAGACTCCTAGACTCTGTCAGATTAGAATCTTTAAAAAATGTGCAGAAAACCAAATCTCAGATATAGGAGGAAAAGAGAGTGCCAAAACAAGCAAATAAATTTGAAAGACTGTAAGTAAAAATGCTGGGAGGGTCTTTTTATTCTTGAAATTCAATCAAGACTCTATGATTGCCTGCCAGAGCATAATGTTTTCAGGTCAATAAAAGCAGAATAATTTCTCACATGAACGGAAGAATCAGAACAGGATAACAGCAACCCTCAAAAATATTTTTACCAGCTATCTCATTTACTCCCATATTATGTTAGCTCTTCCAGTTTCTGCTGCTGCTAATAATCACAGGATGCTGACATGTGTACAACTAGTTTCTGCCAATCCAAGCAAACCATAGAAAGCATGCTGTAATTTACAGTCCCAAGATGTTGACAGACTGGCTCACCAGCCAACAAAACATTACTTTCCTTTGCAGCTTCAAAGCCTGGAAGGAGGACATAGAGTTCTGTGAAAATCAGTGGGATGCTGGAAAGCTAAGGCATAAGCTGCGCTCTTCTTTACAAAGATTCTGGCCATCATTCTGGAGGGGATATCACAGATCTAACCTCAACAAAACATCTGGCAACAGGGCTGTGTTCTACACAGGCTGTAAAAAACAGGCTGAGAAAGCTTTTCTTAGGGGCCTCAGCCTGGTGTCCAGCTGTGTGTCGCTTTTGTGTACTACTAGTTATGTAAAACAGTAATATTTTATTCATGGTCTATCTAATTCTGTACCTTGTGCAGGTGTTTTTCTGATGAGTATGTACTTTTGGAATGTTGCTAGTTTGAGACAGCATTTAGAAAATTATTCCGTAATTGTTTTTTTGTCAACTACATGAAATTGGAAACATAAAAATCTCTCTAGATTGCTATTGAAACTCTTGTCTAGCAAATGCTGAATTTTTGCGTGTTTAATTGTGTCTCAGACCCCAAAAGGGATAGATTATATGTTCATACCTTCAGACTACATTCAAGAAAAACAAATCTTACTTTTTGAGACATGGGAAAACATTAAGCCTAATTCTAAGCCTCCAACCTCAGGACAGAAGAAGATGACAAAGCCAGGACAAGGCAAAGATCATCACAGTGCAGTACTGAAGGTCTAGTGACAGAAAATCCAAGGTACTGTTATGTTTCCTTGGATATTTCAAATAGAGAGAATGATCTCTGTGAGTTCTGCTGTACCCTTTTATTCACACAGAACAATCCCACTTGCTGAAGCAGGGCTGCTCTCCACCTCCCATCCCACAGCCCTGCTCAGCCCTCCTGTGGGTCCAAGAAGGCGCCCAGTGCTGGGGCAGTGGGATGGGCACTGGCTGATGTGCCCTGGCCTGCCAGCCCCCTAGGGCCACCAGTCCTCACTGTGGCCTGAGGGTCTCTCCTCTGGTGTTGCACAGCATCAGAGGCTGCCACTGGATGCCCTGGCAGAACATTTTTCAGCTCTCTGGCCTTTCTGCAACCAGGGAAAAATGTCCTGCAGGTAAGATGGTGAATAGGACATGGTTTAAGCTCTGCATAATATAATGCAGTGACTCCTTAAAAGAGAACAATGCTTCTCAAGTGGAAAGTATACAGAGAGATAAAATACAGAAAATCATAATAGTTACCAGCCCAAGAGGTTGGTTTCCTTTAATACAGTGTCTGTTTTTTATCACAGCAATTGCATTAGCACCCCACAATCTACTTGCATCCTGTTGGCTCCACAAATAGAGCTCTGCAGATGTTTGCTATTATCCACAATTTAGAAACTATTTCACCAAAGACAAAAAGAGCCCTGGGAATTAATCACCCTCTTTGTTAAAGGGCCCTTGAAGAAGAAAAATGTCAGAACCATTGCAAAGAAACAAAAAATGTGTTTGGATGTCCACCTAAAGCAATGCAATATTGCTTTTATTAAGACAAAAATTTATTTTTCTTTTAATTTTTGTTTGGGTTTTTTTTTTTTTTTAATACCATGCAAGCATATTACAGCCCTTGCTACAGTATAAACCCCCTTTGAATAAAGGACAAAGCAAGCACATAGCTATTTGGTGCAGACCAAGAGTAACAAATTAACCTATTTAATTCAAAAAGGGTGGTCATCATATGCATAGTGATACATGAACTTGTATGAATTAAGTGAGTTTATTCTTGTGTGGTTGATGAGATCTATAGATACTAAAATAACAGTGGTCAGTATTACAAAGTTATTTTTACTCCCATTTAATCTGATATGACACCTTACCCTCTAAGTGGAAAATCATTTTCCATTTTAACTGTAGAAAATTGCCAGAACCTCCGAGCTGCCAGAAAAAGACTAAGGAAGCTACAGAACGACTGTAATTACATTTTGCCCCAATTTTTCCTGCAGATGTTGCATAGTGTCTTGTTGACAATGTTTTCTGCATATGTGAAGGGCAAAATCAGGTTTTTCATAGTATCAGGATAACAAAAAATAGCAAAGTATTTAAATGAAAGAAATTTGACCTATTTTTATTGCTTTTATTTACAGTTGTTTTCTTAAAAATATTCAGTCTATTTATCCTTTACATGACTGAAAAAACGATATATATGCATTTTCTGGTTTGCATTCTGCACATACAGTTAATTGTGAATAGTAACTGACTGCTATGGCTTGTAGCATCAAATAAAATTAAAACCCAGGTTATAATATAAGTGCTTGTTCATTGAATTTTATGTCAATAGCTCAGACATTTATGTAGAATTGCTTACTGAAGACTAATTATGAAAATTAAAGTGAGCACATAAAATACTTCAAAATTGTTAAAAGTATATTTTAATTAAATTGAATAGAACTGAAAGCTATTATGATATCTCATTATTCACCCTAAATTGAATGCAATATTTAAGAAATAAATAGTCAGAATCTACTAGCTCCTTAGGTACTAAAGCTGTCTGCTTGATTGAACAGGCATAAGTAATCTTTTGAAATGAGAATTATATAAAATAACATAATTATCATTAGCTGGACTCTGCACAAGTAAAAGGTCCATGTTCCAGCATAGGTGCAATAAGAATGAAGTCACATATAGCAAAATGCAGTATTTCAAACTAGAAAATACAGTTTTCATACTTCAAATGTGTTTGTCACGAATTTTGAGATACAATATAGGTAAACTCTAAACACATGCTGTAACTATTTTCAAAGCAATGCAGTCACTACTGAACAAAAACCCTTTGGTATAATTTTTGTAGATTTATGTCTTTCCTGTAAGACACCCTGGGCTCCTACTACCGATGCAGTGTATTTCCCAAACATTTAGCCAAATTGCTACTTCTTGCAATTAGAGATTTTGCACTCTAGGTTCCAGTTCTGGCTTTTGACATGGTTTTGTTGCAGGGCTCTGGGTTATCTCTTAAAGCTGCAGTGCACAGACACTTCACTTTGTTTTTCTTATTTGCCTCAGACTTCCCATCTCTAAATAAAAAAAAGCTTTAAGATTTTCTAAGATTTTTTTTCTTTATGGAATCTACATATTGTTATCTCTGTGGGAAAAAGGAGGAAAGCAAGAGACTTGAAAATCTGAAATATTTCCTGCAACTAAAGAATTGGGTAAACATGTAAACTTTATCATCAGAGAGCAGCTCTGTTTTAATTCATGAAAATGTTACATGGAGGTCCTAAAACAAAGAAAGATGGTCTTAAGCATGCCCAGACCACTCATGCAGAGAGAATTCATCTTCTGTAAAGGCCATACCTCAAGAGTACCTATTTCTGACTGCATTACCATATGTCAGCTGACTAAAAGATGATTTATCCCAGAAGTCCTTTGATGTCTCTCATAGTCCCTTTAATGGCACTAGTCCTTCTCCACCAGCCTCTTTTGTCCCTGGGCCATGACTGGAATCTTTGTGTAACCTGCAGTGCACCACAACCAGTGTATTTGCTTCTTGACCTCATGACCAGCTCTACTGACAGGTGAGCAGTGCCATCAGACACAGGGCACTGCCCAGAGAGGCACCAGCTGGCAAAGAAGGGGGCACTGAAAGGAGGGGACAGATGCTCTGCTGAGAAGAGCCTTCTGTGCTCAGCAGTGGTGGTGACATCCCACGTGGCATAGTCCCCAAACTCCACTGGAGGAACTGATCCTGCACAGCAGAGGCCTTGACCCAGAGTGAGCTGCCAAAGGAGCTCCAGTTCTGCACAGATTTGGCTTCAGGGATGCCTGAGGCTTCTGGCTGAGGCTGGGACAATGGGAGCTGGGCTCCTTGCCTGCCTGGTCTTGTGACCAAGCAAAGTGTCTGCAGGAGGAAGCCACCAGACTGTGCAGCATCAGACACAATGAAAAACAGTTTGGTGTAAGGTCACATGGAAGAGGAGAGTGTCTTCTTCACTAAGATCATCATCTGATCAAAAACTTTTTCAATACATTGACTATTCTTTGCTCAATAATGAGTAAAAGGGGAAACTATAAACAAGAACTCACAGAGACACAGACCTGATTACAAAAAGGGTCAATAGAGACAGTGCCAAGGACCAGACTGGGACAGAGAACCTTGTCTGTCTTGGCACACTGGGATCTTCCTCAGCAGCCAGGCAGGAGGAGTCCCTGTGCGGGGAGCTGATGGATGTGATGGTCACATGTAACATCCTATAACACCTGGATCATCTCCAAGACCTGCAGCTTTGAGAACCTAACAGTAAAGAAAGGGGGGCAGGTAAACTCTGGGCTTGTCAGGTGTGAAAATGGAGCCTCCCATGAAGGTGGAGGCTGGAAGCTGGTTACTTCTGGCACTCAGAGGGTGGCTCCTGCTCCACTTTTAGATTTCCAACTTTTTGACATGCAAGTGTCATCATTTAGATGACACCACCCAACCAGACAGTCATCAGGATGACAGAGAAAAGCTGTGTAACATTGTTGTCAGCAGGGAACCTTTCCTCTAGTAACACTATCATGTCAAATAGGGACATAACTGAAAAGTCTGAAAGGGGAAAGATAACTCTACTACTGCTAAGAAACAATGAAACTTTTTTTAACTGAAAAAACCTAATGAGAAAGTGTTTTCTAATTTAACTTTACATTCACTGTGGATTCAGAGTGTATGAGGCATGTAAGTCATTTACTTCTTACCATGGGGAGACACTCCCTTATTAAGTAAATGAAAATAATGGAAGCTAGCTCAGGTCCTGGATTCTGCACAGTTCCATCAGTTAAAGAAGAACTTGCCAAACAATTTGACGTAAATTCCAAAAGCATCATTTCCTTGTCTACAATCACCTTTATCTGTCAATGAAAAACAATACATGCAAATACATGCATTCAGTTTTCTAGGCCAGGTTTAAAAATCCTCAAGATGTACAAGTAATCTTTGTTTAAATACCTCTGAATCAGGTTGTCAAGAATTCACTAATTACTTTGTCCACGTGTAATTTAAACTTTTTGTCTGTGTACTGACTCAAGTTACAAGGTTTTTATTTGCCAGGTAACATTTTCTGAACACCAAGAATACTTCTAAATTTATCTGACTACATTATTACTAATGTGCTTTGACTTAAATTACACCAGCAGCTATGTTAACTAACATTAATTTAAAACATATTTTATTTTGTTTTCTTGTTCTTGCCTCCTATAAGCTGAATATTTTTGCTATTAAAAATGTGGCTAATTTAGGAAAAAAATATTGTTAAATAAATCTTTAAATTTCCTCTGTATCTCCCAAAAATGCTATGAATGTATTCTGTTTCTTAGAGTGATGTGTAAGCACTCTGGCAGCCAGCAGAAGAGTGAAAATTAAACTATAATAAAGCTAAATACAAATCTTGCAGAGGACAGCTCCCTAGAGTTTCATACATTTCTTTTGCATTAATTATTCTCTTGGAGTTTCAAATTATAACAAATCAGTGTGGCAACATACAGAAAATCACTGCACTAAGCATAACAGAAATTCAGATGTGAAAACTACTGCTCAACTGAAGTGTAAATGTAAGCATTGCAAAAAATGACTTCAAAGTGTCTGTAAACGTTTCTTAAAAAAAAAGAAGAAAAACATGACATCATGGGCACAGATCTGAAAACTGCTGAATGGAAAAAGAAAACCACAAGGATAACCACCAACAAAAATACAGCAGCAATTTTGTTTCACTAAGGTAAAAGCTTTAAAAGCACATTGTAAATTTGGGTAAGAATGTTGTTATGTTTCTTGTACTTTTTGAAGTGAATAGTGTTCGTTTTAGCAGTGAAAAATCAGTTTGACTCCCATCACCACCACCATGACTAAAATATAGATACCATGCATTTGAAGCTTATTTGTAGAACATCCCTATGAGGAAAGAATGGGAGGGTTTTTTTAACCTAAAATCCAAACCTAGCTGCTGCTTAAGAATGCCATGGCTGGACGACAGTACATGTCCGCCTAAGTGAAGCTGCTTGTGGCCATGCCCAGCTACGTTACAAGGAGCTCATGAATCCGCTGGAGCTGTCCAGGCACAGCCCTGCTGTGGATGGTGTCAGGGATGCTGCGGCAGGGCAGCCACAGTCATGGAAACGCGGAGAAGCTGCTGCAACACCACAGGCGCTGCTCCGGGACCTGATTGACACCGTCTGCCTGACAGCCTGGGAGTGGTGTGAGAAGAGCTCTAACATCAGCATCGCCTGTAATTACCTATTATAGTGTGTCATTACCTGTAATTGCCTATTGTTTAAAAATGCTGTATGCAAAAGGTATTATTAAAACTTTTCTACAGTAGCATAGTCCTGTTCTTGCCAGTGTTTCTAGTGTGGAAAGCATTTCCTTTATGTACTAACATGCTGATCTGGACATGAAACTTGTTCTGACATAACCTTTTGGTCATCATTTCAATCTCTTAGAACAAACAAATCAGAAACAAAACACATAAACAATGCTGAAAACATGAAACCCAAATACCTATTATGAAAATTAAATTTTGGAAGAATTTGGGTTTTTTTTCACCGCTTAATCTATAATATGCTCAAATCTCTCTTCCACATAATTCTGATAGGAAAGAGTCAAGAAAAATACCCACAATCAGCCATGAGAATCAATACCTAGCTCATGCTGGATAACGTGTAAGTGTTCTCAGTCTGATTGTCAAATTCTATAGTGCCATAATACAAGAGATTATAAATAAGTGACATATTATAAATGATAAAGCAAATTTTAAAACAAATCCAGCCATAAAAAAAGGCAAACAGCATTTTTGTAAATACAGCCAAAGACCACCAGGTGTCTCTCTAATAAAAGAAATGTATATAAGCATACATGGAAAAAGAAGTTTAAAAAAAAGTTAAAAAAAATTTGTATCTTCAACATATACACACACAAAAAATCAAGTGAAAAAAGAAAAAGAAAACAACAACAAAAAAACCCCCAAACTAGAAAAAGCTCTAGTGATCAGATCAAACTGTTTTAAAACAGTTATATGGAAAGGTGAAGTGTTAATGCAAGACCAGGCAAATCCTACTGCCCGTGTCAGCAGTTTTAATGTATTCAAAATTATGTTTTTAATTCAGATTGTATTTTATGGTGTGGGGTTGCACACAATAAAGCCGTTATATATGCTAGAGCCCATATGTGCCTTATGCTCCTCCCTCCCCTCTGCCTGCATCACAACAGGATATCACTTCAGCAAAACCCTGTCAGTCAGCAGGAACAAGGGAGAAAATGCCTTGCCTTGCCTTGCCAACAGATTGAGAGGATGAGCTGTGGCTGTTCCATCCCAGGCTCCTGGAGGCCCGCGAAAGGCCAGCCACAGGGAGCGATGGGATGGGCAGGGCCAGCACAAGTGTGCCCAGGGTGGGGGCTTCATTAGGCACCTCTGCCACAGGGCTCGTTTTTGCCCTCACTGCAGAACACTGTAAAACCTCCTGCACACCGCCTGGCAATGCAAGGGAATCCAGGGAAACAGCACTGGGCCAGGAGGGAGGCTTGGGCCTGCTAATGGCTTCCCCTCCAGAACCACTGAGGCCCTGGCTAGAGCACGAGGACATCGGCAGGAGCAGCGAGGTGCCCTGGCCTTGGGGAAACTGCGGCCGCACAGCGGGGAGGGCTCGGTCAGAGCCTCCATGGGAAAGGCCGGGTGTGAGCCACAGGGAGAGCTGCCATCCCTGCCCACCGGGATCCCATGCATGGCAGCCATGCAGAGGCCAAAGGGACATAGAGGGACATGAGGATTGGTGCCATGGAACAGGTCACAGAAAAATCTCAGTTAGAAGGCAGGCAGAAGGATCACTGAGTCTGATTCTTTCAGCGAGCTGATCAAAAAAACTAGTTTAGTTACTGCAAGATCCAAAATAAGGAAATTTAAAATATGAAGTTTAGTAGTTTTTGTGAGTTCTCTTAACATATTTTGCTGTCTTCATCTCTTTATCAGTGTGACTTGCTGCTATTTACCATCAAAAATGCTAGAAATGAGGCTCTTTGGTTCTTTCAGTGCTAGTAAATAAGCTCAGTCTACTGGTTGTTGTGCATGACAGATTTAGGACTGAAGACATTACTAATTTATGTAATACTTGCACTAGTCCTCAGTCATGTGTGGGATTGTTAGAGTTGTGTTATTTTAGGTTCTCTACAGTCAAGCACCTCAGCTTTTGCTCTTTTAATTTTGAGGGACAGCACAGAAAAGGGATGCACAAATTATCTGAATGTTTTTTCCAAGGCAAAGGAGGAGATGGATGAGTCCAAGCTGACCATAAAATGGGTGCATGCAGACATGCTTGGATCAGTGTCTTAAGACTAGCAGGCTTAATTCACTGCAAAAAAGTACACACCTGTCCTGAAGTGCTTCTGATTTGCCTTAGGAAACGGGTGTCTGGGAGCATACTGACACTAACAAATAACTTCCCAGACTTAGACACTGGCTGCTTTCATGGTTCTCAGGAATGAAGGAAGGCATCAGGAGCTGGTTATAGGCCAAAATAACCTTTGGGCCACAAAGATGGTTAAAGGGCTGGAGCACTTCTACTGTGGAGACAGGCTGAGAGAGCTGGAGTTGTTCAGCCCAGAGAAGGCTCCAGTGGGACTTTGTAGCACCTTCCAGTAGCTGAAGGGGACCTAAAAGAGAGCTGGAAGGAGACTTTTTACAAGGGCATGTAGTGACAGGACGAGGGGAAATGGCTTTAAACTGAAAGAGGGAAGGTTTAGATTAGATATTGGGAAGAAATTCTTTACTGTGGCAATAGTAAGACACTGGAACAGGCTGCCCAGAGAAGTTTGTGGATGCCCCATCCCTGGCAGTGTTCAAGACCAGGTTGGATGGGGCTTGTGAGCAACCTGGTTTAGTGAAAGCTGTGTCTGCCCAGAGCAGGGGAGTTGAAATTCAATGACATTGAAGACCCCTTCCAACCCAACCATTCTGTGATTCTGTAATTATTCTGGTGAGTCATATCAGGCTCACAAGACACAAGTTTAGCACTGTCAGTACAGGGACAGAGGTAGTGTCAAAATATCCTTCCCTCATGTTTCATTTTGAGTATCCTTTTTATTGCATTGCCTTTGGTTTTCCTGGGCCCTTCCCCCAGGAAGGTCTCCTTAATATGATGTCATGGACATGTTATCCACGGTATGATAACAGACATGTACAAAGAATTTTAATTTTCTAAGTATTTTATTTATGGAAATGTGTATTGAAATAAACCTTGATATTCCATTTACAATGTTAATGAAACTTAGGAAATTATTTGAAAGAGGTTATTTCTCTTAAAGCAAAAGTTCAAGCATTCCAGTAAAACTAAGTCCATGTTGTATAATTTAGACAGTTACATATAAATCCTTTTCCCTGCCCTTCATACAGGGCAAGAAGAGTGCACAACCTGCACAAACAGACTGAAAATCCTGCAACAGCAACATTGCTCTGCAAATCCCCCTACAAGGCAAAGCCTGACTCTTGTTTTTGTCGAACTTCCCCATTTATCAGGTTCAAAAAAAAAAAGGAACAGCAGGACCATTAAATCATCCTACACAATATGGATTGGAAGTCTTTGAACCTTGTATGTTCAATTTCCAATGTTTCATTGATTGCTAATTTCCCTATAATTCACACTTTTTCCTGCAGTACCTCCCACAGTTTCTATAGAATTCTCGGTGCTTTTTGCTTCTTACCCTTTACTGTGTTTTTTCCTTTTCATATAGCCTGTTCAGTTCATATACCAAATCATCCATTTTCTAGACTAAATTCTCCACTGAATTACTATTAAAAGTAATACATTTATCCTGTATTTTTTTTCAAACAAAACGTCCATAGTAGGAATAGTAAAAACACAAAAACCCCTTGACATTTCTCTGGATGTCATCTATCATTATCCAGCTTATTTGGTTTGCACGTTACATGCTTGTCCCATGATACTTTTACCTGGCTGCAGTGCAAGAACTATCTTTTGTAAGGGTTTTACGCAGTAAAGCTTCAGCAAAAACGGTATAAATAAATACAGCATAGAATTGTCTATGTGAGTGTACATAAATTTAGTTACAAAGAAGTAAATATACAGCAACTCCTTCAATTTCAAGATAAAATAGATCAAGAATAGTGTACAGGATGGTTTTTGCAGGAGACAACTTTGGCTCACAAAATGCAAAAATTAGAAAAAATCATATTCCATTACCTGCAAAGAGAATTAGATTCAGAGCTGCCAAATAGGAGCAAGAGGGTATACAAAGAGCTTCATTCAAATCTATACAAAGCTATATAAAATGTTTATTTCCCTTTAAAAGTTATTTAAAGCCAGTCATGAACTGTCTGAGTAAGATAACAGGATTATACTAATTTAACAGTTACTTGGCTATGCCCATTTTCTCCCGTATGGATTTTTTACTAACGGATTGATGGACTAAATTGTTTCCATTGTCCCAGTCTAGACAGCAGTTAGATTAGGATCAAAAAGATGCCATCTCTCATTTGGTCAGGCATACAGACACCACTTAGCTAACTGTGGTGTACAGAAGGTGAAATGCTGTGGAGCAGAAATTCTCTGCAGCAGTGAATGAATGTCACCGTTTATCCAATACAGATGTCAGGAACTCGTTAGTTCTCCCATTATTGGAGTTTGAGGGGTGAGGGGGAAAAAAGAAATGAAATAGTCATAATTCTGTAAAATCCTTCAGTAAAATGTGAGAAAAAAATACATCTACATAGGCCAGTGCCAGGTATTTTAGAATTCTAATGTGAGTTATTGCATATACTCTCAGGCCTTGACCTACTTCTCAGCCAGTGAACTTTCCAAAGGGCTGGACAGCTCTGGGGATTATTTGATGAATGCAACAGGCTATTCCCAAAAACCATTAAGTGAACAGTACATCTTCACTAAACCAGGTATGGTCTAGTGCAGAAGCTAAGGAGTAGCCAAGAGGAGAGCACGTATCTACATCCATGTAAGTACAAGCACATCTGCATACACACAGAGCAGCCCTAAAATGAGGCAACTTCAACATTTGCTGCTTGGAGATACTATTAGAAAAGATAATACACCCTATCATTAGAAGAAAACACTTAATTCAGAGGAACTGCCTGGTCCCTGGAAATAATCTATCCTTTTCTGACAAAGATCTCAAACATTTGCATGTACAGCTGCAAAAAGTAATTCTAGTATAGAGAGAAAGAGTAAGAAACTGCACTATGGGAGTCAAAAGTGAAAAGGAATACACCACAGAATCACAGTGGTTGAGGTTGGGAGGGACCTCTGGAGGTCATTTGGTCCCAAAGTCTCTGCTCAGGCAGGACCATTTGGAGATGGTTGTTCAGGACCATGTCCAGGTGGCCAATGAGTATCTCTGAGGTGGGAGACCGGTGGGCAGTGCTCCGTCACCCTCGCAGTGAAGAAGTTTCCTCGCGTCCTGAGAGAACCTCCTGTGTTTCACTTAAGCTTGGTGCCTTTTGTCCTGTCACTGGGCACCACTGGCAAGAGCCCAGCTTTGGTCTATTTGCAACCCCTTTCAGGCATTTACACACACTAATAATATTCCCCTGAGCCATGTCTTTTCCAGGCTGAACCATCCCAGACCTGCTTTAAGTGAAGTTTTTAAACAAGCAGGATTACTTGCCCGACTAGGATCTGCAGATCTGCACTGACAGAAAAAACACCGTAGCTGAAGGTAGGAAAGAATGTAACAGGTCTGAACGAACGAGGCACTCTAAAGAGAACGACACGGACATTAAAGTGAACAACTTTCGCGCCCATGCTGACACAGCAGCAAGGCAGGGGATGAGCTCTACCCACGGCAGACAGCTGGCAACACGACAGGTGGCACACGTGTTCCTGCTGGAGGGAGGACGAAGCTTATTCTTCCGAAGAAGCAGAACATTGATTCAACTGCACGAGAGTCTCCCCGCTGGGGAGATGACAGAGTCTATGCACCGTGCCGCGGTGCCACACCGGCCCCCCCGGCTCCCTGTGCGCCCTTCGGCGGCGACAACACCCCCGCGCGGTGCCGCCGCTGCCGGGGCCGGGGCCGCCTCTGCGCCTGCGCCGTGGGGAGAGGTCGGCGCTTCCCCTTCCGGCCGTGCCGCGGCTCTGTCAACATGGCAGCGGCGCCGGGCGGGCGGCCGCGCTGCCTCCTCTGGGCGGCAGGTGACGGGCGGGCGGCGCCGGCTCCGCCGGGCTGGGCTGCAGGGCAGAGCGGGGGGAAAGCGGTGGGATTGGGAAGCGGGCAGCGCTGGAGCGGGTAGGGCTCTGGGGAAGCGCTGGGGACGTCAGGGGCCAGGAGGGAAGCGAGTCTGTCAGCTGGTATGGGTGAGCACCCCGGGTTGGTTCGGGCATCACTCACGGACCGCTTTTCCTTTGCCTCACAGTGGTTGCGCATGTGGTGGCGTCAGGTGCGGGTTTTGTGGAAGATCTAGATGAGTCGTAAGTACCGGGGTGTCTTGCCTAATTGCCAAGATATTGTTTGTCTTCTTGTGGGAAACATGACCCCAGACTTTGTGCATAGTATGCTTCTCAGGAAAGCTACACTGGAAACAATTGTGGCTTTTTTATAGCAGGAAGGACAGAAAGAATGTGGCCTGAATTACTACAGAATATTCTCTATTGGAAGGAACCCACAAGGATCATTGAAGTCCAGCTCCTGTCCCTGCACAGCACCCCCCAAGAGTCACACTATGTGCCTGAGAGGGTTGTCCAAATGCTTCTTGAGCTCTGTCAGGCTGGTGCTGTGACCACTGCCCTGGGGAGCCTGTTCCAGTGCCCATCCACCCTCTTGGTGACAAATATTTTCCTGATATCCAACCTAAACCTCACCAACACAGCTTCATGCTGTTCCCTTGGGTTATGTCACTAGACACCAGAGAGGAGAGATCACTTACTGCCCTTCTGCTTCCTCTCTTGAGGAAGTTGTAGACTCCCATGTGGTCTCTCCTCAGTCTCACCTATTAAGGAGGTTCAGTTAATGAAGCTGAGGAACAATTTAATTTTTCAGCTTTTTTTAAAGCTGTTGCTGTGGTGGTGTTGCTAGAAACGTTCTTGAGCTTCCTTGCTTCCCCTTGCTTGTCTTTCTTTTTGGTAGGGTAAATACACTGGTGTGTTGGTACCTGCCCCAAACAAAAGCTGATTCTATTTAACCAAGTTCTTCATTAGACTTTGCAGCATGTCTGCCGTGAGGGCTTGGGAATACATTCAAAGTGCATTCAGGCATGGCCAGAAACGGAAGAAAGAAGCCTGCAGGACTAGTTCATGGCTGCTTGAAGTGCCAGTAATACTCCAGTGTAAAAATGTGCCTTTACAACAGAATTAGTCCTGAGGCTCTGCAGAAATTGAAATGGGTAGTCCTGCCTTGAACTTGGTTGTGTAGTGTCACTGATCTTTTACCACTTTGCTGTAGCAGTTTGATAGCTACATAGTTACTATAGTTTCCCAAGAAAATTACCCCCAGTGGCTTTTTTTTTGGTCAGATTAGCAGGTTAATACCAAGTGCTATAAAGCAGTATGATTATTGGAATTGAAAGACATGGTCTGGGGAATATTAGCTGGTAGGGGAGAAGGTGGCATTAGATGATTGCTTTAGGATAAATTTCAGCCAGTTAAAGGTGATGTTTTCATGAGGGTTCAGTCCATGATAAATTACATCAAAGAGCTAAACTGTCAGGAAACCACTCACATTTTTACAATATTGCTTGTTAATCATAAGATCAGATGAGGCATAGTAGATTTATGGGTGAGGGGATGGAATACGGAAGGAATTCTCAACAGAGACAAAGCAGGGTCTCTTGTGTTGTGAAAAAACAACTGAAGCATGGAAACTGTTTGGATTGGATTTTCAAAGCCTGTTTTTAAAACTTGCTCATATTTTCAAGGACTGAAGATGCATTCACTTAGCCTATCTGTGCTCCTGCATCGTGTTCCCATATCTTGTTTCCACATGTGTGCATGTAAATGTATTTGCTGCTTTGAAGTGAGGAATCATGGTTCCATTGTCACACAACTTTTTAAAATGACTGGTAAAATAAAATCTCATTACGAACACTTGAATTTTTCAATTACTAAACTGTCCAGATGATTGTATTTCTAATTGAGAGTAAGAATTAATGAATTGTTCAGGGCAGATTTTGGGGGGGGGGTTGTTGGAATTTTTTTTAGCTAATTGGCAAATGGTGAGAAAAGTGAGGAAAACAATTTAAATTTAATTGAAACTTAAATTTAATTTAAATAATTTAAATTTTAATTTAATTTTGCTCCAAACCAGGGAACAGTGACTGCTGAAGTTTCAAGCTTTCCATTTTACAGATGCCTAAACATTATGGATGTTGTGCTGTTGCTGTAAGCTTTGTGTTCTGTTTGAATTTCAGTAGTTGTAAACAGTGCAGACGAGTTCAAGAGCTCAGGTCCCTTTCCTAAGGATCCTTTACAGGATATGGGAAAACAAGTGGCAGAACAGAACTAACAGAGGTGCCCAGCTGGGCTGTGGGAGGGATGCACAAAATGAGCTGTGGTTCCTCTTGGCTTGTGCTGCTCTGATAGCAGATCTGCTGCCTCAGGTCAGTACTTATCTTGTGATGGGTGTGGACTTGGTCTAGTGTGATAATGAAGCAGATAAGTAACCTGACTGAAAAAGGAAGTATTTTTCTGTCTGTGGGCAGGCATTGGTGGCTCAAACCATGATCTGAAGTACTAGAAACAGTGCAAGGAGAGGGAGAAGGGAAACAGCAAGGAATAGATGCAGCAACTGGGTGGTTTTAAGGCCCTTGGAATTGCGGCCTTGGTGTTCAGTTTTGCTTTGTGCTGGTTTCTTTTAATTGTTCGTGAATAGGTGGGGTGCTTGGTTTAAATGGAGGCTGAGAGAACATTTGATCATGTAGTTGGGAAGATGTATGGGTTTGAGACAAATAATTTTGATTCAAGGATGTGCAACACTTGCATCATCTTTCCACCAGTGTGATTGTGTCTCTGTCAGCTGACAGAGGATTGCACAGGACAATTAAAAAGAGACACTGAGATTTCATGCTTGGAAAGCATATTTGTAGGGCCTAAAAACAGCACTTCAGAAAATGCTTGACTGCTCATTTGTAGAGAAATTTATGTTTTTCTTGGGCAGTGTGTTGAACTTTCTTAATATTGTCTAATAATTTAGTCACTGACATTAGCAAAACTAGAGTAAGTTTCAATACTCAGGGTTTTGTTACAGTTCAGATTTTACCTTCTGTGGAAGTTGATTAAGTAGGTGCTTGGAAATGAGAAGTACTTTGAAATTTATATTATAAAAACTACAGTATTTTTTTATACAACCTTAGGTCAAAGTTATTAAATTCTGTTGGAAAGCTCAGCCTCCAGATGTTTTATTCTTTCCCTTTTTTCTTTCTGTCTGTTGGCAGTCTACCTTTCTCAGTACTTTAATGCTCTTTGCAATTTGCTTTAACAGTTGTGCTGTGGCAGAAGAAGAACATTTAATTGTAAATTTTTCTTATACAAAGAAAAAGTGATATTCTAAACTGAAGCACAGCCCAGGATCTTATGATTCAGCAACTGCTTTCTACCTCTTGCACCATAACCAATTATTTGTCATTGTAATTGGAAGTTGGCTGTAGCTCTGTTAAGAGTTCTCAAGAGATGCTGTACTCTCGCTGTTTTTTTCATTAGCTGTACACTGCTTAGGGTGGTAAAGTACATTTTTAGTGAGGTTGTCAACTAAGAAGTTTTGTGACTTAAAAATGCTGCTGTCCTTTAGCAGTTCTATATTAATCTCTGCAAATACCTTTTAGTTGCTGTAGAGGCATTGCAGCCTTGGTATGCCGTCAATAAAATAGGCTGGAATTTACCAGTGAAATACTGCAATTCTAAGTTTCAAATACTGAACACTGTAATTAGGTTGTATTCATGATTTCTGAATTACTGCTTTCAAACAGTAAGCCAATGTCAGCAATAATATTTCTTCAAGACAATTATGGACTATTACATATTCAACTTTAAGTGAAATATAATAAATTCTGCCTACTGCTTATAAGCCATTTATAGGCATGCTGCTTATTGGGAACTGATGAGTTGGGCTATAACTTCTGTTAATTGGATCTTAGAGTGTAGATCTACACTTACTGCATAATTATATGTAAATATTCATCTTTTGCAATAAGAGTGGTGCAGTAAGATTGTTGTGTCATGTATGTTATAGTGTGTGACTTTAGTCCCAGTCCTAGTCACTTTCATGAAGCCTGTCTGTTACAAAAATAAACTTAAGGTTAAAATTCTACCTAATTTCATTATCTACATAGGACTAGTTAACTAATGCAGTAATTCAAATGATCTTGCAGTGACAGCAGTGAAATGTGTAAGCAGCATTTTGAGAGGTACCAAAGAACTTTCATTTAACAAGTTTAGTTTTATATTAGAGGTTTTAGAATTTAGTGACAGATTTACAGTTAATAAAACCAGTCAGTTAATTTAAATGCCATTTGTCTAACCTTAAGAAAATTCAGTAGTACCTATGTATCTCTGGGTTTTATCAATAAATTCATCATTTTTATTCCATGAAGTTGGTTTCTTGGTTGTGTGCAACTTCAATAAAACTATAAACTGACACACCTATAGTAGAATGTTAAAGGAGGTTGAACTAAGATTGCTTTACATGTTAATATTAAAGATAATGTATTTAGTTTGTGTTTAGTAAAACTGAGATTAACAGTTTAAACCAATGCTCTAAGAGCCTGCATTAGTTGGTATATAAAAATGCAACAACAAATGTATTTAATATAACTAAGACAAGTGCAAAATACTTCTTCCCCTTAGTTTCCACATGCTAATCAAATATCTTGTGTTTTCTGTTTTGTTGGGGTTTTTTTGTCTTAGGCAATAGTTACAGAAACCTAATTGACACAGCTGTGTGTGTAATATCATGCACAGGGGCAATCTTACTACTAAAAAACAACCATCTCCTCCATTTCCCCACCCTCAAAGAAAGAAACAAGACAGAAATCTTTTATATCTAGTTTTATGCTAACCTTATTGTAGACTTTGCCTGTTTCACACATGCACTTCACTGTTTTATTTTCAGATTCATAATTTGTTGTTTTCATTTTTTCCCCTTTCTAGGTTTAAAGAAAACCGTAAAGATGATATTTGGCTTGTAGATGTGAGTATATAAGAAAAACGGGAAGATCTGCTAGTGGAAATAAACAGACTGAATGCACAGTGCTAAACCCTGTAGTCAGGCTGCTTCATTGTTTGGAAAGTTGTTTGTACGTGGTGGAGAAAAACTTCATGGCAGTATAGATAAGCAATCTGTCTGTTGTTCAGGGGGAACCAGGAATAGGCTGAATAGACTGCTGAATAGGCTTCAATCTCTATTTTGCAGTCCTTAAAAAAGGAAAGCAGATTACCTAACACACTCAGGAGGTGATAACCTCTGTTGAGAATTTTTATTGTTCCTTTCACTAATTATATCAGCTGATTTATGTTCTAGACTTCTATTAGCACTGAAAGATCAAATATATGAGAGCCCTCTTTTTAAAATTATTTGGAAAGATTCAGTGCCCATTATTTCAGGGACAAAGAGTTACTAGAAAGATTGAACTTGTTTGTGAATGAGGTAACATTCCATTTCTCACCCAAATATGTACTGTAATTCTCAAAATGGTATTACCCAAATTTGTGATTTTTGAGTGGGAGCAACTCCCCGTGTGGTATGTGGTAGTTCGGCATAAGCAGCAGTGTGTAGCAAAACAAAATTCAGCTTTTTCAAATTATAACCTTATGTTGTTATACCAAAACATTGATGTCTTCCACCTGTTGGCAGATTCATATTCCTGGATCGATTGCTTATATGATCTTTTAACTTTCAAAAAAAAAAGTTAACCACACAGTCTATTTCTAAATAAGAAATCATATAATAGCAATTTAATGTATTTTTTCAAACTTGTGCTTTCATATTAAAAGTAGGACTAAATCAAGAAGGGTGCTTGTCGTGCTAACCTTGTAACTAACTTGCAGTTTTTTTAAGACATAAGGAGTACTGTGACTAGAAAATAAGTCTTGCTAATGATTTGATAATAATTTCTACTAATTATTTCTTTAAATAAAATGTATTTGCTTCTCAGTTTTATGCCCCTTGGTGTGGCCACTGCAAGAAACTAGAGCCTGTGTGGAATGAAGTGGGCATAGAAATGAGAAACATGGGTTCTCCAGTAAAAGTTGGGAAGATGGATGCAACTTCCTTTTCTAGTACGTATGGTTTGTTTTGGGGTAATTTCATCACAGCCTCTATTTTGAAACTATTTTTTTTCTTTAAGTTGTTTTTCTGTCTCATAGCACAAATATGCAAACAGTCATTGTAGATTTCCTTACTATTTTTCTTTCAAAAGCTGACAATTTGATGTAGTATGTGTTTTTTATCACGTTTCTGCTTGAGTAGGGAATTCTTCCTGACAAATGGAAGGCAAAAGCTTTTCAAAGCTGTCCTTTCGATACGCCTCTTAGAGTACTGTTACATAAGCATTTTTATGTGGTGTGTCTCTTGAGAGCATCCAGTTTTAGGTTCCTTGTATTACTGCTGGAGGAGTGCCTGTGTTCTTGGCTCTTACTCATTTCAGGTAATCGTTCCTGAAGCTGTTACACAAAGCCTGCTGAAATCACTGAATTCATTACAGCAGTAATTACTGTGCTGCCAATTTCTTCCCATGTTTCTCTGTAAATATCTTCTTGAAGAACCAAATTCAGCTCTTTCAATGCTTTTTTTTTTTTTGCTAATGCCTTTCATATGTATTGACCTTTTCAGAGATAACCCCAAACCTTTGGTGTTTAAAGAACTAGTTTGGATAGATGTGAGAGGATTGTTGAATGTTTAACAGTACTTTCTTTGTGTTTGTGTGATTGTTCTTTGTCAATTCACTTAAATCTGTGTTCAACCAGGAGGATAGTTGAAAGGGAAGGTATAGGGAGGAGTGGAGCCCAAGTGAGATCTCTGTGGAATTAAAATTTTGTAAATACATGTAGTATTTTTAGTTAATATCCATTAAATCTGATTATTCAGGTTTGTTGTATTTGCCTAAAATGTTATGCAGGATATTTTTTTCAGTGGTATTCCAGTTTTTCCTGTGCTCAGATACAGGAGAGTTTGGTCTTTTGAGATTAAAATGATTTTGTCTCAATGACCAATTTATTGTATGTATCTTTCAAATAAGCATGACTTCATGTTTCATCTTAAAGATACTTTAAGAAGTAGAAAGAACTTACTTTTACTATAGAAAAGTAAGTCTGGAGAATTAGAAGTCTCAAGTTCATGCAACCAGCTAACTTCAAAACTGGGAATAGGTTTCATGGTTCTCTAACTTTCCAGTCATGCATATAAAATTCTGAATCATATAAACTGTATGAACTCTTAACCTGAAATATTTGCATTTGTCATCCTAGTACTAAAATCTTGTATTTTATACCTTGAACAGAATTGGTACTATGTTTTTGTTATATAATTGATTTTTACTTACGTAAAAATTACTAAAAGCTGCATGGGTGCTTTCGTGTCTTGGAAAAGTTTTTCTTCTCAGGTTTGCAACCAGCTAATAGTATCTAATAAGTCTTTTGAAATAGTTGTATACTTTCATTTTGAAAGTGGATATTTTATATCTGGATATAAAAAGCTCAAGTCAACTGTGCTTAATATCTTTGCAATCTAAAGATTCTCTGAAATCAAAGTAACTCAGTCTTGAAAATATCAGAAGGAAATGCAGCTGTAACATGTACATGTCACTAGGAAGGAACATGAGTGGTTTGCTCCTCATAGTTTGTGTTCATAATAGGAATATGAAGTAGTGTGAAAGATCTGAACTTTGAGAAGCTTGTTGTCTGAGAGCTGAGATCACAGGTGGACATAGCCAGTAAATGTTGCCTCTGGTAGCTCTGTGGAATGAGGATACAGCACTTACATCAACAGAGCAGCCACCTGCTGTGGTATTAGTTGAATTTTCAGGGGGTTTAGCTTCAGGAGTCCACTGTATGTGAGCAAAGTAGAAATGCATCATGCCTGGGGCTGGCACAATTGCTGCTGTTTTCTTCCTATCAAGAAGTGGAGGTGAAGATGTAAATACGTCACTTCTGTGAAGTTGAGAGGATTTTGGTAATCTCCACGGCTGGAATGTTTAAAAAATGTGTTAAAATGTATTGTCTCTTGAGTTCTCCTAACCATGTACAAGAGCTGTACAAGGAGAAATAAGCTGAGTGTTGACAGCTCTTGTGATTGAATGTTCTAATACATATTTTAATGCATCCTAGTTCTAGGTAGTAGAGCTGTGAGAGAAAAGGATCAGAATCAAATTAATCCTCATATGCATATTTCTTAGAGCAGTTGTCTTTGATTAGATGCCTGTAGGTGAGCTGTTAGTTTTATTTGTAGTGCTGTGCAATAAGGTACTCATCCAGGTGAACAGTCTTGGGGTCACAATGTCTAAACTCTCACTGAGAGTTTTGCACTCAAAACCTCCAGCATCTGCTTGCTGTGGCATGTGGCTGGTGTATGCTTTTGTAACAAGTGTTGACTCTAGGTGCTTTTTGAGTGCAGGGATTGTTATTCAACAGGACATTGCACAAGTATTGCCAGAGTTTTAGACTTACTTAATCCTTTCTTGAGACTGTAGTTTAACTTCTGGAAAACACTGAACTTGCTGTAAAGTGTAGTTTAAGGTGACAGTTGCTATGTTCAGAAGTGGAAGAGTGCTTGCAAATTGTACTCCTCCAATTGATGGGAGCAAGAGATAAGGTTTTAAATAAATCTCAGGTGGGGGAAAAAGTTCTGCAGTTGTTTTACTTTTCACCACTTTAATAAACAGCAGGTAAGTATCTACTTACCAAGTGCCTCCTTCTGGTAAGGTTCATCACAGTAGACATCTTCTTGTGTGGAATACAATTTAAAAACTTTTTTTGTAACAACTGCAGTATGATACTATGCTTCTTGTTAGCCATTACTGTAGTACATGAGTAGTTAATTGTCTTCTATGTTTCTTTCAAGCATTGGTATTTACAGCTCTACATCCTTGATGCTTAATTCTTATATTTCCAGTCAATTGTACATGCATAGTCAATGCATGCTGCATTTTGGTGAAAGCAGACCAAGCACGTCTGTCCAGAGCGTTCTCATGACATTTGAGTTGTAGCACATGAATTGGGAGCCTACCCTGGGACCCTTCAGCACCTCTGAAAGAAGTCCAAAATTTAGTGATGTAGCTTAATAACAGCAAGCTTTTCCTTGAAAGCAAGTAGAATAATTCATATTGGGCTAAGTGGTATTTTCTTCATTTGTTTATGTGGCCTGAATAGTAAACCATGTTTAAAGATTGAGGTAGGAGAGAAAAGAGTCTTAGTTCACTGTGGCATTAATGCATTTTTTTCAGGCATTGCATCTGAATTTGGAGTCCGAGGCTATCCAACAATTAAGCTGTAAGTTGATTCTTCCTATTGAATTTCTATCAATGATTTCATGGCAAAAAATTAAATATAGCCCTGTCTATTTAAAAATCTCAAACCCATGTAATGTATAGTTCAGTACAATGTCAAGTTAAATACTCAATTTTGAGTACTTTTTACTGTGGACATACTGGGGTTTTTAGCAGGTTATTGTTTTAACAAACAGTATTCTTAATAGATAATAATAAATTTTGTCAAGTTAGCTTTCTCAAAAAAGGCAGCAGAGATGTTCAGCTTGGTAATATTTAAGGGTGAAAAATTTTATTGGCAAATAGAGGTGTTGAAAATTTGGTGTACTTTTTTCCTCTAAATTTCCTAAACCTATGTGGATTCAAAGAAAGCCTATTGGAATTAGTAAAACTTACTTGAATACTTTGCTAATGGAAGTGTGCTGCATTCCCTGTCAGCAGAGTACCATAAGCTGAGCAGTACTTCACTGAAGCTTAATACATAAAATTGGAAGGTCTTGCAGATTATTTGATACATTTCAATTATAGAAAAGCATTAAAGAAGTTTATATGCTTTCCTTTTACAAGGAGTAATCCCTGAGTAGTTTAAATGTTGAGTGTCTTGAGTTTGGTTTGAGTGTGGGGTGTTTTGTTGTTTTGGGGGACTTTTTAAAATGGTCATAAACAAGTGTTCTAAATGATCTGTGTGCTAACAAAGTAAATGGCTGCTGTGTGCTAGAAAAAAATAATTGTCAAAGAATGTCAAGTATTTCAACAAGTCAGTAAATGAGATACTATGTAAATCAGCTTCTATTCCATAATTGCATTGTATTGCATTATTGAGTTTTATATTTTACTGACCACTTCTTTTGCTTATCACTTGCTAAAAGATGCCTGTAGTAAACATGTGAAGGTTGAGAAATTTCAGATGTGCAAATGTAGTTTAGATGATTGCTATTCTGTTCTTTCTTTGTCTTTCCTATTTACCTAGCTTGAAAGGTGACTTGGCATACAACTACAGAGGACCTAGAACCAAAGATGATATAATTGAATTTGCTAACAGAGTAGCAGGGTAAGTATACTCTTCTCTGAGACCGGTTCTGGTGACTTAAAACTTAGGTAGGATTTTGAGGTGGGCCAAGAGTTATTTAAAAAGAACAAGATGTTGAAGTTAAAAACTATATGTACTATGTGTGTGGTTGCATGGGAGACTGGTGCTGAGTTAAGATTATTTGTTTCTAAGACCACATTTCCTAACTGCTATGCTTACATTCAGAGTTCTCTCATACATTCTCTCTCAAGTGACTGCGACCTTATTGTGGCCTTCCACTGTATAAAGATGTCTTGTAAGAAAGACAGAGAGAGACAAAATAATCAAGGTCTATACTGACAGAATAAGGACAATAGTTTTAAATAGAAAGAGCATGGATTTAGAATAAATATTAGGAATAAATTCTTTACTGTGAAGGTGGTAAGACACTGGAACAGGTTGTCCAGAGAAGTTGTTGATGCCTTATTTCTGGAAGTGTTCAAGGCCAGTTTGTGTAGGGCTTTGAGGAACCTGGTCTGGTGAAAGATGTCCCTGCTCATGGTGGCAAGGTTGGACCAGATGATCTTTAAGGTCCCTTCCAGTCTAGCCCAGTCTGTGATTCTGTGACCAGTAGAAGGCATGTATGTTTACATCATAGCAGCATTTTGTAGTAAAATTTGAGTTTCAAATTTAAGTGTGCTATTTGAGAAACCTAACATGTTATTGGGGGACACGGGGGAGGGAGGAATGTTCTTTTTTCTTTTTCCTTTTCATAAAAATTAGAATAATAACTTCAAAAATTAAAGTAATTTGTGTTTTGGATATTTTTGAAAAAAAAACCACAAAAAACTTTATGACATTTTCTTGTGAACTTTTAGTTGTTTGGGTTTTGCAGGTTGCACAAATTGAGATTTTTCTTTGTCTTTTTTTTCCTTTCCAGACCTCTTATCAGGCCACTTCCTAGCCAGCATATGTTTGAGCATGTGCAAAAGAGACATCGTGTACTTTTTGTGTATGTTGGTGGTGAATCTCCTTTAAAGGTTTGAAGCCTGATTAAATAAAGTTACTTCTTTTGGCTATTTGGGGATTAATTTTAAAAATCTTTTCAAAGAGTGAAGTGCATGCATGTAACAAATTCTTCTTACGTTTATAAAGTGCTTTTACAATTTTATTCCATAACCATATTTTCTAATTGCTCTTTGAAGACAAGGTATGTCACAAACCTTTGTTTGACACCTATTAAAATTCAGAAATTAAAAGAACATTATTTGTATTTTTTCAGGAAAAATACATTGAGGTTGCTTCAGAACTAATAGTTTATACATACTTTTTTTCTGCCTCAGAAGATGTGCTGCCTGAGGTAAGCTGTTTCCATTCCAATTGTTTCCCCAGAAATGGCATTTTTCTCCTCATCTATGTAATTTTGCTGTTTTGATAGCACAGAGATGTCTTCTTTCAGTATATTTGGCTTTGATAGGTTTTTAAGTAATTACATTGAAACCTGTAATTTTTGAGTCTATATGGGGAAGGAAATACAACCCAAAATTCAGTCTGTCATTGCTTTGTTTTGTCCAAATAACTGCTTCAGTCATATTAATAAAACTAATCAGAAGATGTGCAGAACTCAACATGAGGCACTCAACCTGCTCAAAAAAGTAGATACTTGGATTTTTATCCAATGCAAAACTCTTGTTGCTCTCAACAGTCCTTTAGCCAAACACTTTTAGAGCTAATTAGGGGGTCTGTAGCATGGATTACTACCATAGTAATCAGAAGTAAGTGAAGAGGTAAGTTATTTTTATCTTGTACAATATAGCTGATGAAACATTAGTCTGCCTGGGGATCAGCTAGACCAGTCCACTGGCTGCAGAATTCTCATGTGGCTCTTTGGAGGATTCTAATAAAGAAATTATTTACAGTTTGTCACAAGGGTAAGAAAAAATTGATACTACTGTAATTAGTCTAACCATTGCTGCTTACTTGTAACAAAATTAGGAGACTCATTTATAGTTATCTCCAGGTGGGACCTAAGTCTGCCCCATGCCTACTAACGTGTGACTTTGCAGTAAGTTGGTGATTAATGGGGTGAGAACTACCATAATTTGGTTTGTTGTTTTGTTTTTGTTTTTTTTTTTTTAGGCAGCTGCATTTTACAACACCATAAGTAGAACTGGCCTCATTATAAATAGTGTATTGTTAGTTCTTCAGAAGCCTTGTATCAAAAGCCACCTTAATTTAAATATTGCTATTTGCATTCAGCTCCAGCTGAGCAAGAAAAGTGCTGTTCAGTTGTGCAGTGGAAAGAGTGTAAAAAAGGCTGGAAGTCTTTGAGGTTCTGTGATCACACTGATGTAAGCAGTGAGCTTTTTTTTCCCACAGAAGGTAATTTCTCACCAGCATTGTTAAGCTGAAGTAGTGATGGTATGCAGAGTTCTATGGAGAGAAGAAAAATGTTAAGAAATTTCTGGTTGCTAGTTGTGATGAGGTTTTGCATTACAGTGTTCATGGTTAGGCTTTGTTTCATTGCCTTAGGTATTGTTCCAAGCTTTAGGCATCTTTTGCAGGCTTTCAGCTGTACACAGATTGATTTGTCCTTCAAATATGTTAAATTATATTTTGGGCAAGTAAGAGAACAAAGCATCATCTGGGACTGCCCTCTTGCTTATTCGTATCAGCTATTAGATTATAAATTACTGCTTTTACGTTAATTGCCAAGTTAATGCAGAATGATGACAGAAAGCATGTCATTTGGAACTGATGCTGTTCTTATCTTTCCAAAACATATCAGTAAATCGGACAATTCAGATGACGTGATCAAAACTAAGGTTATGATGCAGTTCTTTCTTAACCACAAATGCTGTTAAAATTTTAACTTGGAATGCTAGCAAGCAGTAAGAAGTAGATGCAATTTTTTTCTATGGCAGTTCACTAAAATATGAGCTGAATAAAATTATTTTGAGTTCCAAGGAGAAAGTTTCCGCAGCTCATTTTTTAGTGTGTTGCTGACCATCTCAAATACCATGTTTAGCATTGTAATACAGGTTTTTGTTCTTTGTCTAAATCAGGTCTTTTTGCAGCTTGGTGTGCTGAAGCTGTTTCTTTATATTCCTATCAGTCTGAAGCACAGATATAGCCCAGATTTAGTGGGACATGTTACCAGGGGTACTATTTTACTCTACAAAATTGACTGTCCTTTTAGTAGAAGTAGCACTATGAGAGGTATGCTGACAACAGCACAAATTGGGAACTGAGAGCATGATTGATAAAACCCTCAAGTTAAAATTTCTACCTAAACTTCATGTTGAGTCCATAAACTATTCTTCATGCTACTGCAGATAGCAGTAAAAATCCTGTTTCTTTTGCATTTTGGGAGATTTACCTCTCAAAAATGTATTTATGTTGTGTTACTTTTAATATATAGAAGCTGATAAATTTATATTAATAAATGTAGGCAGAAAGTATTTAGATGTCCTTAAGAGATTTTCCCCATGAACTACATTTACATGTTTTCAGATGTTTTTGTTTGTTTAAAAATCTTTTCATCTTCCATGGATTAATTGAAACCTGACTCTTTCAGTATGTGACATTGCCTGAATTGCCTGCTGTTATGGTCTTCAAAGATGGAACTTACTTTGTTTATGATGGTAAGTAAAAGTGGACATTGTCTTAAGAACAAGATATTTAAGGCATATATGGAGAAACTGGAGGAGTTGGGATTTTCTGAAGGGTATGCTGGGAAGCTGGAAATTTCCCAGTTTTACAGTAAATATCAGCTTCTTCATGAGGGAAAAAGAGAAAAAAAATTACTAGTTCTTACACAACAAAATGCAAGGAATTTGGTTCAGCCGTATTGAAGTAGAAGTGATGATGTTTGCTTTGTATAAGATGTAGCTTCCAATATTAGTGTTTTGCTAGCATTAATGTACTTGGAAAAGTTCCTTCTTTCCTCACTGTACAAATTCATCATATACCAGGACTACTTTACCTGGCTTGTTCAGGGTGCAGGCTGTAGAATGGCCACCTGAAGCTAGCAGTGTTTTTTATCACTGCCGTTTCTGCAGTGTGTATATGCAGCACATAATGCCAGTACCCCTGCCATTTCTGTGAAAGGTGTATATCTGCATGTGTGCATGTTCATGTATAACACTGTAGCCATGTACACATGTGTAGCCACTGTACTCAGACTGTACCATAGGGCCCCTGCATGTTAAAGGCACCTCCACACACTCACACACAGGGAGTTACACTGTGTAGCCTGGGCTTATAGGCACACCACTTACTTGCAAAAACAACCGCTCTTGATATACATTGTTTTAAATGCAGGTTTTCACTTTAAGTTGAAAACCTGTCACTCAGAAAATTATTCTGCAGTAGTAAGTAGTACCACAGCAAAATACTCCAGGCTGGCCACCAAGGATATTCTTTGTGACCACATAGAATGGATGGACTTGTCTTTCGCTTCAGTTTGTTGCCTCCAGATAAAACTTCTCTCTACAGCCTCCTTGATTTGCATTTAATTTTTTTTTGATCTCTTTTAGCAATTCTGGAGAAGGAAAGGTTGTTAGAGAAACACTTCTTTTGCTGTGTGGCCCTCTTGCTTTTCCACCACCTTTAAAAACAAATGCAAAAGCCGTAATAATTCAGGCTTTCCATTTACTTGTAAAAATTTTACTTTTTCTTAATGTACCAGAAACATTATTGTAAGTCAAACAAATCATGAAGATGCAGTTTAAGAGTCTGAATAAGATTTTATGTGCACCAGATATGACTGGGCAGAAATTTGAAGAGCTCACTGTGAGGAAAACCTAGAAAATGCACTTCAGTGGTCTGACCTTGTCTGGTGTTTTGGTTTGGGTTTTTTTCTTCTCCATAGTAGGGGAAATGGATGCATGTCTAAGGGATACATTATGCTTGGAATTGCTTCCTACTATCTTATGGCAGATAATTGTTAACCTGAAACTATTGATACTTCAGTCTATACAATAGGATTTAAGACAAATTATTTTTTGTACATTTATTAGCATAAAATGCAACATATATCTATATATGTTTTTCTTTTTTGCTTGTGATTTAGATCTAATTGATGGTATGTATTAGAATTTAATTCTTAATAGGTTTAAATATCTAGCATCTGAAACTAGCCTTCAGTGTAACTATCAGTCACACATGATTACTTGTTTTTTTATACTCACAATCCTGTGTCATCCATCTGCTTTTTCTTGATCTTTCTTTTTCATTTAAGGACTCTCACAAATACTGCTTTCTGTATTTTTATATCTCTACTTTGTTTGAGACTTGATGACTTATGCACACGCACATCTTTAAAAACAGTTTTTGGAACTGTTCCTTTCTGCACTGGGTCACAGCTTCTATGTAGCATGATTTGGGAAAAGAACGACTATTAAATCAACTTTTCACTCTTTCCTATAATACACATTTTGTTCAACAGTTGAAAATAGCTTTAGAAGTTTTAAAACTTGAGAGAAATACCCAGAAATTCGTGATAATTTTTCTAAAGAATAAAAGGAAAAAAAGGAGGAAAAAATAGTGGTTGCCTCAGTACTACTGAAATAGTAAATCTGATGGCTCACCTCCAAAAAAATTTAATCATTTTTTTAAATTATTTATTTTTTTTCCCAGAGTATGAAGATGGTGATTTGTCATCCTGGATAAATAGAGAAAGATTTCAAGGTTACCTTCATGTAGATGGCTTTACACTGTATGAACTTGGAGATACAGGTGAGATGATGCTGTTACTAAACTCTTTGACATTGTGTACTAAAGAGTAAGATAAATCAAAAGAGTATGAAGAACATATTTTTAAACTTTAGAAATTAATCAATATCAAGTTAGAGCTGATAATGGCTGTCTTCTGTTGATGTTGGACAGCCCTGTGAGTAGAGGTTTCATCCACAGCCTACACTAGTCCTTTCCTCACAACATAAAAGTTAGTTTGTCTAATCCTGTAGCAGTCACAAGCATTAGTAGGACTTTTAATTTAAGATTTTGCATAAGTTGCATATAACTCTTGGAATACATACAGGGAATTTTAAAACTAGATTTAGAAGAGTCAGGTATGGATTGTTAGATGTCTTACATCTAGTGGATTTAGATATCTTTGAAATAGATGTGACAAGGAAGGGAGAAGAGCATGTACTGAAGTGGATTTTCCCAGAAAACGTCAGCTTTTCTTTAGCAAAAGTTCTGCAGGCCAAATGAAAATTCCGCAGCCAGGCGACCTCTGGAAAAGGCAAATGACTTGTACTGCTCTTAATGTATATATACTCTGAGTTATCAGAAAAAATACTGTAAGTGTTGGTTTTTCCATGGCAGGACATCTTATCATCTGTCTTCCATTTCAAAATACTTATATTCAGTCAACATTGTGTTTTTTCAGGTTTTAAAGAATATGAAACATATATGTTTTTACATGTTCGTAAAGCTAATATTGTTACACCTACATTTTAAATGGTTCTTTAAAGAAATACTATTGCAAGTTGTTTAAATGATACATATTTCTTCCTGTTACATTTTTGACTAACAATTCATCAAATTACAAAATAAATATTTTTACTTTATTAATACACTAGAGAAACCATCATTTACTTTAAAGAACTTCATGTATTAATAGATAGTACCTGGAATTTATTTACATCATCTTTTGCAGTCTAAAAGGTAATTCATTGTCTCCTGTTTTTTTCATTAGATAGTGTCTTAGGGTGGAAAGAAATGGGGAAAAAGTGAAAATTGGAATACAGAAGAAGTGGGATGGGGAGAAGCTACTGCTGTTTCACAAGGAAGCCTGGGAACAAATCATAGTTCTTGCCCCTAAAACTCTTCAGTATTACTTGAAGAAGAGTGGCTTCCTATTTTTGAGGGGAAAGCTTCCTGTGGCGTGGTGATAGGTAGGAAGTGAGCAATTGGTTGGCTTGGTGTGAAGGGTTTTGAGTAAATTGTGGCACCTGGAGAGAACTGACAAATCTGCCATCTGGAGCTTTGGGTTAATTTGTCTGATGATTGCAATGTTAAGAGATCTCCTTTCCTAACTTGAAGTGCTTGATCTGATGAAACTTTGGCCAGCTTTTGAAACATACTTTTATCTGATTGACCATAGGACTCCTTGGGTTTGGTCTTTTCTTTATTTTTTTCTTCTTTTAATCAGAAAAACTGCACAAAATAAATCCTGAAAAGATCAGTTTATTCTAGTGTTGACCTTTAAGCTCCTCTGACAGAGGGCTGTGAACTAAATTATATTTCTGATGTCATGAATTCTGGGCTCTACCAATAAATTTTCCAATTTTTTTTTCCATAATGCTCACAACTGTGTGAAAAATAGTCATTAATAAATTGTTACAATAGTGATTTAATCACTTAGAATCAGTTTGTAATTTGCTGCTATATAATAAAGGTCTCCTTAGCCTCCTATTTAGGTATGTGCGAATATGCAGCTTGAGTAGGAAATAAATTTTTATGTGCTTTTTCTCCCTTTTAAGTTCTTTCTATAGATAGGCTTTACATAGAATGCTGGTGGTGTGGCATTAAGCCCCATCTTAATTTATTTTCAGTAGCTTTAAGAAAACCACAGCTTGGTCAGCTTGAAGAGGCTCTTTGGCTGTGAGGCTGGTTTATCTGTAAAAACCAATTCCTTTCCCTGGAGAATACCTGATCTTCAAAGTTGACATATTTCCCATCGGACAATGTGTGTTTCTTTTGAAATGGCTTTAAGAATTTTATTCCTTATTTTAGGAAAACTTGTGGCTATTGCAGTCATTGATGATAAAAACTCTTCAGTGGAACATACCAGGTACAGAATTGAATATTGGTGGCACTGTGGGAGAATGTGCTAGTATGACGTAGGGAAGTTTGGAAGTTCCTTAAGTTTCCTATAAGAAATATAGGTTAAATCAGTGGGTTTAACTTGCAGAGGTTCTTTAATTTCTGACTTAGTGTACTAACTTTACTTAATTTATGGCTTTGTTGAAGCACATGTGAGTTCACTGAGATGGTGGGAGTTCCTGTATCACTCTTCTGCCTCTTGTTAATGAGATCACATGAGCAAATGGTGATCTCATAGCTTTTAAAACCTATTGTGTCACCTTTTAAACATAGACAAAAGTGCTTGAGTTCAGATGACTTTGAGATGAACTCAGTGAGTTTATAAACAAATGACTATACTTCAGTTCACTCACATTGAAAATTAGGCTAGCAATGCTTATGTACTAGTTGTCTGTGGAACTTTAAAGAAGGGATATTTTCACGGGGGTTGGAGTTTGCTGCTGAGACTGAGAGGAACAAGACTTTCCCATGTCCCTTTCTGGATGCATACACAGATTAAAAAAAATACTGTTCAAGTACTCTGTATGCTATTTTCAACCTTTAGGAACTAAGCAAGATGAACAAGGTGGTTTTTGTTAGTCCTTTTTTCTGATGAGGTACAAATTTCTGCTTACTGGGGAAATCTCAAGGTTTATTGTTTGTATTTAGAAAGAGTTTATCCTGGATTATCAATGCCAATTTTTTTACTTCTAGACTAAAGTCTATCATTCAGGAAGTCGCCAGAGATTATCGGGATCACTTTCACAGGTAGGCATCCATGGTACTCTGATGTCTTAATTGAACTTCTGCATTAATCTTTCTAAGATAACTTTCTAAGAACACATTTTTTTCCTATGTGAAAAATGTTACAGTGCCTGCTTTTATATTTGTATTCTGATGTTTAATAGGACCATTTCATTAACTGTGTTTCATCGTGCTGACTGTGTTCTAGATCATCACTTCTTTTGAATAACATTGCTAAGTGTGTACTCTCATTTTCAGTTATAGGAAAAATATTTAAGGAAGAACTTTAGCTGAAACCCACTATGATGTTTTCTTTTTCATCATTGCATTTTTAACTGCTTCTCTTACAGGGATTTCCAGTTTGGCCATATGGATGGAAATGATTACATTAATAGTTTACTAATGGAGTAAGTAAATTCTTACTTGAATATTCTTTCTTTTCTTGTATTTGTTGCCAAGTGTAGTTAATTGATGATAATCTTACCAAAAATTCTTGGTTTTCACAGCTTAAAAAAAAAATTGCTGTGGTCAGAATTCAGCCTTTAACATAGTATCAGGTTTTTTTTAAACTGTAAATGTATAATTTAATGTTAGAGGTTTGGCTTACTGATAATGCTAATTGAAAAAATTTATCTTTTAGGTCTACTTTGTAAAATTAATAACTGTTAGAATTGTGAGGCTTTCATTCTTGATGTATTTTTAAGGCATAGATGCCTTAAAGAAGAGAAGCATAGATGCTGTCTACACTTGCTATGTACACGGTGCATTTTGAAATTTATAGGTGGTTTAATAAGATGCTTGGCAGTTGCCCTTACTTTGATCCTTTTCTAAAAAATGCCTAATTAGAGAGTTGAGTTGCTTGGCATTTGTAGTTAACTACTTGTTCTCCTCTGGCCTTTGGAGTTCTGAAAGAAAGGAAAACCAGAAGTCAGTATGCTAATTCTGGAAGTTTTCCAAGTCCCTTTCTCAGGGATCAAACCATTAATTAAGCATGTGTTCGTGCCCCTAAAGATTCTAAGAGCTTCATGTGGACCCAGAAGCACAAGGTCTGTATTTTTGTAGAATGTCTATAGATTAATACCTGAATGCAATTAATTTAAAAACAACTGTCTCTCAATTAAAATTATGTGATTTGATTGAGCTAGTGCTTTATAGTTGCCAAAACTTCCTTGATTGCTTCTCCTGTGCAGGCTCTTATGTCTTTCTGCTGAGCTGTTTCATCCTGTTTATTTGGCAGAAAAGAGTTTGCTTTTTTGTCTGGGCGAGTAGGAAATTTATTTTGCTGATTCAACCATGTATTCCCTTCTGCTCTGCTGAGTACCAGCACTGATGTGCAAAGAAGTAGGGAAGGGAGATGATATGCCTGGGAGGAAGGAAATGAAGGGAAAGGAGACAGAACTGCCACTTGGAATGGTAGTCATCTAGTGGAAAGATCTGTTCAGCTGGGATGTTTAACTGAATCTGCAAAATGCCTGATTCTATAATTTGTAGTATATGGAAAGTGGTTGTTCAAGTACTCACTGGCTTTTAATTATTTTCTAAACTGACTGTATGCAGTTCAGGAATAAGTAGGAAGCTGCAAAGGAATGCAGCAAATTATGTTCAAAGTAGCAGCTCTTCATGTGGCTACATGAGTAATTTGAATTAAAAAAAAAAGTATTGCAACTGCTTCGGTCTGTCACCAGATGGCAGCAAGTGAAAATTAAAGATCTGGAGAGTGAGAAATGTATCACAGAACAGGTTTTTTGCTGTGCCAGATGCATACAGGAAAAATTCTGTTTTCTTCACAAAGGACAAAATATTCTATGATTTCTGGGGATAGAACTAGTAGACTCTGACATTTATGAACTTGGCTGTAACTCCATTAGTAGACATAATTCTTCTGTCTCTTCAGCAGTGTATTTAAAGGCTTTTCTTGGACTAGAAATGACACCTTTAAAACCATGCACAAAAAAAGAAATCAGAATATCTTGTATTTTACTTAAAATTCATAACTTTACTTAAAATTTTACTTAAAAATGCTTTTCAGTATTTTAGTGAAAGCAAAGATACAGCTTTTTGTAAGCTAAGGTGTAGAGTATCACTGAGAATGTCAGCTATAGGTGTATGTAGAGCTCTCTGCTCTTGGAACTAGCACATTAAATGTGCTTTTATGAGTGTCTGTATAGCATACAGAATCTGTGTGTAGAGGTTGTCTTTCAGCTGCTCTACAAACAACTCCAAGAACATCAGTTACCAGACTGTTAAATGCAACAGAGACACTGCATCTAATTAATAAAACTTGTTCTGTTTTGGCTCGGATGACATATTTTGGCAGAAATTGATAACTTGTTATAAGGCGCTTGCAAAAACACCTGACTTGGTTTGAGTGCCTTCTACTTATATTTCTTGTTTGTTTCTAATAAAACAAGAATAAAAATTTAAAGAAAAAACTTTATATTTAGAGACCCTTATGTTGCAGATTGCCTCTGTGTACAAAGTTTTGTTGTTTGGTTGTTTTTCTAAAGTTCCATGTCAAGGATGGCATTATGTTGTTATCCCTGTAATTACCCTTCTGTTTTTTGAGATGCCACCATGCTTTCAGCTTCAGTACTGGGAACAGAGTCTGCACCTTAAATTTTAAATTATTCAGCTTTCTAGAAGTTCATAAAATTGTCATCTATAAGTATTAAACTTTTTTACTTTTAGGTTTGCATTTGGATTAAAATCAAAACCAAAACCCCTAACTAAACCGTGAGAGAAAATTTAGGATGATTTCAGTGACTTCAAAGAAAAATGGGCATCTTGAGTAAATAACCAGTATTTTCATTAAATAATTTAGTATGAACTGATAGCAACAGATAAGACTGAAATAGTCATCAATGTTACATGGATTACAAATGGACATGGATAGGACACTGCTAGACAAGGTTGAAAATGTAGAAAAACAAGGTGTGCATTGCTTCTGCTGTGAAAGAAGGGTCTGTATTCATTACTGACAGAACTGTAGAAAATTGACAAAGACTAGCAGAGATTTTTAGCCTTATTTAATGTATTTAAATCTTTCTTGTCAAACAGTGGTTTTTGCAGTATTAAAATTTCATAAACCTGGTCTAATTTTGAATTTAGTGCTACAATGAATTGAAGATTAAACTGGTTTGTGTCCAGAGATAACTTCTAATATTTTTTCTTGTTTTCTTTCCAGTTATGGTATATTGCACATGCACATGAATGTTAACTGCTGAGTAATAATTCTTTTAAAACTGTTGCTTATATGCCATCCCTAAAAGAGCTTCAGAAAAACTTTCATTGATACAGCTCATACTTTTGACTTGACTGGCAGAGGTTGATTGATAAAGGTGATCAGTTAGACAATGGTTGTGTGGGATTACATTTTTGAGTTACAGTTCCACCTTTGTGAACTAAAACACTTAATGCATTTCATATACAAGGCTATATCTGTGATCTCTTACTGTTCAGAAAGTCATAAGGTACCCGATTTGCAGTTGCTCTTGGTACATAAAATGCTGTAAACTTCAATACTATCATTGACATTGATGTGAAGGAAAAAAATATTAAGGAGAAACGTGCCCATACCATCCAGGTGATTATCTTCCCCCTTCTCTCTTGCTTTATTGCTTTTAAGGAATTACTATAAAGAACACACATGAAGATAAATGGATTCCCTTTTGAAGTGATGTAGGGATTACTTGAATTGGAATATTTTATATGATGGTTCTTTAAATATAAAAACTGTCTGTTTTATGTTTGCAGTGACTTGACAATCCCTACTATTGTTGTATTGAACACCTCCAATCAGCAGTATTTTCTACCAGATAGGCACATTGAGAGCACAGAAGACATGGTTCAGTTTATTAACAATATCCTGGATGGTACAGCTGAAGTAAGTCTTCATTGTGGCTTGGAATATATTGGTTGGTGTTTATTTCTTTATATGCTAAAATAAATAAATGTGGTTACTCTGATAGTTATGCATGTGTTTTATATTCCTGTTCTGTCTTACTGTCTTGGGTGCTGTCATTGAATATGGATTGTAAATTCTGGAGTCATGCTGTTGCGTGTTGTACAAAGTAAACTATCTTTTGTTTATACCATAATTTTGGCTGGCTTTTTTTGATAATCCTTTTACAGGTGCAGTTGTAAATGGAGAGATTTTTATTCATCTCCTGGTTTGCATTAAATGCATTTGTTTAAAATTTTGAATTATAGTGCATAACTTAACTGCACCCTTTCTTTTGGTTGGTAAAATAATAAATGCAGTAGCTGGATGAATTATAAGTTCAGATCCAGAAAACAGTGTTACATTTGCTTTGAATGTTAGAAATGAACACAAGCTTACTCTTCTCTGCTCTAAAACTAAAAAAGAGCTGTCTTTTGTTAAAACAACAAAGTTAATAAATCAATTGGAATTGGTAACTTGGATAATTTCTGAGTATTTATTCCCTCAGTGTACTGTAAGTTGGACAGAAGGCTATGTTGTGTGGAGGAGGAAAGAGGTCTGGAGCAGAACTTCCATTTGCGCTTCTG
The DNA here is from genome assembly GCA_013399225.1 of Rhipidura dahli. Taxonomy (NCBI): domain Eukaryota; kingdom Metazoa; phylum Chordata; class Aves; order Passeriformes; family Rhipiduridae; genus Rhipidura; species Rhipidura dahli. Next base: position 137,491 of record VXAC01001323.1, read on the forward strand.
CAGAGAGAATGCTTTGCCACGAAAGGGGGCAGCTAACAGATAGTTTGGCTGCCTCCTGAGAGAAACCTATTTCTGGTTTAAGCCCCAATTTCACTGCATATTGAGTGCTTCCTGTGTTAGCTGAATCCCACTTTATATTACGCCACCATTGGGTGGTAATGGCAGATAATGCAGAAGGTATTTGTCATATGGGATACTTCGGTATATTTAATCTGACAGGTTGATATAGAACATGATATAGGTGGATTTATGTGTTGTTGTTCCAGACTTTACTGGCTATGCCTTCAGTTGCAGCATGAGGGGTGCTGCTATAGCTTACTTGGTGGTTCTTTGTTCTTGAGTTCTCGCTTTTTTAATGGCTTTTAAGTGCAATTGAATTATGTTACCAACATCTGTTAGACTCTATTTGTATGTATCTTTCTGGTTGAAACAACAAATGTATTTGGTTTCTGTCTGTTTTTTGTTTACTTAGAGGAAAATAATTTGTGATGCCTCATGTTTGTTGCTGCAGTGTCACTTAGTTTTTTTATCTTTTGTTTGCAGTATCTCAGCTAGAGTGATTAATGGCTGGTCTAAATTCACATCTCTGTACGATACAAAAATAGAGGATGTGGCTTAATTTAGGCTGTCTGCATTGAAGGTGTCTGTAGACATAAAATGGCACTACTTTGGCTATGTTCTCTGCCCAAGAAATTGTGCAGCTGTTGAGGAATGAGAGTCTTCAAAGTATGCTGGTAAACAACTAATAGGAGGCAGACTTTCTGAATCATAGAGAAATTTCTGAGAAGTCTGGCATTCCCCTTTCCCTTCCTTGGGAAGTGTTGGATTATTCACCTGGACTTTACTGTTATTCTGTATGATCCTGCAGATAACCTTTTGTGAGTCTGTCTCATCTTTGTGGACTTCTTTTGCTATTTGAGAGGATTTGGTCAGATGAGGTGCTGATCAGTTGACTTCCAAATATGTGTTTGTTTCTCTGGCTACTCAAGAAAGATGAAAACTGGTCCTGTTCAACAGACAGGGCTTCTTATTCATGTAGTTATTTTGAACACTGCTCAGTTGGGGGGCAGTGTAAGTACAGTGTCATTGCTTGACACAGGTATCTTCTCTTGGCTTAGTTCTTAGATTTTTCTAGCTGTGCTGTCATAATCCGTAAGTGGACGTTCAACAGCTGCAGGAAAGTTCAGAAAAACTGTGTAGTTTTACCACTGCTATATCAGGACAGTTGCTAGTTTTTGTTAGTGTTCCTTTATGCTAAGAGAGTGAGTGTCAGCCCATTGTCTGAGTCGGCACTGATTGTTTAAAACAGTTGTGAGAGACTTTTGCATAAGACTACTGAATAATCTTTCTCCAAGCTTGGCAAGTTGGAGTGTCTGGGCATCTCGAGATGTAAGAATAATTACTTTTCATTTCCTTCTAAAGGGACTTAAGATTGCAAGGTCAGAAGAATGAACTTTTGGAATCATAACTGAAAAGTGTCAGCAGTTTTGACATGGTTCCATTTGAAATTTCAGGCACAGGGTGGTGATGGACTTCTGCAACGAATCAAGAGAATAATCTATGATGCCAAGTCTACTATAGTGGTAAGTTTTATTTTTCATTGAATTAGATGGTGCCCTTGTCAATCAGGATACAAATATTTTTAGAGGGTTTTAGAAATATTTTTATATGAGTTGTTTTATATTGTATATATTGTGTATATATTATAGGTATGCATATAGGTTTAAGCCAAATGAACTTCTTGATTAAATTTTTTGATAATACGTGTGATAAATAGTCAACATATTTAGTTTCTTCATTTTTCACTGCTTTTTTGTATACCTGACATGTATTTTTAAGGGATAGAACAGAGAGAATTCAAGATCTTTTCCTTGACTCTTTTGACATCCTTTCCTGAAACTAGTATCACTTCACTGTTCTGAGGAATGTTACATTTTTGGTCTAATTAGTTAGAGCATAAGGGGGTTAAATATTACTCTTTGTGTAGTTTTAAAGCAAACATTTTTGTCATCTTTCTCATAAGTTAATTATGCTTAAAAACATTTTGTTGGGAAGATGTACACAAATCCATTTCTGCACTTGTCCTACACAAGCAAATAAACATGTGCTGTGAATTTAAATTGAAACTCACTTGTTTCTAAATGAGTGACTTCCAAAATTCTGTGAAAGTGCAATATTTAGCCCCCAGTTTCTGAAACCGTAAGTCCTTCCTGCTGTGCCATTAAGCTACTCCTCAACAGGAAGCTCTCTAGAATTTTTTTGCAGACTAATTTTTGAGAACGAGACAAGTAAGAGATGAAACTTTTTTTTAAAGTGTTTTGTAAAGCTTCAAAGAATGCACAGGATATGCAGTCAGTGTGTAAACATTAACTATCCCAATGCAATGTTGTAATATTTGAACTTCTGTGTCATTTTTTATGAACTTAGAATTTGTTGAAGTTGAGGGCTCCTTGCCATTTTTGTGGAAGGAACCAACCAAACAAACCTAATTAAAAACAACCCGCAAGGCCACAACCATAGTAAAATCCAAATCCCAAACCAAACAAGCAGAAAAACCAAAATAACCCATCCATTAGGACAAGAGGACACAGTCTGTGCCAGGGAAGGTTTAGGTTGGATATTACGAAGAAGTTCTTGACAGAAAGGGTGACTGTGCATTGGAATGGGAGGCGGTGCGGTTCACCATCCCTGGAGGTGTTTAATTAGACTGGATGTGGCACTTTGTGCTGTGGTCTTGTTGGTGGTTTTATGCCATAGGTTGGAATTGATGATGTCAAAAGTCTTTTCCAATCTAGCTGATTCCATGTTCCCTCTGAAAATTACTGATTCTCATTTTGGATGTTTTTTGAATAAATACAAAGAGTGATAGGAGAAGTAATGTAGTAACTTTATATATTCACTGAGAGTGGTTTTTACTTTCTATTTCAACAGTCTGTGTTCAAGAGTTCACCACTGCTGGGATGCTTTCTCTTTGGGTTGCCCTTGGGGGTCATCAGCATCATGTGTTATGGAATCTGCACAGCTGATACAGAGGGAGAGGTATTTGAGCATGAGGGAGCTAAAAAGGAAAGTGGTGATCGGGAGCTCACAGATGAAGGCAGTGAGGAAGAACAAGAGGAGGAAAAGAATGGAAAATACACAGAACTTTCAGATGGAGAGCTTAAACAGAAAGACATAATGGAAAAGAAAAAAGACTAACTTGTTTAGCAAGAGAATTCTCTAGAATTTCCAAATAGACTTATTTATTGGCGGTTGTCATTGATTATCTTCATGAAAGAGGACTGTTTTATCTGCATTATGGTAGTTTTGACTTGCATGTATTCAAATTTTCTCAGAAATTGACAGAAAAAAAATGGGTGTTCTCTTACTTGTCCTTAGTAGATTAACAAAGAGCAATTTAAACTGAAGAAATTTTCAGGTACAGTTCCACACCATTTTTGTAAGAATTTTGAATTGTTCATTTCCAGAACGGTGAGATAATGTTATTTGACCTTACTATATGTGATGACCTGCTACTAATATAGCCCAGCTATGCACTCATTCATATAAAATTAAAGCTGAAAACGAGAAGAGGTTAAGGGAGCTGTGAAGTGTTCCAGAGCCTGATACCTAAAGACAACTTGTAAGTTTTCTAAGAAGTCACATGTTCTACCTGTTGCACATTATTATGGGGAAAAAAACCCCAAAACCAACAAACTTTTCTATTTCTCAAATTAAATGTAAATTGTTGGGAATTGGAGGATTGTTCTGCCATGTAATAATATAATTATTGGCAGTCATGAATGTTTACTAGATACAGGATGTGGGAATTATATGCTAAGTGTTTATTAGTGCTTTAGCAGCTAAAAATATTGGAAAATTATGTTAAAAACCTCTTAGAATGTGATTGCCTGTTAATTATTTTCAGTGAGTGCTTGCACACTTAGAGAGCAAAAGATCTGTAAGTTTTCTGAATCTGCAGCACAGCTTGATAAAGGAAGACATAAATATGACTATTTGTATAACTCTCTAATGGCAAGCTTTTTGAATTGTGTAAATTGATTTTACAGTGTTTACTTGAGATTGTTGTATATCTTTGAAGTAGGTAGTTTCATTTGAGACTGTTACCTACTCTGAAGGAGGGAGTTAATGGAGCTTAATATTAACATTGACAGAGATTGATCAGTGTAAAGCATTTTTGTTACCTGTTTAAAGCCACTTTTAATACAAATCTGTATTAAAACAAAACTTATATTGCTCCTCCTCAAACTATTCATGCTGGGGTTTTTCCTTTTCTTTCTCTCTCTCTTTTTTTTTTTTTTTTTTTTTTTTTGTTAAGGCTGTATTACTGTACAATACAAAATATTTTGTCCTCCTTATGAGGCAGCTTGATCACATAAGAAATTGCTATGCTTATAGCACTAAATTAAGGAATTTTAAATAAAAACCATGAGTAAGCTTAAATAGACAAGTTTTATGTTTGAATAAGTTTGGTGATGCTGTAGAATTGTAGCCAGGGAAAATGTATTGCATCCTTTTTCCCTGTGGGAAAGAAACTTGTTTCTTCTGTTTAAGTAGCTTGTAACATGTTGCCAGGCAGAGTATCTTAAGCAGATCTCTGACTTGAAAGATTATGGTTATCAAACAGTATAAATAACATGTAAAGAGATCAGGAAGTTTTTGGGGAAAAATTCCATGTCTGATTATGAATCCAGACCTTTTTCTTTTGGTAGGAGAGAGAAAAAATGAGGTCATAGAACACTGAGTACTAGCTATCTGATATGGTTTTTTTCCCCTTTTTTGTTTTCTCTGTTTTCTTTCTATGATTGCCTTTCCCTCATTTTTGTTACTATAGCCAGTTGTGCTTAGTTGCTTGAGTTCTCTTGCTTTTTGTTAATATTTTATTTTTTGGTAGAACCTTTGAGAGGTATAGGTCTAGCATATACGTGAGGAATAGGTGCTTAAAATATGTTTAGAAAGGGGTATTTTTTTTTTTAATGGTATTGAGCTCCTGAATTGTTTTTTTGGAAAAAATTTAAAAATCGCTTAATGAAAAACCTGTAAATTTCTTTGGACTTCTGCACAACTCAGTGCTGATAGTCAAAATGTAGTACTATTAAGGCAGTAATATGTTTCCTTTGTCTCTTTTTTTAAGATTTCAGTACAGATCAGTTGCATATTTAATGTTGGCTCAGGCTGGAAACCTGCAGCTTTTGACTTAATAAAAAAACCCTGAAATGGTCACTGGAATGGTGCTGTTCCTTCTTTAGAACGCAATTAAAAGACAAAAATACCTGAGTTCTGCTGCACTGCTAAGAACTGTTTCAACATGGAGCCTTTTTTTTTTTGTGGTTATTTTTGTGTTTATAATCAGTAATAGCCAGTTAACTTGCTGGGAAAATTTCTGAGGTGTGGACATGAATAATGATAAATACTGTAGAAGAAACAGATCACACTGGGATCTGTTCAAACTGTAGCACTTAATAGCTGGAGTAAACAGGAGGAAAGCCTGTATGCTGGTCACTTCTGAACTCTAATGTCCATCAGATATGTACTGAACTGTTGAAAATTAGACTTGAAATGTACTGCTGTTTTTATCAGATCCTTCTCCCGACTACACTGAACAAGTCATGGGGAGAAGAAAGGTGGACAAGTCATATACTGAGTGTCAGAAGTGATGTGAAATTAAGGTGTTTGCTGTAGTCACACAAGTAATCTAGAATGCTGTCTGAGGAGGGGCATTTTATTTCTTTTCTTCAGTCTCTAGAGGTTTCTTAAAGCAACTTCACTGTAATAACTTCAGATTCATAAAATAATGCTGCTTTTTTTAAGTCACGTGTAAGCCTTTTGTTTTTCTGTAATAAAAAGGGTTTAAAAGAGCTTGTTTCCTTTGCCTAATTTACAGTGTCAAGTTTAGATATTTCGTGTTGTGTAGGAGGATGTTTTTTGTAGGTGTACTTCAGTCCCCGAGTCGTGCAGTGCAGAAATGCAGCTGGTACTTTGCAGTAGTTTGAAAATAGTCTCTAGAGGTAGGAGTTAATATTTGCTTGTCTGTGATTTAGTGAGTGCTCTAGCAGTATTATAACACAGATGCATTTCCAAAAAAGAGATTTTGAAGTACCAGACCTACAGGAGTTTCTGGAGCAAAGGCAAGCTGAGTCAGTGTGTCCTAGCTTATATTTCCTTCTGGAAGCACTTCAGTAGTCCTGGCACTCGGACGTGCACAGTCTCATGCTGCTCCGTTGTTTAGCTGGGCTGTTCTAACAGCTCTTGTCCACACTGTGGTGCTCGCTGCCTAAAGGACGGCAGGATGGCACTCTCAGATATGATGTGATGAAGATGGCACAAAAGTGCTTAATTCTCATGTAGTACTTAGCAAAAGGTTTAGCTTGCTCTATTTTGGTCCAGAACTTACCCTGTCCCTCTTCTGTCAGCATGTTTGGCAAAGCGATTGTATTTACAGGAGTGGGAGGGTAGAGAATTGTTCTGTTGACAGCCAAAAGCTCAAGTCAGTGAAAAGGCTGCAAAACCAGAATGTATTTCCCTTAAGCTGTTGAAATCTACTGAGACTACAGATGTTTCAGGCTGTATTATCCTGCGACCGACTGGTACTGGCTCTCAAATCTTCTCGGGGAGCAAAGCTGCTTTCTGTAGTTTTGTTCTCATCACTGAGCACATCTCACAGATCGAATCACACAGAGCTGTGGCACCTCATGTTGCTAGAGCCAAGAGACAATTTTGACAGTATTGTGCTGAATGCTTTGTTGGGCTCCTGGGAGGTTTTCCTAAGCTGCCTAGGCAGTGTACATGTTCCTGAAACAATTCTCTGATTTCTGAAATTTTAACCATTTTAAAGGATTGCTGTGACTATCCCGTATACAGTTTACTGACATAAAGCACCATTTAGCAACTGATGTGAACTCTCCTGTTGCTAGCAAACTTCCTTCTGCTTATGCACTAAGGAATAGAAAAATGCAGTTGCTTAGCAAGGATACATAGACTACAAGTATTTTTCATAAAGCATTTTTGAATGGAGAATTGTGGCTTTAAACAATAAAGCCTTTGAAGAAAAGCAAGGAAACCTCTAAGGTGTTTACTAATAAGAGGAATGGAATTGCTTTGTAGCTCAGTTGCACAGTTGGCGTAGTCTTCATCTGAGTTGATGACCTGACCAAAACGGTGCGTGGTTTAGGCTGTCTTAATTTAAGAGATGGAAGCTTTGCTAAGCTCTACAGCTGACATATAAAGGGGATGAAAATCCGTAGACAGGAGGAATGGGAATGGGAGAAAGGAATGGAGTGGGGCTGTGTATTTTCATACCACTGTCTCATGCTTTGGGTGGATGAGCTATGTTTAACATAGACTCCCACTGGTATGCATGGAAGTCCTTCCAAAAGGAATCTTCTGTTCTATGCTTCCTGTACAGAGAGCCTTTGGCTGGTAAATTTGCCTGCCATACAGCGAGTAGCATTACTACCGAATCAAGGTTATTTGTGAAAGTTTTTGCTGTTTCTCCACAGAAATGTACACACCAAGTCATTCAAAATAAGATACTTTAGTGGTCATCATTTGTTCAAATCAAGAGCTGAACCCCAACTCTCATTTGTCTGAAGTTGCTCCACCGCTACTTTAAAGGAATGACAATTTGTAGCATACTTAAATTTTTCTAAGGTGGTAACTTGTAGTCTTAATGCTTTCAGGAATTTAGGATCTAATCGATAATGAAGGATGTGTATTTTCATCTTAAAGAAGTGTTTTGCGTTTTCATAAATTTAGAAAAAAATAACATATATTGCAATAGTGGCTGTAATTTTATTCTTTTTACTTGAAGAGTAAACATTAATTCTTAATCCAAAATAGACAATGTGCTGTTCATAGACTGTTAAAGCTTTAAGTGTCTCAATACTAAAAGAAAACAAAACCACTTTGGGACTTCAGTATGTAAGTTTTAATCCCCTCCCAAAGGGGATTTTTTTTTTCTTTTGTCATTGAGTAATTTTGACTTGGAACTGTCTGTGAAGTTACTGACTATAACTTTCTGTTAGTCTTTTTTTTCTTAGCATGATTTTATAAAAGCATTTGAATATTGTGACAGCATACTGTACTTGGAAAATCGAAATGCAGACTGGTGATTTGGATTGCCACTGGGTAATTTTGTTTATTTCCTCTTTGCTTTTGGAAAATGCATCTTTTTTTGATCTTAACTTTGCATATTGGGCCAGTTGAGCCGCTTCTCCTTAGTGCTTCTTGCAGGATCAGACAATTCACTAAACATATCCTGTTGTCCTCAGGTCTGTATTACAGTCTACTAGATAACATTTTCTGAAAGCAGACTAAAGTAAAAGTAAAACAAAATCCCCACATAGATACCACTATCAAAATATTAGAGTGTTTTTGTAAGACATTTTTGGAGATTATTTTGTCAACAAACTGTTAAATCTTCGAGTATCAGAATAACTTTGCTGTCCTTGAACAGAACATTTGGTAGAACAGGAAGTGTTTCAGCAAAAGGGTGGTCCTATGGTAGACTGCATCTCAAAAGGTCTAGATGGTCTGTACAGAAATATAAAGTTTCTAGGAATAGAATACCACTGTAATGAAAGAGATCAACTTTACATAAAGTGGAAGAGAGCTAAGGCTTCCTTCTTTTCAGCCACTATGAAAATGAAATTTAAGGGTATTTCCTGCAGAAGCTGGGAGAAATACTTGTTGGCCCAGACAAGTCATTGACGATGCATTAGTTGCTTCTAAGATGGAAGAAGAGATACATTGCCTTCAGCAGATTTAATGTGTAAGAACTGTGTCTGGCTCCCAGTGGACAAAATATTTATAAATTGTGCTGTGCCTTCCTGCGAAATTGTGCTTTATATGCAAATAAACACTTGAGAATTGAGCTAAAGCTTGAGATGGCATTACTGTGGTGCATATCTCCCCCCTTTGCTTTTCCATCTTTTAAAAATACCTTTTTAAAAAACAAATGCAGAAGGATTGCATGTTTTTAGTCTTCATGGCTCATTTATGAAATCCCAAAATGCTTCAATTCCATCCAAAAATGCCACAGGTTGCAAGAGATAGTGCAATATATTGTGGTGTTAACTTCTTAAGATTTATCTGAAGTTACTGTGAGGTAAGAAGTATCAAGTGTTTTGGAATGGGTTGAAAAGGTAGTATTTTCTAAAAGGTAAATAGAAGTATTGTTCTCTGTTGAGTTCCTCTGAGAAACAGAAATACGAGAATATGAGAAATTCTCTTTGGATCTTTAAGCAGCTGGGAGCTTCTTGTATCACACTGTCATGATTTAAAATAGAAGGATTTTTAGCAGAGGGAGGGTAAGGAATACTTGATTTCTAGAACAGGATTCAAATGAAGATATGCATCTGGAACATAGTATATTTCTGTTTTTACACAGTGCATCATGTGTTGTTTTAGTTTAAGTGGTCTGTCTTAGAGAAGTAAGCTGTCAGTACATTCATGTAAATCTGTGTTGGGTTTTAGTTTCCAGAGACCGCATGGAATTCAAGCATAATTCAGAAGCACAGGGTTCTTTCTGTGGGCTGTAGCTGCATCAGCTTCAGGTGTCAGAAATCTAAATGCTAAGATGCACTAAAAATAACACTTCGAGTTGCTCACTTCGCTTTGCAGAGGCTCAAGCCATGTATGGAAAATTAATCCAGCTCAGGCATTGTGAATTAACTAATGGAGAATGATTATCTGTGACTCAAACAATCTCAAGAAGAGAAGTTGCAAGCCTTTTTTTGGTGTCTCAAATGGTGGTTATGAGGTGGGAGGAATTTTGCGTACTGACCTCCTTACCTATTGCATTTAAAAGGTGTGGTCTCGGCTAGAAATGTGCAGCAAGGCTCATAAGGGAATGAAGTTTGCAATGATGGCTAAAGGTATGGTGATCTTAAAGTAAGACTATTCCTCATGTTAAGCTGCAGTGGAGACTAGGAAAGAGTTGTCAGGTAAATGCATAATAAAATAATGAAGCTTGTAATATCCACGTTCAAATGAAATGCTACTCTACCGTGCCAGTCATCTTAAAAGAGTGTTAATAAGCCTGTGGTTGTGTCAGGATGTGATGCACCTTGTTGGTAAGAAAAAGGGAAGTTTCCTTCCAGAAGCACTGGCCGTTCTTCTCACTTCCCTTTAGAAGAAGGAATGCCTCAGCGCTGACCCTTGGTGTGAGCTAGAACTGCTGGGCTCCAAGCCAGTTGGTTTTCTCACACCATTTCCTAGGAGCAGTAGCCTGAATGCATAGAGCAGCATCTCTGGCGAGCAGTGGCTCTGGTAGCCTGTGTCACACACGTGTGGGTCACCCCAGGGTGGTTTTCAGAAAGAGGAAGTTGGCCACAGTGAACAGAAGCCAGAAAAGTGGTGGTAGTAGAGACTTCAGGAGCCCCAGCTTTGACCCCCAGGATGTGTGCTGCTGTGATCAGCTTTAATGACCATCTGAAGGCACAGGGGAAAGGATGCTCTACACACTTCAGAAAGTCATCACTGCATGGCTGTGGTGATGTATCACAAGGCAAGGGAGAATACATGAGGTGCAGAGGTGAGCAGACTCAAAAGCCTGTGGGGTATTTCCTCTGCTCAGGCCCATGCATGCTTGTTTGAAGCTGGGACAAGGACACTCTGTTTTGGGGACAGCAAGTTCATGATCATAGAAGGAGGTTGGTCTGTGCCTGCTGGTCCTTGGGCAGTGATCTTGCCCTGTCATGTTTAAATTAGAGTGTAGACATGCCATGGAGCATTAAGTTCAGTTTCTGGCCATCTTCCTTTGACGTTAAGTGCAGTTTTAAGTGAGTTACTTAGGCCATATTTTCATTATACTGCAACTTTAATGACAGTGCTGGCTTAAGGAGTTTCTATCCTCATACCTTTGTAGGCTGTCCTTCAAATTATGGCCAGGCAGGCTATTGGAAAAGCAGTGCTGTGACTGGTGCAATGAACTGATCTGGGTGAATACTACAGCTTGTATACAGAACATTGTGCCCAGGTATGAGAGCAAGAGTTTGGAGGAAGTAGCAGAGTGGAAAACATTTTAATTGTATTTCATGACAAGCTGGCTATGCTGACTTAGATATTTATTTTGCCCTTTGCTTGCTCCCTCCAGAAAACAAAGGTGATTTGGCCGAGTCCGTACAGTGAAGAAACGGTGGGTTGCTACCCCAAGATCCCTCCTTCAATTGATGCCTTAGGTTTTAACTTCTATATTTTTCAGATCCTGTACTACTTAGTATGTAACTCTGAAACTTCACAGAGCCTGTTAGCTACTGTTCCCTCATGCTGGTTAGACATAACAAACCATCTCTAGGTTTGCACTTCAAGGACATCTTGTTGTCCCAGGCCCCAAAATGTGTAAACTAAAGCCCTTGAGAGGAGGGGCAAACTTGGGGTAATTACTTCATTGACTGAGATTTTAACTGGGTAACTATACCTGATATGCAAATAGACCAAACTTAAAAAAGTGTGAAAAATTCATGACCTGGGATTCATCTTAAGTGTAGCCTCTTGACTGCCCAAAGTGTACCTTTGAAGACCCTTCAAATAAATACCTGCTTTTATCCTCTTAATCTTGGGTACCCTCTGTTTTCAAGTAGCCACACTTCAAGGCATCAAGTATTGAAGTAATAGTGTTTGTTATGTCTCTTAACATCTCCTTTCTAGGAGAGTTAAAATGGAAGAAGAAAAATCTGAAGCCTTGTCATGTTAGCCAAAATGCATCTTGCATGGGATATAACTGGGTAGGAGCGGGAAGGATGCACAGAGTATAACTGTGGCGAGTCACTGTCACAGGGATAAGATGACTCACTAGGTTACGCATTTGTAGATGAATTCTGCTTTACAGTTCTGCATGTGCATTTCAAACCTTAGAAGGCCTGAAGTCTGAGCCCTGACTTAGCAATTCTTTTCATTTGTGCATGACTACTTATGGGAGTAACAAAGAGAAACAGGGGCTACATTAGAGGAAGGAACAGGATTTTCAGACTTGCATTTTAGAAGAATAATTCTTTATATATATGTATGTATGTAGAGAGAGAAAGCAACTAAAGGATTTTTAGACCAATCCATCGGGCAGGTAGCAATTGCAAAATTTTTTGGTATAATTTTCTGTATGAGAATCTAAGAGCTTTATGCGGCGGATAGATTCCAGGACTGTTGCAAGAGAAGGTCAAATGAAAATCTCAAATGTCTGAAATGCTTTATTTTGGAAACTCTCTTCCCAGGTTGTAGCCTTGGAGAAGCAGAGGAGACAGTACTAAATGTTATATATTTTATATTCCTAGTAACTTGACAGAAAAGCAAAAGGCACCTTTAACTAGCAGTGGCCAGAGATGTGTGCTGATCACTAGCAACAGCACTGACCCCTCCTTGTGACTGGAAAGACCACTTTCTTCAACCAGGTGATCACTTGCCTGTTATATCTAGCAATTTATTCTGGTTTCTTTCACTTCTTTTTCACATTTCTCTAATTTTCATAGTCTTCTTTTGTATTTTTCCCCGTAATTCTTTTACCGTCTCTGTTTCCTCTGCCCTTTCCCAAGCCTTATTTTTTTTTTTTTGATCCCCCATTCTTTCCCTCCCTATATAATAGCAGTGATAATTATACATAAAAACCAGATAACATTGTAAGAATAAATAGTTAGAAATCTTCATTCAGGCTACTGTGTGACCTCTCACATTGTTTCACAAGGATGTTGTTTCCTTAGTGGCCCAACATACTCAGTATTTTACATAGGTTTGCTCATTAATTTTGACTGGCCGAGTTGAAAATAATGGGCTATTTTATTATTAAAATAAGATGAAAACTTGTTCAAGGTAATTTACAGATTTGAGACTGAACAGATTTGTATGCAGTATAGAAAGCATCTTGTCTTTGAGGTTTTTGCTTAGGAGTTGATGTTCTCTTGGCAGAACTAATGTTCTTTCTTTTTCCAGGCTGCTGTAATTGTGCTCTGATTCTCATCCAGCCAAGGTACATTCATGGAGACCTCTTTCTCCTTCCCCTTCTTTGTTAATGTAAACAAACTACCTTAGAAACAAAGTACTCTGTCCCATGCAACTGATAAGCCACGAGGGTAGTTCTCAGACTGAAAACATCTCATTTTCCTTGTTTGAGATATGACCCGTGCTTATGTAGTATTTACAAGAATAATTCCCAATAAGTCCAAATAATTTATGCTTGAATAGAACTAAAAGATCTCTGTGGAGTTTTCAAATGTTTCTACCATTATAGTTTATTACCTTTTTACAAGGTAATTTTTTTTTGTAAATTGCTTTTTTGGCAGTGGTATTGTGTTAGCAAACTTCTGGTTGTGCAAGCCCTAAATTTCTGTGCAACCTGCAGAAATGAAACAGGAAAAATGATGATTCAGCAAACGCTCTCTTGTAGAATGCAACCCCCAAGCATCAGAAAAGTTAATTTGCCTGTATTAACTAAATTTTAGGATTAAGACTGCTAGCTAATTTCATTTGTAGTATCTGTGTCTGTTGCAATGAACTGCAATGTTCAATTTTTTTAATGGTGCTGTTTAGGCTATGCCACACCTGAAGTTTCTCAGAAAAAAAATGTATTAACTTTGTTCTGCAGCACTGTAGTTGAGGTCTGGTAAACTGTGGTTCCTTGAAATACTTGAACCATGATCCTAGGAGATAAGAGACTATGGTAATATGTAACTTAAATACAAGTTGATCTACAGATTCTTCAAATCAAAATAATCTCTCCCTTTCAAGTTTTTAAAACACAGCTGGTAGAAACAGAATTCTAAACTAATTAATTTCACTCTCATTGCTTTTGCATTCCATTTAACAATCAGCACCTTAATGCTGTTCTAGAGTAAGTTGCTGAATAATGGTAAATAATCTAAAATTATAATTTTATAGACTCCATATATCTGCACAGTTGCTATGAAATGTCTTTATATGTGAACAGAAGAAGCATAGAAACAATTGAACTGCCTTTGAAACTGAAAATCCCAATCAGAGACAAAATATAAAACTTCAAATAAATTAATCACTAATAAAATAAAAATTTATACCTAGATCCCCAGTGTTACTGTCACAGAGATAACAATGATAAAAAGCTTATTTTAATTAATAGCTGTGTCCTTCCAGTTTAATATATTCATATGAGTGCAATATTAAAAGATTGTTTAATTTTATCCAATCTTTAAGTCTTCTGAGATTCAGGAAAAAAACCCACAATAATGAATAAAAAGAGACAAATATATAACTGTCAGTCATTTGTATAATTCAATTTTTTAACAGCACATTATTCAGTTACTAGGGAGATTAATAGAGAGAGAAAATGTAAGGGGGTTTTTCCCCTGAAAAATACGATTAGAATGCCATGGGTGGTCTCTTCCACAGAAAATAAAAAGAACATCTCCTTACTTAACACTTGGCATTTTTTAACAAAAATTTAGACAGTTCTGAAGAATTACTTGTGAGAACAGACCATGGAATTTAATTGGGATTTCAAGTCCTAATCTTCCAGCCATTCCTCTCTGTTAATATGGTAATATTAGTAAATACCAAGTTTCTGAATCTATGTGTTAATGTGGGATCTTAATAATCAACAGCCTAAACCAGTCCTCCTGGTTCAAGGCAACTGAAATATAATTAAATATTTACAAGTAATTCAATTGGAAATAAAAGAAAGGTACAGCAAAATAATATAAAGAAAGCAAATAATAATGTTTTAAACTCTTTTTCTTTATTGTTTTCTCTTTACTTTGTTTTAATGCTTATTCATGATCCCCACCACTCAGAATGTGCTTTGTGACTCTTTAGTTGAAGTCAACCAATAAAACCTGGAAGTGGCTTTTAATGCTTTATGTTTGAAAGTAATCAGTCAGCAGTTTAAATAATTTATATAATTAGTCAACAGGTCAACAGTTTAAAATTCTAACATATATATTTGAGAGTAAGATGACTATCAGTTAAAAAAATCCTACCACTCAAAAGAGGGACTGCATTGCTACAATGAATCACTGGTTTGATTCAGCTGTAAAATAGTTAAATATTTTTAAGTTAGGATTGAGTAAAAGTTGTAATATTAGTTGTAGAGCTAAATTATCTGCTGCAAACTGTTTGCATGGTTTTTATAAACAAGTTTTCAGAAATGCTTTGATTACCCACTTGAGTTTTCTTTTGACTAATCCAAAATAACACCTTTCTGTAGAAAGGTTATGCAGCTAAAATGGTACATTTGCTTGAAAATTACTTTGTTGTGCTGTTCCAAGTGGGCTTACAAAATGTCAAGGATGATGCTATTTCCAAACTAAAGACAAAAAAAAAAAAAAACTTTTTTTTTTTTCTTTTTCTGAAGCATGACTACTGTAACTCCATGCATTTGGTTTTACTGTTGTGACTCATCCATGAATATGCTGGTTTTCTCCATGCTGGGATACTCTTCAGTTGTCTGTCTTTGGGACAGAGGCAGCAAAATAAAGTGGGTTATATTTAAATGTTTATTAATTTTAGTATCTTTCCCCGCACACAAATTCGACTCAACTTTGTGAATATAGGCATTTCTAGTGTGAAGATACTTGGCCCTGTGGTGCACTGTGGAACTGCCAAAGAACTGAATGTCTGGGACTCTTACAATATATTTTCTTCCAAAACACAACTTTTAGAGCTGTGTACCAACTTATTTTTTTCAAATATACTTCAAAACAGTAGAGTGTGAGTTCTTTTTCTGAGTACTCAATAGCTCAATAGGTAAGATATTTAGGCAATTCTTCACCAAAAAAATGGAATGCCAGTTTAAAGGAAGCCAACAGCTTCAGCCACTTTAATGCTTGAATGCTTTTCATAAACATGTCTTAGGTCTGCATCATGCTTATATAAATTTTATAAGTGTTAGCTGCTTTGGAAATCTGACCGTAAACTCTGTATGATTTTTGTGTAGGAACCCCTGGAAAAACAATAAAATTTTTTTACTCTGTGTGTGTGTGCCCCCCAGTATTTTCTATTTTAATGCTTGCTTTCTGTGCCAGTTTCACTAATAGGGAAAAGAGAAAACAGAACCCAGGGGACTGATCAATGCAGTTGCTGAGATATGATTACAGTTTTCCTATTTCTTTTGAAATTAATATTTAATTAATTAATGGCAGACAAATAAGTCAACAAAAGATTCAAAAATGTGCCAAATATGCCTTACTTGGCTACATATTTACACTTCTGATTATAACAAATAGTTTGTTTTGTATCATGACATTTTTAAAAAAGGCATTTTACTCCAGTTGTGATTAAATTACCTTTTAAGTTGTGTTTTATAGTGATTCTTAATAAAAATGAGAAGTTAGGTTCTAACCAAGAGTACAGTAAGCACTCATTTTTTTAAAATAATAACACATTGTTTTCTGTTTAATGGAAGAGGGTTTTTTAATTAACTGCCTAATCTATTTAAATTTCTCTTATGGAAAAGTCATTCAAATTAATAATACATCTAGTAAAAAATAATGCTATTTTTCTGTTATGTTCTGTCATTTTTACCTATTCTTTTTGCTCCCAGAATTTCTGTATATATTTTTCAAATGAACTTGCAAGACTATCAGCTGAGTGTTTCAGAAAGCTAACTTGCCATGTATAGCCAAAATTTTGTAAATTTAATATCATACTGATGGATTGTCAGAACAGATACCTTTGAAAGGTCACTACACTAGCAGAATACAGATTAAAATACAGATTTTTCATGGTATAAACAAGGATTGATATATAAACAAGAGAAATTTGTATCAATAAACACTGAAGTGCAGGAAAGAATTATCTAATTTTCAGCAGATTATAAATGACTTTAAAAATAAAATATAAATGACTTATAAACAAATGAGGATGGTTCACAACTTTGTCATGATTTCCACCAAATCGCAAATAGTAATTGAATATGTATGGGAAAAATCATGAGAATATATTTTGGTGAGGAGTATAGGCAGACTTTGAAGGATGTATTGGATTTACTTATTAAAAAGATCTCATAAATCTGTTTCTCAATATGGAAAATCTACTGGAATTTTTAACACAAAAGGGAGAAAATTGGGCAACAGCAAGCATTAGGAAAGACTGGTAAAGTGTGTATGTGTCCCAATGTGATATGCAGTTTATGATACATATACGTCCATTAAGGAGAAATACTGCCATAATGGCAAACGAGCTCTGAGATCCAGATCAGCCCTGATGTTTCCCTAGATTGGAAGCTCTTTGATGTCATAATGAAAGCAGTGGAATTTCAGTATGAATGTGTAACCTGTTCTGCAGGAGTGATTTGTTGGCCGTGGTAAATGACAAATGGCAGATAGACGTGCTCTTGAGGCGCTGCCAGGCCTGCTCCTTCCGTGCACGAGGCTTTTATAAGGTGTTTGCCATTACTTACACACAGCTAAATGGGAATACCCCTGTAATTACAGTTTTGTGTGCCCAACATCAAACATCTGAAAAAATATATATCTCTGGTTGTTGTGCTGGGATTAAACCACGGGCTGTGTGTTATTAGCTTGCTTGTAGTGCTTGATGCAGATTGTAACTATGTTGTTTGTAAATCTTGCATAATATCCTAAACCATTATTGCCCTTGTCCTGTGTCCTATCTTTCATCATATTTTACAGGGGTTGTGTTTAAATTATATTGCTGTGGAGGGTTATCAGTTTTAATTTTTTTTTATATCATGAGGATGAATAGCAACCATTGCACTTTGGGAATTTCTTCAATGTGGGCAATAACATGCTCCAGGAATATGTACAAACCGGCTTCATCACGGTGAGGTTGATGAAATGCAATGTGTTGCTTTGTGTCTTGACATGCCTGTGGTTTGTATGCAGTATACTGGCTTAAGAAATGCAAAACATGAAATGTATTATTGCTAGGAGGAAGAAAACCAAATACTTGTAAGGGGAATAATTTTGAATTGATTTGATGGCATTTACTTTTCTGGAAAAAAAAAATTGGTCAGAGTATTTGGAAAAGAGGGAAGAGGTTTTTTTAATTAAACAATAATCTCTAAATCCTGCTTTGTTGTCATCATCTTCACAATTTTTGTCAACTTTTCTTTGTGTGCTGATGTGTCTTATGTTCTAAAAATTACTTTTCTGAACAAGTTCAAAGATAGCAGTAGATGAAAAAATTTATTTTCATTGGAATGTGTTTACTCATTGAGGGGAAATTCACCTAAGTTTGCCATAATTGAGATTAGAGGGAGGAAAAAAAAAAAAAAGTGCTTATTTAATTAACAATATGATTTTTCACCGAAATTGTGGAGAGGATAAAACTTTGCTGTAAGGGCTTTAGGATTAGATTACATAAGATTTGGAAGATAAGAGCTAAAATCACACCTACACTGTTAGGTTTGAAGCAGCTTTTCCTGTGTATCTGGAGTCTGGTTCTCCTAAGTCCCAAGAAAATTTAAGGTTACTGGTACATTGGTCAAATAACACATTGGTGTGTATCACTCAAAAAACTGCAAAGAAGGTACCAGTTGCAACTGGTAGTGTTAATTGCAAAATTAAAAAAAACAAACAAACAAACAAACAAAAAAAGCCCCCTTGACCAAATAACAAGAGTTGCAATAATTATGTTGTTAAATATTTATTTGACACTGCGACATTAAACCAAAACCAACTCCAGATTCATGTCCAGTCGGTACTTTGTTACCTGTGAATGATTCTTGGTCTCCAAAAAACTGGAGCAGTGAGGCAGCCAGGGAGGTCTTTTTCTTTCCTCCTGGCAATCAGTATGTGAGCAGTAAAAATTGGTCTGACTAGAAAACGGAAGGTGGTGGTTACTCTAAGTTAGTTTCAGAGTTCATATGCCTGTGCTCTTAGGTGGTGTTTTAAATTACTGTAGCAGTAATAGATACACTGCTACCTTTTCTGTGAGATGGTTTTGACTCCCTTTGCCCCCCATAATAGGGATAGCCTGTCTAAGAAAAAGATGTTTTCCCAGATCAGAAAAGAGGAAGAGATTTGTTACCAATAAAAAAATAATGAGATTAATTAGCTCTACTTGTTTTCTTCTCCAAAGAAGCATGAAGAATTTAAACTTTGGTATCATCAGGCTTTGTCTTCTAAAGGAAGATGACAAAGTTTGGAGCTGGTGAACAAGGCTGATGACAGTCACTACCCATACCCTTTGTCATTTTCCTTTTAATGATTTACTATTTGGCTGATCATTAGCTGGGAAGAAAAAATGTTTCCATAAGCATACAAGACATCCAGGCTCATATCCCTAATTACTATTCTTTGGAAAGATGACAGCACATTTCACTGTAATTACTGCTCAGCTGGATGTGTGCTTGTGAAAAAGAACTCATTTCAGATTATTGTACGGGATGTTAGGATGGCACTCTCTAATGCTTGGTGTTTGAAACCAGCAAAAAATAGACGAGATTCTTATTGATTCCTTGGTGTAGCAAAATTATTTGCCATAGAACTTGCGAGTATTCGGCTTCTTTGCACAGAAATGGAGAAGCTCAATGTTAAAGAAAAAGCTTTAAAACATAATTGAGCTCAGGATTAGACCAGGACACTACTGAAGGCAGCTGGATTAGTTTAAAATGCAGCAAACCAAGGTTATGGCTACTGTAACTTCAGCATGAACAGAATCCATGCTTGTAGGTAGCCAACTTGCCCAAAGCATTTTAGTACGTCCTTAAAATGCAGTCATATTTAAGAGCTGACTGGAAAAACTGGAAGGTGCTGCTTGAAGTATGTGATATCTGGGTGTGTAGGTGTCTCCTTACTTATTTTTATGATGCAATTAAGTTGTCATTCCACTACTTTCATCATCATGAAATTTTGCTCAGATGCATTAGGAGAAGTTGCCTGTGTGCAGAGGGGAACAGTATGTAGCCAATCATTTCTGAATTACTGGTCATCTTGGTATAAAAGAATGCATATTCAGCCCTATGCTATGTTTTCCAATGTGTGAAGGAATTTCATTAAAAGTTACGAAAACAAGTTGTCCACGTTAATTTTCAGGACAAAACAAAGCGTGGCAAGATGTAACTAGCACCTTACACTTGTCTTAACCTAGTTCATTAACTTAAAATTCAATCCAGTTAGTGTAATAAAATTATATACTGCATCCTGTTAAAAAACTGTAACCAAACAACCAAAACAGCTGTCTTCCTGTGAATTCTGTAATGTCTTTTGATAGTATAAATTAATGCTGAGTCAAGAATAGCTGCACAGTGTTTTGCCAAAACACTTGCACTGTGCATATGACAGCTTACTGAGTAACAGCAAGTTATATTGAATCTAAATTAAGCTGTGTATTGAATCTAAATTAAGATAAGGTAGTTTTTTTATATCTCAAAACCTTTCTTAAAATAATCTTATAAGATTTCTTATATCTTTCAGTTTTGAAGATGGGAGCACCTATATAGTTTAATAGAAAATATTAATGGATATTTTGCTTAGTAAAACTAATTTAATATAAAAATAAATGTGTATCAGAAACTATTGTAGAATAAATAAAATACCATGAAATGGCTGTGTTAAAAATCTGATTGTAGCCACTATATATTAAGGTGCTTTATGACACCTCATATGTCACCACATATGACATCAAGGCTCTCTTGCCAAAAGGCAGACACCTCAAAGCAAGCCAAGAATGTTTACTGCAGTAAAAGAAAGCCTCCTGACTCAGGAACTTCCAGTAAAGGTAGACAAGGGCCTTCAAAGAAAGGTGTTGGTGTTTATACCTTTGTCTGTACAGCTGGATTTGTAAAAGACTTGGAAGTATTTGCTGCATCATTCTAAGTTTATGTTTGTATGCCATGCTTGTATAAGAGCTGGAGGTATTTGCTGCTTTATATTGAGAGACATCAGCTGTGTTCATGCCAGCCCTGACTTATGTTTTGACCTCCCTTTCACACATTGCAATTAGTGGTTGAGGTGACCTGTCTGTCCCTTACGACAAAGTAATGAACTAGAAGTAAAAATATGTTGCAGGAGCAGAGCTTGAGTTGGATGAGCAATCAGAAGTGGAGTGGAGCCTATAACACAGCTAAAAAAATACAGAAAAATTCTTCCATCAAGGGGGAACGACAGCTATTGTTTTGGCTTGTGCTACTGTCTGTCTCCATCTGAACCAGAACTTCCTTACCCCTCTGACTCTTTTTATTCTGTGTCTTGTGCTGTATTTATACTGCTGAAAACAGAGCTCCATGTTTCACTAGAAT
Organism: Rhipidura dahli; assembly: GCA_013399225.1. Classification (NCBI taxonomy): domain Eukaryota; kingdom Metazoa; phylum Chordata; class Aves; order Passeriformes; family Rhipiduridae; genus Rhipidura; species Rhipidura dahli. The sequence goes on from VXAC01001323.1 coordinate 158,654, forward strand.
CAATTGCTAATCCCCTACTATTGGGAAGACTCTGAAAGCTGAGGCAAATATCATTAAAGCAATGCCATTATTGGCATTCCAGCAAATGTGTTTGTCTGCCCAAAACTTTTGTCTAATTATACCTGAATGAGCAGAGAAAACAACACCAAAGTGACAGCAGAGCCTACAAGTGAGTTAATATGCTATTTCTCATTGTAGAAAGTGTGCCTGTACATGTTTAAAAAAACAATAAAAATTGGGGTTTGCATTTCTGATACAAAGCATCTTCCTTACTCTTCATGGGCATTACTGTCTTCTTTATAAACCAAATTTTGTACATGTGTAAGATATCTACTGTAGAGTCCTGAAAGGGACAAGAATTTTAAGTCTATCAGTGTTAATTTTAACTTTTGTATCTTCTTCTCCCAACTGCTTAAAATAAAACCTGATGATAACTACAAATTTTTTAAGTTCAAAATAAGCAATGCATAGGAAATTTTAAAAAACTTGAGCAAGTTACATCAGTCAGGTATTGAACTAAGTTTTTCAGAATAAAAATACTTCCTCTTCTCTATTTTTAATATTAAATAATTCCCAGGTGAAATTAAGAGCTCTTTATATTGTAAGCAACAGTACTTGAGACTTTTTTGCTGGGATGGAGATCTATATTTTAGACCTGTGCCCCAAGATGGTGAACTCTAGTCTACTCTACTCTAAATGAACATCTGCCAAAAAAGCATTAGAGAAGAAAATGGATATTTTTAAACAACAAACAATCTCCATTAAATTTGAAGCTTTAAATTAAAGAGCAGAATAGGAGCCAATTTGCATTTTTCCAGAGAGCCTCAAATCTCCTATGATCCAACCTGGTAACTGTCTCACCTCATTTTATTCTTTCAACTCCCACTGCTCAGACTGAGTCTCTTCCAATTAGCTTTGCCTGTGCAGGTAAAAGATCCATGGTATCTACTGGATTGTTGGGGCAGTTTGAACTGGTGGGTTATAATCACAGGCTGGGTGATTTATAGGTTTCTCTGTGTGGGAAAGTTACTGCTCAGCAAGCTGAGGTTTGAATTTACAGTAGTGCTACCTTATTCCAGTTCCGTTTTTAAATATAGTTGGGAACAAGCTCATTTGAAACTGAACTTACAGTATTTAGAGTAGGTTACCCGGCAAATTACTCAGCTATAAATTCTAGCTTCAGTTTGTGAAAAGGGGTTGGGGCCTTGGTTTTTTGGGGGTTTTTTTTTGGTAAACAAATCAAATTTTTCTTTTTATTAAAACCTACTAATTGATACTTATGCAATGTTTATGGTTTTATTCTATTCAGTTAACCCGGTCACTGTTGCTACTGTTATTAACATACATGGGTTAGCATTTTACCCGGGTTCCATTCTAAGTATGTTGACAATATGCCTTAAGCACAAATGATGTTGCCTGCTGTCATGAGGTACATGTCCTGTAATTGACCTTTCTGCATTCTGCATATACTGCAGCATTACAGGTGTGTGTGTTCCTCATCTGCACCAGAGATATTGAGAAAACATCATACTACATGGAGCAAAATAGTGGCTTACACAGTTAATGGAAACCCAGTAAAAAGGCTGAGACAAGAGAGCAAGTAGCTCCATCAGAACTCAAAGTGATTGTCCAGCTTGGATGGGATGGGAGCTTCCTTGAAGGAGTTTTTGGTTTCTTTGTAAGACTGGTGGTTTCATTGTGTCAGAAACCACCTATAATTATTTAATGTTACTAATTTCCTCCAGCTTCTAGAAAGACAAAGCTGCCATGTACTTCTTAATACACACAGGCTTCTCATCTAAGATTTCATTCGAAGCATTTCTTTGTCTTAATTCATCTGTAAATATGGTGGTGTAATGCTTGCTTACACCTAACAGAGTACCTGCCAGTGCTTTCAGGCTCTTTAATGAAAGGCAGCCTCATTGCAAATTAATTTATGAATTTTAAGAAACTCTGGGTGTGTTCTGTGACAGAGTTCATGTTAGTATGCCAGCTTGTAGCCCTTATAATATGAAGCTTCTAAATGTCAGATGTGGATTCCTAACAAATGTGCTTATTTTAGAGTTAACCTGTGGCATCTGATTTTTTTCTTCTCTATCCCCTTTCCGTGTTAGACACGAATATTCCTGAATTCTCAGGAGCAGAGAGTGATGCCACTTAATGATTTAAAATATACTGTCTTGACAGGTATCTTTTTAAAGTGTCAGTCATTGCTATAAGATCAACTCCAGGTCCAGAGATCAAAAGAATACAATTATAAGACCAGGTACAAAAAACGACCTTTAGGGCTGTTTGTTGACACATGCCCAAACTGAAAAATGTTTTTTAACAATTGCAGTTACCCCAGCTTTCCAGCAGATAATGCTTTCACCAAAATCCTTTAATCTCAGTTAACATAATGTATGAATCCTTTTTTCCCCTGTTGAGCTGTCACTTTGTGTACCCTTCTCTCGACAGGATTCCTTGCTTGGATGCTTGATTACTGAAACCTTTCTATTGTTCCCAAATTTATTAGTGACACAGTGGAACTGTATTAGTGCCATTCACAGGTGTTCTTTCTGTGATTGTGATGCCCTGTTGCTCAATCCTCACCCTCTCCTGGTGGGCAATTGAAAGCTAGGGAGATTTTTGACCCCTAGCAGGCCCACCACTTGATTTTGTAAATGCTCATGATATGTCAGTCTATTTAAATAAGTAATATTTAAAAAGAATACCATGCCTACTGCAAAAGGTAAATGTAGTCTTACTGTCATAAGTCCAACATTAAGGTCATTAAAGAAACTTAATAACCTAAAATGCTTAAACTCTAGAAATGCCTAAATCTTCATAATTATGCTATCTTGCAGAATTTTCAGGCCTGCATCACGCATTTGTATCTGCTTTGTACATGTCAGGGAATGCTGGATGTGTAAGATACTGCAGTAACGTGGAGGACAGCTTGAATGATGAGTAAAGTGTGAGGCAAAAAGATGGAGGTGGAGGGGAAAGCACCCTCAGCTGGGACCAAGGGATCATCAGCCTCAGCTTGGCACCCTCACTGTCAGGCAGGGAGGGGAACTGTTTCTATCCAGGAGGAGACACTTTGGACAGATGTCAGCAACCTGCCTTGGAAGTCAGAAACTGGGACACATCAGTTGTTTAGAGAGGCCATGAAACTGAGAGGCAAAACCTTTCTTTGAACTATATCTCTGTTTCCTGTTTGTGCTCAGTCTCCCATGGCTCTTTTTTTCAGATGGTGGCCCTGTTGCATGGATGGCCTTAATCCAAGGGATATGATGCAGGGCTTAGAAAGCAAAAGGAGTAAGACTGAGTGCACCAAGAGAGCCAGAATGCTATGATTTTCTGCCTTGTTGAAGGTTCTTATTTTAGGTGCGTGAGACTTGGGCTTGAGTGAGAGGACCAACCAGTCTGATAGCTGTGAGCTGGCAGCAGCAATTGGATGGCTCTGCAGACACTGATAGGCAGGAGCTTGGGTATCTGGGAGGCTTTGCTCTGGGGCTCGGCATCTATATAATGATCCTGCAGAGACAGATAGGCACCAAAGCAGCTTCGAGGATCTAAGCAAGCATACTTACTAAAGCCAGTGACTCATATCCATACAGAAAGTGTTCTGCTCCTGATTCAGTTCTTTATTATTTTAAATGCTTAATTAACTCTCTTTGAACCCACAGGTGTAGCCACTTACTGATGCTTATTTGTTTTCTTTTATTTGTCACAGGCTTTCATTTACCAAGGTATTTTAGTCAGAATATTGAACTAGATGTATTTGAGGGGATTTCAATATATTCTTGGAAACTGTGACCAACTCTGGTACTTTTCTGCTCTGCTCTCTGCATGCTAGTATGTGCAGTTGCTTGTAGGCAGGTCTCTGGAGGCTGACTTGACCACTACCATTCCCATTTTGCAGGCTGATTGAAAGGTGATTATGTGTGTATGGCTGCTAAATTATTTCTTATGAAAGAGTGTTGTTTTTAATTTTTCATTTTTCACTGAGCTGAATTTTAATAGTCAAATGGCAAATACTAAGAAAAAGAAATCTTTCAGATATATGAGAGGTGAATTAAATACTTAGGATTCAGAATTTTTCATGTCTGTCTACTGACTAGCCAAATATTTATAATTTTCAAAATACAAACACATTGAATATTACATTCACTTTCATATGCATCAGTCATACAAATTTTTTAACCGCTCTCTTCCAAACCCACTGTTGATGTGCTGATTTTGTTTCTTTGCTTTAATTTCTCTGAAGTTATTTCACAATACCTGAGCTGCTAGGTTATGCTTACTAAGTTATTTCACTGTTAGTTAAGCTTTTTCATTTCATGATTTCTTAAAGTGCTGTCTAGAATACAGGCAGTTATGCAAATCACTGAACTTCAGTCATTGTGTCTGAACATTTCTATGTCAATGAATGATTTTTGGGTTAATTTTTTTTTTTGTTTGTCTGGGATTGTTTATTGCTTTGTTTTTGGGTTAGGAGTTTTTTTTAATCCAAAGCAGAATAAATTTGAGGGATTCAAAAGATCATTTGTGGAGTGAAGCTTGGCATAGAGTCATAAGAAGGATAGGAGGAAACTGTAGCACATGTTCACTCTGGTTTTGCCAGAAGAAAGTTCAATCCATATCTCCTATTTGCAGACTAAAGTCTTCATCACTGAGAGTGCAAAGAGAACACTGTTGTGGTTGTTTTGTTTTTTTTTTATTAAATATGTCTGGAACCTAAATAAAATAGCACAAAATTTGTGTTAAAGTATTAACATGGTTTTAGTTCACAGATATTGTTGGAAATGGTTTTCATAATTTCAGGGGAAGGGAGGTGGAGTAAGCTAAGAAGCTGCAAAACCATGTGCTAGGAAATAAATACTTATGTAACCTATATAAATAACTTATGTAATTTTTTAGGTTAAATTTTATTGTCAACTTCAATTTAGTGCATGCTCTCTGCATGTTTTACAATTAGTTGGACAAATTTTTAACCAATCATTTTGTTCTGACCTCCCCTTGGAGGGAGAGCTGTGCAGGCTTTCTGAAAGCTGGGCTTTCTGCTTATACTACAATAAAAATGTCCACTGTTTACCATATTCTGAGAGTGTGAATTCAGCTGTAGTCTAGCGTTCCTTATTGTTTTCCAGAGCTGTCTGAAGATGTCTAGCCAGAAGGGAGCTGTAGGTGTTGGGATTTATGGCAACTTTGGGTGGCTACAAATAATGGCTTACCCTGAAATGTGTTTAGATTCATCCTGGCTTTAAAATATTTTTGAGACAGGACAAGCTGTGGGAGACAGAGAATACTGTGCTATAGGTGAGGTACCAAGATCTCTTCCCTCCCTTCAGCCGCAGGACTCTCCCTAATAATGCTGGAAGTTAAAATGAATCATTTATGAGCATCAGTAGACACATGGGTGGGGCCTCTTTTAAAACTGGTATTTTGTTGATGCAACACGTGTGACAGCCTCTTAGTTCTGAATATAAGTGTTACTGAGAGGAAATTAGGTTGGTTGGCAGAGGAGATCAGCCAGACCTTGCAGTGCGCCTTGCTGAGGAGCTGGAATCTCCACCAGTACTTTGCTTCGGATACCAGTACATGTAGAAGAAAAATGGAAGGTACGTGCCTTGAAACTTTATTATCCCTTAAATCAGGACTGAAAGCAGTGTACAGACTTAAAAAATTGCACGTATTTTGGTGTATGGCATCAAGTCTAGGGATGACTTGTATTGTTTGGATGTCCTTTGTGGAAGTAGTGAGAAAGGCAAAAAAACAACTTTTGAAAAAAACAATTATGAAGGAAAAAGATAGCTATGGAGAAAATCTGGTGAAACAGCAGCCAATTCTGAGAACAGGAAACAGCATGGAAAAGAATACATTTTATTTCAAGCATAAAGTACAAAGTGCTAGGTTTCAGTATTTTCCTGCAAGAATCAATTATTTTGCATTGAATACCTGAAGTATTCTGTCTTGAATGAAGGCAAAATATGAATTGATAGAGAAAAGCCTGTGACTGGTATTGATGGTCAGGTTTCTACCAGAGGCAGAAAACCAGTAAGAAATGTGAATCTGAATTGCCTTTCGTATTTTTTCTGAGCTGCCTTTGCTTGAGAAAGCAATCATTAGCTCCTTTGTGATCCAGTTGCAATACTTAAATCTGATAAGCAAACTGTGGGCTGACTTTAGCGAACTTCCCTGGGAAACGTAATATCTCAGCTCCCTGATGTTCCAGTTCAGCTGGATTACTGAGTGGATGAAGAGTAGTTGTCTTGGTTTATAAACACCTCCAGAGACCAGGCAAGGATCAGGTTCTTTCAGTGTTCTTTACCGCAGGAATTTGCCATGTGTGCTATAAGCACTTTCATTTTGACCAGAATACTTTGTGTTATGGTTGACAGCTGTCATCGAGATATGAGGTTTTCAGTTCAATTCTGTTGCTCTTTCTTGTCAGCAGGTATGTTGCACTCATGGGCAATAATGATGTAATGCACTTTTGTATTTTTTGGTTGTTGTTGATAATGTGCATATTTTTATCATGGGTAGCACCCAGCTCTGCATTTTTTGCTGATCTCTGTTGGAGAGCTGAATGACCAATTCATTACCAAATTTAAATAGGCAGATTAAAAAATAAGATTATTTTTATTCAGGCAAAACAAATCAGAAAAAGCTGCATTTTTTTGGTCCTTCCCTACCTATTCCACCACCATCCTGCCCCACCCCCCTTCCCCCCATTAATTTAGATTATTATTTAATTCAGGATGTGATTCTGGGAAACCCCACTGGTTTGTGTTAAAAATGTCCTGGTCCTAAGGGCTTAGCTACGAGTCTCCCCTTATGTAGATACACCCTTGGTTCTGGATGTGAAAAATTATTTTTCCTTAAGTTTTAATTCTGTATTGAATACAGTACCCATATAGTTAGAGAAGTTGCATTGTTAGATTTTTCTGTAGGCTCAGCAGGACCAAACTTAACCCTTTAAAATTATAATAATATACAAGACTTTGTACATCAATAAACTCAATTTCCAAAACTGCTGAGAATCTGTGGCTCCCATCGTCTTCAATTAGAGTGAGGAACTTTTGAAAATAAAAAGTTGTATGCAAATAGGTAAAGACGAATGTTGCCACCCATCCTTCTGGCACTAGTGTCATAATTACTCCTATGAAATGACTGATATGCAGGCAGGATGCCTAAGGGGAAATCAGCCAAGATTTTTGGCAAGCTAATCACAGCACCTGGGATAGACTGTCAGCATTTTGAAATGTCACAATTTGTGAATATTTCCTTTTCCATTAAGTTCCTCAAAGATATCTGTAAAATTGTTATGACTTTGGAAGTGCAGACTGAGACATTTGCATGCACATTTAACAACAGTTAATATTTTGGGTAGATATTTACACATATCTATATTTTTTTCATAAATCACTTAGAGTTCCACTTAAGCTTTTAAATATATACATTTGTTATCAAGTTTTTTATTTATTCTATTTATTATTTTTTTTCTTTTATAAAACAAACCCAAACGTCTCAAATTATAGCATGTGCAGAACATTTACTGTCTAGTTGTGGTTGAAAAGTAACTGTCTGTAGACAGCATGTTGTAGTGTGTGGAGAGAATATTACAATGCAAAGTCAACTTTTCAAGTAGTGATAGTAATATTGTCCTTCAGCATCAGGTATTTATAATACAAGCAGACACTTTTAAAAAGAAGTGAAACTTGTAGCACAAGTTGCACATCTGCAAGCTAGGAAAGTGGTGAACTTGTAAAGGGACTTTTATGGATATATGTCTCAATTTCAGTCTTGCTGAATTTTGAACAAAGTCTTGAATGAATTTAGAAAGAGTTTTCTCTGTCTTTCATCACTGTCTCCTCTTTCATCTAATCTTAACCACAGCCAAAGATGGGAACTTAATTATATGGGTTTTTTCCATTGTGCTCCTTTCTCTGTCCTGCAGTCATTGAACTGGGAGAAGTCGACTTGAACTGTCCTTCCAACTGCCAAATACATAATACCCATTTCTTCGGAACTGACAGACAGATCATAAGGAGAGGGCAAGCCTTCAGCTTTTATGCTCGTTTCCAAAATCGGGAATGGGATGACTCCGTGGACCAGGCTGCTTTCACTGTGGAGACAGGTAGTCACTCCCAAACTCTCTCTAGTCCTTCCAAGTCCTTTGCTCTGTAGAAATATTTCCCATAATCTTCAGAAGACTTCTTTCATAGCCTTCATATTCCCATAATCTACTCAATCATGTTCCGTGTGAAGAGACTACCTTCCCCTAAATCAGGTAGCTCTTCTAATATGTGAAGTTTTCTCACTCTGCTAGAGAAGTGACATGTGAAAAAGAAATCCACCCTTGGGAGCTTCGCCTTGCAAATGATGCCTAAGCAAATTACTAGCCTTTTACATGTGCTTTGTTTAGTCTGATGGAAGTGGTTTTTATTTTCCTGAAAAGGCCTCAGACCCTGTGAATCAAATGAGACAAAATGCACCTTCCCAATGGGCAGATGTCTGGATCAAACCTGCTGGAGTGCTTCCTACAAAGTTCATCAGCCAAAATGCATCAGTATCAGCGTGTTTCCTCCCTCCAATGTCTGCATTGGCCGTTATATTCTCAATATGCAAATCACATCTTGTGGTCACACATACCAGCGGTGTCTTGGAGATTTTTATGTCCTTTTTAACCCTTGGTGTGCAGGTAAGAACTTTAGTCTTATCAGATTATTTTAAGAAAAATAGCTAGAGATGAGTAAAAATGTTGAATATATTTATTATTTAGCTGGTAAGTAAAGGATGCAGTCACAGAAATAATGAAAAACAAGTAGGGATTTAACTCTGTTATTTTTTAATTTTTCCTCCAAGTTCAAGAGTGTCTCAAGCCAATGTTTTGATTTGGTTTTTTTTAGTGGTAGTAAGAGTGAGGTATAATTTTTTCCTGCAACTTTTACAGTGTCTTGACAGGATAGGAAGTGTTGAGAAGTTTCCTCTGTTCATCAGGAAACATTTTTACAGCAAGAGTGACTGAGCACTGGCACAGGTTGCCTGGAGAGGTTGTGGAGTCTCCATCCTTGGAGATATCCAAAAGCCGTCTGGATGTGGTCTGGGAAACTGGCAGGAGGTTGGACCTCCAGAGGTCCCTTCCAACCTCAACTGTTTTGTAATTCTGTGAATACCGTGTCATCACCATAAAATAATATAGTACAAATACAAATTAAATTCTGTCAATCTGGCTCTGGTAGCAAGCAATTCTGGAGCCTGTAGGACCTTGCCAAAATCATTACATGACAAATATTCACATTGTCTGTGCTGATTTGATCTAAATCAGATACACAACTCTATGTGCTGAGTGTTTGACTCGCAGAACAGCTTAGCGTGAAGATAAATTGCAAGCTCTTCCATTCATGTGTTCTACAGCAGGGAGAGACTTAATAAAGATATTATCTAGCTGTAAGTAGGAATGAATTGTCTGTGAGTGCTTAAAGAGCCCACAGACCTCAGCAAGATTAAAAGTATAAATCAAAAATTCTTAGGAAAGGAAAGAGGGATCCAGTGAAGCAGAAGATAAATGAGTAGTAGAAAAGTACATTTTGTCTGAATGAAAGCTCTTCATCTGTTCCAGACGACCCTGTATATATGGACAATCAAGCCCATAGAGAAGAATATGTTCTGAATGAGCATGGAATACTGTATGAAGGGGTTCACAAGCACATTACCTCTCGACCATGGCACTTTGGACAGGTACTTTTTGAAGACGTGTTCAGAAATAGATGTCATCCATATACTGACAAATGAAGTGATACCTGTATTTTTTCAGAAATGCATGCTCTATTTTTAGTGCAAAGGTTTTTAGGAGCAGCTCAGATTATGCATACACAAACCAAAATATCTGAGAATTTCATTGTAGCTCAAATAACTGGAACAAAGTTTTGTCTAGTAAAATGAGGGAAATAGCAGAATGTTCTGATAACAGGTGAAACAAATATTTTGCTTATGAAGGAAAATTATTCCAATGGTCAAACATAAATAAAAATAAAACGTTTTTGTCTTTGGTTTTCCTTCAGGCAGATTGGCAACACCATGCAGATCATTAGGAGCTGCGCTTGATTTAAAAAAAAAGAAAAAAAAAGGGCAGGAGAGGAGAGAGGGCAGCTCATATAAGTGAAAAAGACTGGAGTATTGACAAGAAAGGTACTTAATCAGTGTCAGCATACCATGATGACTATGTTATCCTCCTTTTCCTCAGTTTGAAGATGGGATTCTGGATATCTGCTTGAAGATCTTAGATATGGGTGCGAGTTACCATCATGGCTCTGATCGTGACCACTGTTGGCGCAATGACCCTGTGCATGTCAGCATGGTGGTGAATCACATGGTAAGAGCTGTAGGGTGTGAGACCTCTGAACAGATCAGGTCACACTTCATTATATTACAGAAGGACAAGCTGCATTGTAATCTAACACAGTAGGAGAGCAGGGAAAATCCTTTCTGTGCTCAGATTCACAGGAAAAATAAATTTGGATCACTAATCTCTGATGATTTTGAGACAAGCTTAGAATGTGAAGGCATGGTCAGCTATTTGAAAAGGTTGCTTTTCTTTCCTCTTTCTAGATAAGCAGCCATACCACTAACAGTATCATGAAGATTCCAGAAAACAATGATTACCTGAAAGGAACAAAGCCATTTTCCTGGAATGGAAGTGTCCCTATTCTACAGCAGTGGTACAGTGGCAGATGCAGGCCAGTCAGATATGGGTACTGTGGATCTCTTGCTTCAGTAATGTGCACAGGTATGAAATTTCAGTTTGCCTTTACCCAGTTTATAGAAAAAAGAAGAGAAAACAAGGATCAAAAACCTCTGACCCTAAAAACTACTTGAAGAATTTTACTCATAAGCATTTTACTAGAAAATAAATTGAATAGTTTTCTCATGCTCCTGATACAGTGTTTATTATCAACCTTTTACTTTCCCATTCAGGTTGAAGAGCAAGAAAAGCAGTTCTGTCTTCTCTGTGACCTTTATACTATGCAGTTATCAATTCTGGAACTTTTATTAAAACACAGAGCAAGTGCAGCGTCACTGAATCATAGAATAGTTGGGGCTGGAAGAGACCTTTAAAGGTCACCTAGTCTAGTCATCTAACCCTATTGTGGAGCCAAAATTTATGCTTTGGGTGATGTTTGACGGATGAGAAAAACCACTAAGTTAATGAACAGGAAGAACTCTAGTAGTGTCTCCTTGAAACCACAGAAGCATCAGGCTATATTCTCCTTTTAATGCAAAAGATGAGATAATAGTGCACTAAACTCTACAGACAGAAGATTTGAGTTCCAACTTTATGCCCTTTATTTAATGAGCTGCTTCTACATTGAAGAAAGTTAAACTGAAGTCCTGTAGATGAATCTATATGTACCACACAATATATTAAAAAAAATATTAATGCAGAATCAGGTTAATGGTTTCTGTACTAAAAATATCTGGTTTTGTGGGGGTATTTTGGTTTTATTTAAAGTCAGAAGAGTAACAAACCATTGCTTTCTGCTAGGCTTTTTTCAGACTGCTTTTCAAAAGCTAAATAGAAGTTCTGAAGTCAGAATCACTCCATCCCAAGTGTTGCATCCTATCCATTGTGTTTCTATAACTGCAAATTAGAATATAAGATAATTATTTATAAAATAAGTGAAGGATTTGCCTGATTAACTGTGATTTGTAATGACTCATTAATATTTTTTTTTTCTTACAGTGATGAGGTGTTTGGGAATTCCTAGCCGTGTTGTCACAAGCTTCTGCTTCCCTTGCTCAATTGAGAATCCCCTTGGTATCAATGAGATTTTTGACTCTTCTGGTAAAAACCTGTGTGGCAAAGACAAGCTATGGTAAATAAGAAAAATATAAAGATCTTTTGCCCTTTCAAAAAGTTAAATGATAGGAAAACTGGTATAAATTTAGCAGATCAATGTCTCTCTTTGATGTATCTCTTTCTTCAGTTTCCTAATAATACATTACAAAACCATGAAATTACTGAAGAGGCAGTCTGCTCAATGTAGATTTTCAAAAAAAAAAAAAGCAAAACCTCTTGTGAGAATCCATGCTGCCTGCTTACCCTTCTCAGCAGAAAGAAATAAGGCTATCAAATTTAGTAGCTGTAAAAGTATAAAGTAGATCATGAAATGCTAGGGAAAATTTATCACTAATTTGGACTATTATTTTCAGTCACAATCCCTTGGTTGATAAATATGTTGTCCTCCTGATGTTCCTTATAATGGATGGCTTCATTCTTATAAACCTTTTGTTTCCTGTTAAACAAAAGAACTGTGATGGCATGTTATCAACTAAAAGAAGCATGTTTTGCAATCAGGTTTGTGGGGTTTTGGAACACATTTCCAGTCTGAGTAACACAGAGCAAACAAAACCACTCCTGTCACAAACATCATTAAACACACAAAATCTTCAGTTGATTACAAAATTATGTCCTGGTTATCGTGGTTTTCCTCTGCCATAAGACATTAAACTTGGCAATCCAAGGGACATCTTTAATTGCATATTCTTTCATTCCACAGGCGATACCACTGCTGGAATGAATCTTGGATGGCTCGCAGAGACATAAATCAGTGCTGTGGTGATTGGCAGTGTCTGGATCCAACACCTCTGGAAACAGGCAGAGGTAATTTCACTATAGTTGGAGTCATTTTCCTCAGATCACATTGCTGAGTTTCCCTACCACTTGGGTTACAATGTGTTATAATATTTTTGCTCTCTGGTTTAGGTTCAGCTTGCAGCGGTCCTACATGGGTTCGAAGCATCAGGGAAGGGGAACTGGACTTGGATTATGATGGTCATCATATGTTTTCCCGAGTGAATTCAAACTATGTTGGCTGGCTTTCCCAAAATAATGCCAAAAGGACAAAATTTTTCTGTGACACATGGCCATGTGGACAACGTCTAATCACCAAGAGCGTTGGCAGCGAGCAATTTGAAGATATCACTGGAGCTTACAAGTATGAACTAGGTATGATGAAAATACATTAAATGGGTTAGAGGAAATTTTACAGGGTAATCATATCAAAGTATCAAAGTAATCTCTCCTGTGTTAAAATGTGCAGAACAATCTGAAATGGTCTTTTATTTTTGAGAAAGAGGCAGGTGCTTTTCTCTTCAAAGAACTTGGTTTTTGAACTTCTAAATAAATTTAGATGATTCCAACAAAACACATACTAATTATATTAGGATAGGATAGGATAGGATAGGATAGGATAGGATAGGATAGGATAGGATAGGATAGGATAGGATAGGATAGGATAGGATAGGATAGGATAGGATATTTCANAGGATAGGATAGGATAGGATAGGATAGGATAGGATAGGATAGGATAGGATAGGATAGGATAGGATAGGATAGGATATTTCAGCTGCAAGGACCTACAATGATCATCTCATCCAACTGCCTCACATGTCAGGGCTGACTGAAAGGTGAAACTTACTATTAAATACTTCTTTTTAAGGCACTGACAACCATGGCACATCAACCACCTCTCTAGGAAGCCTGGTTTACTCTTTGACTAGCCTCACAATAAAGATATAGTTCCTAATGTCTAGTCTAAACCTCCCCTGGCACAGCTTTGAACCATTCCCATGCTTCCTGCCACTGGACACCAGGAAAAAGAGCTCAGCACCTCCCCTTTCACTTCCTCTTCTCAGGAAGCTACAAAGAACAATGAGGTCACTGCTCAGCCTCCTTTGATCCAAACTAGACAAAGCCAAAGCCCTTAGCTGCTCCTCACAGGACACGCCTTCCAGCCCTTTCAGTAACACTGTTTGTATGTATACGATTTGGTATCATCTGTACAATAATTTAGAATATTAACAGACTTGAGATAATCTAAAAAAACCAACAAATTCTTCTAAACCTAGGATTAACGCCTTACTTGTTTCTTCTTGTGCCAGGTCTGTCAGAAAATATGCCTACTTAGTAAATTAATGTATTATTAGCATATTCTTACTTTGGGCCACGGATTACTGATTTTCATATTCCAATAGAAGGGAGGAGTTCAACCAGCAAAATTTCATAAAGGAATGAACAGTAGATCACAACTGATTGTATATTTGCAAGCTCTGTTGGTTTTTTTTTTTTTTTTTTGTTGTTTATTTTTGGTTGGTTAGTTGGGAAACAATTGATAGTTTCTTTGTTTTTATGGCATATTTTGACTTTTGAGAGAACTGGTAGCATCTCATATTCACCCTTTTTAAGAATTATACTTAACTCTTAAGTTATTATACTAAAATGAGTTTTATACTAACTATATATTTTGAGATTTACTAGACCATTTTAAAATTAGCTACTTAAAAAGTAAAATTAGGTTTTTAATTTTTTTTTCCTTGAGATGTTTATTTTCTTCTGTGCATTAAGACTGCTGTGTCTTGTCCTTCATTATCTGGTGCATTTTTTTAACAGCAACCTGCTACTTTACGTTCCAGGAAGGAGAAGCAATAAATTTAATGATCTTTATTATTTGGGTAGAATAATAATAAGGTTCTTGTGCCTCCAACAGATTCCTTATCATGTATCTTCTTCAACAGGTTCTGTGAAAAACAAAGAAGCCTATTTCCGGGCTTACAGAAGAATTCACCCAGGGTATTGCAATGCTTCCAACTGTCACATCGAGAGAGAGTTATCATCTCTGAAAAACCCATTTCTGAGCGACTCCGGAATTAACATGAGGTTAAAGATGGCTAACTGCCCAATGTATGGTGAAGATGTCCAGCTGCACTGGCTGCTTGAAAATTTGCGTAATGAGAACAAAACCCTGAAGTTTAATTTGTGCGCACAAATTATAACCTACAGTGGTTGCCCAATGGATCAGTTTTGGAAAGACAGTGTGAATATCACACTGGGTCCAAGGGAAGGTAAGAGGGTGAAATTGCCTAATTCCCTGTTCTTTTCAGGAGATAGTTGGATTTTACAATTTGTGAAGACTTCCTAATAGTGGTGGAAAGTGAAATGTGCTAAATCTTGACAGCTGAATTCCCTTTCGGGTGATCACTCAAAAATCAACACAATGTCAATATTACATGTATAGTGACAGGTAAACTCTAGTCTTTCCTTAATTTCTCAAGGTTTAGAGAATTTTATGATATTTTAAAATAATGTTGGCATTAAAATTTTGATTCTGAATTCCATACTCAAAACAAAGAAAAATCTGCAGTTGACTATCAGAAAATAAATATTTTCTTTGGCTAGAAAATATCAGCCAGTGTAAAACACTTGCTTAGAGCACCTAGACATACCATATGCTGAAAAGGGCGAATGTGTAGCAGAGCACAAACACCAGTTTCCATGGGTAATATATTTTTCTGGAAGAAACAAGATTGCTTTAATTAAACTACATCACTGTAAGATGAAATTTCATACCAATATTAAAATTTTATTTTACCAGGCTTTAATTTTCCTGTATTTGAATTATTGGTTCAAGAATTGCACTGGGAGGAAAGATTCCAAATTTTGCATAACAACAACAACAATAATAACAATAATAAACCAACTAATCTCCTTGCAAATTCACTGATAGATGAATTGAAAACTGTGAAACTGATTGCTGAAGATAGCAATGTATCACCCTAAGTCAGGAAAAAATCCTGTCTATTTTCAAAGATTCCATGATAACTTAATATTTAATTAAGCCATTTGTGAGTTAAACCTTAGGAGAAAGGCAAGCGGAAATATTAATCAAAAAATTCAGAAAAAAATTTAAATAAATTTGTTTTACAGTGAAAAAAATTCCGCTGTGCATATCATACAATCAATATGGACCTTATCTCTGTGATCACAACATTATGAAAGTGGTAGCTGTCTCAGACCCTGAGTGTGGAGAAGTTCTGATGGTGAGCAGGGATATTGTGGTCAACAGACCACCTGTTATTGTAAAGGTAAGGAACTTTAATTGTGGAATTTGTGATCTAAGGAAAAGACTCATGGACACTTATTGGCCACTTCCTAAGTACAATGCCAATAAACTTGAAATACTTTACATTTTTCTTTTATCTTATTACCCTTTTTTAAATTTAGCAAGATTGGTGTGATTTTTAAAGTAAAACAGCTGATTTAGTAATGTATAGAGATCACAGAAGTAAGTGAGAAAGAAATGTGTATGAATAATCTTTTTAATTTTTTTTTTCCTTCCACTTATTCACCTCATTGTTAATTTTGTAAGGATTAAAAAACATAAAATGTGTTTGTTTCTTTTTTAACTAGCTACTGAGCCAACCCAGACTGAAAGTACCATGTACTGCAGAGATCTCATTCTGTAACCCTCTCCAGGAAGATATGAAGAACTGTGTAATGACATTAGAAGGTTGTGGCTTATTCAAAGAGCCGATGACCATTGAGTAAGTTCTTTAAATGGGGATAGTATTGTGGGCTGACTAAGGTGTGCAAGATCAGAACAGGTTTTGAGAGAGACAGTACTGAATTTTTTGGCATTTAGCACATGAACAGGACCTTTTGCCTCTTATTACTTTGAGACTACATTAAAAGCCTCACTCCTCTTGAAACTGATGATCATTTAAAGCTGGCAAGATATGCTGCTGCTTCATTTTTCTCAAGATTTAATTTAAGTGGATGCATCAAATGTCTGTCTGCACTCTTGTCTTTACAAGAATTACTAGCTGGGTCCCCCATCCCTTACAATCTGACTGAGTTTATAATAAAATTCCTCTAAATATTCATGAACTGGCACTAACCACATATAGGAATAATTAGAGAAGGACAGTGAGAAATAGCAATATGCATTCTAAGCCCCTAACATACTAATCACAGGAAACTGGAAACTTCCAGGATGCGTTAACATTCTAGGAAAAGTAGCTGTTAATTAATATGCATTGCTTCTCTTCATGACAAGGAGAACTGACAAAAGTATGACTAGTTTTGAGGGGAAGAAATTAGGAATTGTTCTCACTGAATAATAATGAACTGGATTCCACAAAGCGGCCCTATCAAACTGCTGGAAATGGTAAGCAATAAATACACCTTTGAGGCAGAAGGGTGCCTCATTTTTTAAGAATTCAAGACAGTACCACAAATGGTTTTTCAATTCCAATTACAGAATTGACTATGGGAATCTTCCAAATCTTCTCTTGGGACAGAAGTTTTTACCATGCTTGTTATAACAGAGAATATGCTATTTTTGGAAGAAGACAAGAATAACAAAATTGTCATAACAATTTGTCTCTAAAATATGTCATAACAAAATCAAATTTAACTTTGTGCACTCATCTGGTAGCTCTTAGGTCTTTGACCTACTCAGGGTCCTAACAATTTTCCTTCTCTTGCTCCAGTTTGGGAACGCTGGCATCCAACCAACAGGCACGGACCATAGTGGAGTTCACACCTTACAGGCTTGGCAGCCACCGTCTCCTGGCCAACCTTGGGTGCCACAAGTTTGCCTACTGCAAGGGATGTGCCAAGGCCGAAGTGTGCTGCTCTGCAGGCCAGAATGGCGTCCTGCCCGTCAGCCAGAACGGGTCCCTCCCAGTGTGCGAGAATGGCTCCGTCCCCATGAACGGCTCCGGGCCTGTCCCTGTGGCAGACCCCGCCTTCAACTCCATGTGTGAATATATATGTATCCCAGTGTGCAACCCAAACTGCAGCGCAGGGGGGCAGCCTGTGTACGATTTTGTGTACCTCCCCGCAGGCCATCCCTTGTGCAACTCCATCTGCAACCAAGGCTTCAATCCGAGCATCAATCCTGGTTTTGAGATGGGATGCGATCCTGGCTTCCGTGTCATATGTGAGACTGTGCCTCCTGCTACGTGTGCTCCAATGGCTCCATCCATGTACAGCTCCATGCCAGCCCCGGCATCCAACCCTGTTTGCACGCCTATGCCTCATGTGGTGTTTGAGACAGGTCCTGCTCCCACACACCCATCTGGAGGTGGAGGGGGGCCAATGTCCTACTCTGTCTCTGTCCCCGCGAATAATGCGGTGAGTGCATTGCTGACCCACTTCATGGCTGGCCCCAGTCCCAATGGGGCAACACAGGCAGTCCCTATGTCTGCTCCACCATCCTACTCCATGTGCTCTCCGGTAGTCCACACCATTGGTAATCCCATGCAACCTCCAACTCCCCTTTCAGTGCCTGGTGCCTCCATCTCACATGTTGTTTGCGGCTCCACACCCTCTCCCACCACCCAGCCTCCCTGTGGCCCAGTGGCCACCCTGTCCTCCCAGCCCCTGAGTGCCGCAGTAGCACATGGCATGTGCTCCCCGGGGGCTTCCCCAGTGCCCCGTGTTGCTGACCGTAGCAGCACCCCAACAGTGCTGCAGGTGGGCAGCGCCTCGGCATCCCACCCACTGTGTTCCCCGGCCCCGCGTCCCGTGGGACCGCCTGCATCCCACTCGCTGTGCTCCCCAGCCCCCCGCCCAGTAGGGCCCCCGGCAGCCCACTCGCTGTGCTCGCCCAGCTCCACCTCGCTGGTGGCCGTGGGGGCCCGCCCTGCCAGCTCGCCCGCGGCTCAGCCCTTGGACTCGTCGGCTTCCCCCTGCCTCCCGTGCTCCCCATCCCCACGCCCCCTCGGAGGTGCCACAGCCCGCTCCCTCTGTGCCCCCACCTCCCGCTCCCTCTCCCAGCTTGTGGGCGCCTCTGGCTCTCGCTCGTTGTGTGGCTCTCAGTGGGGCCCCTCCTATGACACCGCCACTCGCTTGGGCTCCCACTCCACGTGGGCTCCCACCTCCCGATCTTTGTGGAGCCCCGAGGGGCGCCCGGGCTACTCCTCGACCCGCGCCACCTACGGCACACTTACACGCCCTCCATACAGCTCCCTGAACCGCTCCTCCTTCACCTTGTCCCGCTCGGGCTACACTACCCTCCCCCGCTCCACCTCTCCCTCTGCCTATGCCACCCTGACCCGCTCTGGGTCGTGCCCCTCCGGCAGCACCCTGGCCCTGGCAGGCTCCCGCAGACCCTGGAGTCCCAGCAGGAGCACTCTCTCCTATTTCAAACGCAAATATCTGTAACGGAGAGTAACCTGGGAAAACTCAAAGCCAGTGGAATAAAGCCTGTATGCAGACAATTTGCAAGAGGTTAGAAATAGGGTGATGAAGAGCAGCGTGCTGCTCCTGAGCATTTATCTGTGGATTTGAGATGTGCCAGGAAGCAGGCTGCGAGCCAACTGCTGAGGGATGCATTCGATGTAATACTTGTATGTCTTGAGATACGGTACGGTGGAAGTGACAAATGAATGTGCTCCCCGCGGAGCCGTCGTGACAATAGTTGCACGGTGCAGGTAATCAGACTTACTTGCTCAGTCAAGCTGCTTTATAAATGATGTGCTTTCACTCTCTCTTCTCTTGATTTCTTGCAATGCACATTTCTCAGATGTCCCTGGGCTACAGTACTCGTAGCAAATCTCTCTCCCTGCATGAAATGTGCTGTCCTTGGGATGCTACAGAGGTGACAGCAGGCGTGCCTTATGTCTCACCTAACAGACACTGGGCCCCTGAACCCCAGCGTTGTTGTGGCTCAGGTCAGTTCTACGTGCCCTCTGTTCCCTAGCTGTGTAACACTGAAAACTGTGGAGGTCACAGAGCAGCTAAATCATTAGAAATCAGCTGAAGAGTTTAAGTGCTTCTTTTTTTTTTTTTTAACAATAAATTTAATTTTACTACTCTTGATGTATTACAGACACAGTATCAGGAATCCAAAGGTCAGATTAGAAAGTCTGCTAAACTTGATGAATAATTAATACAGTTTATTGATTTTCACAGCTGACTGTTTTTCATATAGCATATTTCAAAAAATTTTCATATACCTGTACTCATTTAGGTTCTTAGGATAAGCTCTAATTCCACAGCTGTGCCTTTTTGATTCAATATAGCTAGAAAACTTAGAAAAAGAAGTATGATGTTTTCCTTTCTTTCCAATACCCACCCCTCCCAGCTGAAAGGTTAAGAAGGTGAATGGAATGCACTGTGTCTTCTTCAGATGATTGGTGCTGTTCCAGTGCTAACCTTCTCCAGGTGTTTTAGCAGTTGAAATCATTCATTGTCAGAATGAAACTATCCCTGAATTTTGGATTTGCTCACAAGAATTTTGGATTTACTGACATCACATCCCATCCCTCCCTTATTTTCCTCTAGTAGTCCATTAATTTTAGTAGCAAGTGTTAGTGGGGTTTTGTGGTAAGGTGAGTTTGCTGATGCTGCAGAATCTTCAGCCATGTAGCAATAGTATTTCAGTAATATCACTGTAGTTCACACCTGTATGTGATGAGGCTTAGTAACCTTCTGAGGATTTTGAAAATTGTGGTGTCAGACGGTAGCTGTGAACATGCCAACACTATCAACTGCATCATAGTTCTGAGTAGGGTAGAAGAAAGATTTGCCTGGATATTGTAGTAGAGTGATCATAACTCAGTCACTTGGGTTTTTTTTTTACGCAGTTTCAATAGTCTATGTTAGCTATGTGCTCAGAATTTCTTTGCCTGACTGACAATAAAAATTGAAATTTAAAAACCACCTGTCATTCTATTATTTTGTGGTGTTTTTTTCAGTAATACTTCTTAAAAGGTGAGGACTGAATCTCTGCAAGTGAACTCATTTGTGAAGCCTTCCCTCCAATCCATTTTTGTTGAGTTTCCTGTTCTTTTCCTCAAGGTCTGAAAACAAGGCTTCAGAATAAGATCTGAAGTTAGGGGAAATCTGTAGATTTCTTACTTTACCTGAAATACTCAGTTTGATATTAGAGGAAAAATGAAGCCATCCTCTTTGCTTTCAAGAAACCTCCCCACTTGTTGCATGAGTTTTTCCTTTGCTCTGTAAAACTCTGAATCCACAGAAATGCCAAAATGAACAAACATTTCAGTGGCAGAGGAAGAGATAGAAAAGATACTAACAGTATTTACCTAAGAAAAAAGAAAAAAGATTTTTTTTTGGAAATATGTTAATATTACATGGTAGCTACATAATTGTCAAATAGCATTTCATATTTCTTTTCCCAATAGAGGCATGACTTCTCTGATATTTCCAATTTCTGAGAAAAAAAACCTGATTGAATATTTCAGATACTTCGAAGATCTGGTCACTAGATTTGTTGAGAGTGTATGCAACCTCCACTCTCACTTTTCTTGCCATATATGCTGAATATGCATTGGTTTTGAAAAAAAATGTACTAAAGCCATAGAGGATGACAGAAATTCCTTAAGTTCAGAATTATTCTAATACTGAAGAAATGCTGTTGAGTCTGTTGCTGTCTCATGCAACCTGGCAATAACAAAATGCAGCTTGTAGCCTCCCAGCAAAGTCCACTGCAGTCTCTTACTCACCTGGGGGGCAGAGGGGGGGCGGGCAACACGTGGACAAACAAAGAAAAGGAACCCCCAAAACAATAACAATGAAAAGCCCACAAAACAACAGAATTTAAATTATCTCCTTCTTAAGTGTTTATGAATGAAAAGCCCTAGCCTATGTTAAGTAGCTCCTATGTCAGGAGTAATGGTTTAAATTTCCACAAAATTTCTGGTTTGTTTTGTGGTGGATTGGTTTATGTGTGGGGGTTTTTCCATAAGTGGCAAAGCCAGACCAAAATGACTGTCTCAAATGTACTTTCTTGAAGTAAAACCCACAAGAAATTAATATTATTTTTTTGCCTAATGCATTTAATTTATTGAAGATTAACAGTATTCAGTAATGTGGTGTGATACCTAAGGAAGTCTATTTTAGAGAATGAAAGGCCAACTCAAGCATGACAGTTTTAGTCATCAGAAATTAAATACAGTACTGTCATATTTATGTGTTCAGGAATAAAATTCTGATTTTAATCTCAGTTCAGACATGAATTTTTTTTAAGTGAGGGAAATATATTCACATTTTTCCCTAGCCAGTGAAGGTGAAAAAAGGCATTTGTTCATGCATTGTTATACTTACCCTTTCTATGATTTAAAATTATAAATGAGACTAATGGAATTTATTTTTGTGTCCAAATGAAATAAGGTTGCATTTATTTTAGAGATAAGGAAGAATATAATATGTGGTAATTTTCAGTTCTTATCCCTGGAAGTTCATTAGACCTTTACAAATCATTTTTTAAATGTGAAGTTTTGATGATTTATCTGCAAGTTAATAGTTTCACTTTTAATGCTTAAGTTTGTGTTTCTTTGGACATTTGCTGACAGCATACCATAAAATGCTTGAGTGAAATGTGATTTATTTTTATATATTCCATTACCTGCAAGAAAACTGTTGAAAGGTATAACTCAATGAATAAATTTCCTACCAAGCATTAGTTATAGAGGTAAATTAAATTTTATATTTTGCATCAGACAAGAAGATTAAATTAGGGAAAAACTGTAATTAATTTTATTTAGTGTTAAAATCAAACAAAATATTTTGGAACATAAACTATGAATTGTGTAAAAATAAAGAATTTAATATGCTGACCATGAAAATGTATAAATATTCAAAATACAAAAGATAACAAAGATTTATTTATTTGTTATGCAGCAATTTTATGTCATAAATTATACATTTCCATTATATCTGACTTTTCAAAGGTTGATTTCTTCATGCTGCATTTGCAGAAGTGTTTTTATAAAGAAAGGCCTTTATTTGTGGAAGGAAATCCTATCTAAACACTTTACAGATGTCCCAGCTCTTTCTTTCTTCCCATGCCTTAAATGGGAGGAATTTCTTCCATGCCTTTACATGTTCTTCCTTCTTCTTTGTCTTTGAACTGCAAGATATGTTATGTAATGTTCTTTTATGCTCATTTGTTTAGAGTAACCTTCTGACTCTGAGTAACATCAGAATAAAAGTTTAATACAGGATACCAATGCAGGACTGAAAACAGAAACTCTTCCCAACCCAAGGATCAAATACAGTGTACGTGAACAGTTGAGCCCTCATTACTATTCTTTTACTTGTTTATAGAAATAATTAAGTCTGCTACCACATTAATTTGGATGCTAAATTATGTCTTGTAATATTCCAACTGGCCACACCTGTCTAACTTTTCAACTAACCATAACTTTTTCTCCTTTTCTCCTGAGGAAAGTTGCTCTTGATGGTGTTCAGTAGATGGCTTTATTTATTTGAGCAACCTGTACCTTTTTGTATGTTCACTAGCCATCATACATTTGAATTGCATGGCTCTTTTCTCCACTAGACATGTTTAGTGCAGGCTTTTTGTCATTGCTCCAGGGTTTGGATAAAGAGCATTCACTGATGCATAAGATTCAGTTGGAAAAAACAACAAAATGACATATCTAGAAAACCAGGAGTTATGTGTAAAGTAAGGAAAATCTTCATGGTGTAAACAAATGTCACCACTAGACACCATTTCCTTTTAGGAGATCTCTTCTAATTTAGAAGATTCTAGATCTCCTCTAATTTAGGAGATTCTGTTTTTTCTGATTCCCCTTTCTGAATATCAAACCTCAAATTTCATTAAAGCTATGACAATGTGTCAAGTTGGCTTTAGATTTATTAGAAATAAGAATATGCTGATCTTTGAGATAAATATTACCAGGACTCCTTGCTGTTCCAATCTATTAAAATATACCAGTAAACTTAATCCATCATCTACATCAGCTTCTGGGTAGAGAGTTCAGGCACTTGCTATTAACCCTGACCTAAAAATACTGTGTAATTCTGACTGAGCTAAATGTAGCACCTTCATCTCTAATTTTTGCTTATCTGTTAATTTCATTTTGACCTTTCTTTAGCCTTCGTCTCTTTTCCGAACAGGTGGAAAAATTAGAATAGCTAGAGACTTCTCAGTTGCAAATATCATTAAAATTGCAATAACAATCCTCGTTACACATTTCAGAGTATCTAATAGGGAATTCTGTCTTCAGAGCACAAGCATTACAAGACTGGGAGAATGCTGAGCTTTTTGTAATGATCTTGTTTCTTTCCTTTAGGTGATCTCAGTTAATTTTATAATAGCATGAGTCATTAGGGGTCCCAGCTGCACATTAGCTGAATACTAACATAAACTTCTCTGCACCACTGACTGAGGCCATTTGCCAAGGACAGTATCAATGCAGAAGGAATGATAAACAGAATTCATTGAGGCCTGGTTTATAACAACTTAGAAGTGAAATTTCATATGCTTCTATAAAATTAGGTATGAAGTTTATTTGAAGACCATGTATCCAGACAGAAATGAGTTATAGAAGGGTTATTTCACAAGGTAAAATTTAGACACTAAATGCCCAAAATTACAATTCTGAAATTTTTGTGATGGATACTGCTTAATTCTGTTGCTATCCAAACCCTGCAGGAGCCTTACTGCTTAAAATCTTGAGGTGCCTAGATTTATGTCCCCATATGTATTGACTTTTGAGCCAGTGAGATCTGCATTGAACCTGCTGTACTTCTCATTACTCTTAAGCCAAGTCAAGGTCCTGAAGCTAGGTGTTTCCAGGCCAAATTCCTTTAAATGGTCTAATCCTTGATGTGCTCAGAATGCATATAACACACACATGTCTGCAAAGTTTATAAATAGCCCTGATCATTTGTATTTAATTTACACTTTAATGCTCATCTTTAACACCAAATGCGAGTACAGTTCCAAGCTAGACCCAAAATCTAGGACACAGTTAAGTGTACTATCAATATCCCAAAGGATTTGCTTTCCTTCTGTTTCTTCCACAGTATAATCTTTTTTCCCATCTGTGTCAGAAGGATGTTGTCTTTTTGTACCCCATTACAGAGGAGACAGTAATTTTCTCTGTCTGTCTGGAAAGGGCATTTCTGGAGGTAAAGGACATATTCAGTTCCAGTAAACAAAGAATCAAATAGGAAAATACATCTTGGTATAAATGTTCCCGGCACTTGAGCCTGGTTGTACTCTAAAAGAAAGGTTTAGCTTTGTTCTGCTGATTCCCAGAGGGATGGATGTAGCTATTGCTTTGAGTGATGTCCATAATCCTCATAGCATAATGTTTTTCCACCTACTTCTTTGCTAAAAGTTTTTTTCTCAGGTGTCTCTAGAAAGCTGAAGGCAAAGTACCTGCTACCATTTCCTGGCTCCTTGTCTCACTAGCCATCCAGATAGCATCATATTCTTGATTTATTTTAGAGGAAAATGAATGAATTAGTGAGGGAGAAGGCTCCTAAACATTAGTCTTTCCAGAGATTATGTAGAAAAGGCATTGTTTGCTCAGTAGAAGTTTCTGGTTCAATTTATTCTGTCCTAAATGAATTCATCTCACTTGCTTTCTTTCAAAGCTTGGCGCTTGTGCTGCTTTTCAGCAAGTGGTTGTCTATGAGAAGGTTTAATTTGTAAAGATGTAAGTTACCTGAGTTGCTTTCAGATGTCATCCTTATCTGCTGTATCTTGGCCGTGTCTCGGGGTGAATGCATGATACTGTATTCCCTATTGTCTGACCTACACCAGACAGGAATCCTGTGCCTTTCTGTGTCTTGAAGCTGGGTCAGGAAAGGAAAGAAAACAAAACCAAAACCCGAGTGATTTTGTGTTCAAGGACATAGATACACACCCGCCCCTGCCTTCCTGGCTGCTACAGAGTGGAGGAAACACTTTCCTGCTTTTAGCCAGCTCTCAGCTCCTTTTCTCAGGAGAGAGATGGAGAGTTAAACTCCTTTGCTTTTCAGCCAGTCTGCAAGCTGAGGCAAGAGAGTTTGTCCCTGGAACTTTGGCTTCTTCTTCTTCTTCTTCTTCTCTTCTGGACTGTTCAGCAAAGCATCATTGGGAGGCCCTACACCATGGGCTGGAGGGGCCCATGCTGAACCCCAGCTCTGGAAAGGAAAGAGCCACATCCACAAAGACTTTGAATTTTACCAGATTCTCTCCACAGCGAGAAGTTTTATTATTTAACATTATTCTCTCTTTTTTTTTTTTTCTTCCATGCCCATGTGCACTCTGCTTTTTAAATAAATAACTTTTTGTTTCCCCTTTGCTCCAAGGAAAATTCTTTCCTAACCTGGTAGGAGAGGGGTGGCTGTAACCTGCTTTCTATCAGAGTACGTTCATTTTGGATGTTCCTCCGAATTGGTCTCAAACCTAGACACTGTGTTTTCATTTAAAAAGTTAATTAAAAAATTACTCAATTTGGTCTCATATTTAAAAAAAAAGCTACAATAGGGCTAAAGCACCGATCTTCCTTTCACACGTATAGACACACATGTATTGGTATATTGGATCTAAAATCTCTTGCACATAAATATCTAAAAGTGAAAAGATTATACTTTCAGTTATATTGTAAAGAATTCTTTGACATCTCTCCAGAGAAGAATTTCCCAAACTGTTAAATGCCTCTTAAAATTGTAAAGAATATTTTAAATTGCCAAATTATCTGGGGTTTTCTTTGTGTGTATCAGCAAATTTCTGAAAATAAGAATAAAAACATATTACAACATTTTTGTTGTAATATAAAAGCAGATAATGGAAAGGAGGGTGTACTTTTTTTGTTATCATTTCCTTTTAAAGCGCTTCAGAGCTAAAAACATGGAAATTTTCAGCAATACATGTTGGATATAGTGCAAATTGTTTGTCATCTTAGGACTCAGGTAGGAGTAAGACAAAATTTGACAACCTATACTTAACACAGCTAGACTTTTCTGCATTAATAAAAAAATTGAAGAGGCAAACTCCATTTGGATTGCAAATTTTAAGATGCTTTTGCTGAGCTTTTTTGTGAACACTGGAGTTTTATCAGAAACTATTAAAGTGTAAATTGCAGCTGGTAAAGGCCTATTATTATTTTGAAAAAGAAAAGGTGCTCTTCCTTCATGAGAGATCTGAGCCCTGCTTCATTATTTGGCACAATGTTGTGTTTGATTAACAGATAATTACATTGGGCACACATCATTTTGGATTTCAGTTGCTGCTCAAGTCAGAATATGAATTTATATTAAGTGCACTTAAGTAGAATAATGTTTAAGTAAGCATTATCTTCACCAGTGTCATGGGGACTGGAAAGTGCATTTAAAACAGGGCAACTGTTTAATTTTTTGACTGAGTTGTACCTGATGTGAAGCTACTATTCACCATATGGCTCAATGAATCCCTAGTTAATAAGCTGTGAATGCTATATCCAAAAGATAATACAGAGAGTGAAATATGAGCATTTTAATTCTAAACCATATGTCTCAGATATTAAAGGAAGGAAAACTTCAAGGTGGTTTGTGATATTGGATTGGAAGAAAAGAATTACTCAGTTTTGTTTAAAAACAATATAGCCTAATGCACAAGTGATACTTTTTTATGACAAAAAGTCTGGTTACAGTAATGCTAAAGAGAAAAAGAGGTAATCTAATGTACTTACTACTGTATTTTTATTTTTCTCAATAAAACAAAACCTTCTTTGAGTTGATTCAGAAGCTCAGACTTAGGAGGCAGGAACAAAATGTAGGGTTTTTGTCTAAAAAAAACATTTTGAGGGATAACACTAAAATATTGGAGTATTTAGAGTGTGAATGTGAAGGTCCTTAAAATTAAACCTCATCAAAGCATTGAAGTAAGATTTTTGGAAGGTGATAATTGATATCCTGTTGTAAACATTCCTAGTATCTAAAATCAGTATATAATGATGCTAAAATAGCCTCTTTTAATTATGAAATTTTGACATCTACTTTCCAATGTCTGGTAGAACATACATACTGTCAAAAGAGTAAAGATTTGCATTGTATATACCTGATTTACTATTTAGAAAATCTGCTTGAGCTTTCTGGGAATGCAGAGCTTGTATTCCAATTTTTGACCTTGCCTAACAACAATGTTAAAATCCTTGATTTTAAATTCACTAGATTAAGGATTTTGCATTTATTGTGAGTCTTTCTCCATTTTGTGTTATTTATATCCAAGATTATTGAACTTGGTGTCAATAATGTTCACTGGGAATATTTCTGCTTTTTGAGATTATAAGGAATTGAATTTGTATTTTATATATATGAGAGATGATTCTACTTGTCTGACATCATGTAATTGCTTTGGTATCTGGTCTTTCACTGGAAATTTTGTTTAGAAGATGACCATGTGATTAAACCCCAAGAAGGAACAGCACAGCATTTCAGAGCCTTCCTGTGTGCAAATCTTCCCTCACCCACCCACCTGAAGGGCTTGTCATGGGCTGGGGTCCAGCCTGGTGCAGCCATGCAGCCGTGCAGCTGTGCAGCCATGCAGCTGTGCAGCCATGCAGCTGCACAGAGCTGTGTGCAAGTGTCTGAGCAAGGCGAGGTCCTCCCTGTCTTCACTCTGACCTGCTTTGAAGCTGCAGCCCTTGCCCTTGGTCTTGCCTGAGCGGGATGGCAGGAGTCCCTGAGCCTCCTACCTCTTCATTCCTGACCCTGAGCACCACCCCAGCCTGGCTTTAGCTCATCCCCTTCCCCGTGTCCCTGCCAAGCCGTCCTGCAGCTGTGACCCTGCTCAGGCCCTGCTTTGCCCTTCCTGCTCAGGAGCCATGGGAGCAGATCCCATGCTGGTGAGCTCCCTGCCCTGCTGGCAGCACTGTCACACTTGGCTCTCTGCTTGACGCCATCGCAGCTTTCTGACAATCACACTGACCTCCAGACAGAATTTTGATTCTTCCCATTTTATCTTGGACTGATTTTGCCAAATATTCCTTGGACAATTATCTTTTATTTCAGATCTGACATCGTGTGGGACGATGGGACAGCCTGTTGATGCATAAAATCACATCAGATGTCTTCTTTCCTTGACTAATTCACAGCTCGACGTGGCTCCTACAGATATCAGTGTCTGAAGTCCTGCTGGGTTCAGTGGAGCAGGAAGAAACCTGTAGAATTTTACTGGATGAGCACCGTGTATATGAAGGGCATATGAAATGCAATAATACTGTTTTATCACCTGAAAATTTTACTCTAAGTGTAACATTTATTAGCTATATTTCATCAAGACTTTCACAATATATTTTTTTTTTCCATTAGCAATTTATCATCCTCTTCATTAGTAATATATCATATGCATGATAAGTATTTATTACAGTTTCTCTCTTGGCTGAAATTATGTTTGGGAATGAAGGTATAAATGATTTATTGACACAGAAGAATACTAATTGCTGACAA
Source organism: Rhipidura dahli (assembly GCA_013399225.1). Lineage (NCBI taxonomy): Eukaryota > Metazoa > Chordata > Aves > Passeriformes > Rhipiduridae > Rhipidura > Rhipidura dahli. The sequence goes on from VXAC01001323.1 coordinate 187,683, forward strand.
AATCCCTGGAAAATTGGGATAACATAGAGCTTTAGCATTGAGGTATTAGCATCTCTGCCTCCAATAAATTTTCAAACTTAACACGTGCCCATGAAGAATAAATATCACAGCCTTACTTGTAATAAATATTGAGAGAGCAAACATGTCTCAAACAAAAAACAAATATAATAGAAGTTTAGGAAGAGTGAACTAGAAGTAGAATAAGATGTTGATTTTATACTTGAAGAGATCAACAGATATTTTCTGTTGAAGAAGTTATCTGCTCAAAAGGCAGAAGCCCTTAAATAATTCTTTTTTCCTCTTCTCCCATAAATTTATTCTATAATAATTTGTATTTTAAATTGTAATTTAGCTGCTACTTCTATTGTTATGGTTATATCAATAATGATTATTAAAACAAATTATTTAGTAAACTTTATTTTTATTATGGTCCTGCATTTTAGGCTCCCAATGTATAGTATAAATAATTTCCAGATAGACAGATTGCCTGAGTGCTGAATTTTTAGTGATCAGAGTCCCCAAATAGAACTAGACACCCCAACAAATATCAAAAGTTCCCACACAATGAACAAAGGAAATTGACTGTCTCAAAATGATCCCATCCAATTCAGCATGTCAGAGGACTCCAGAACTATCTGTTAGGGAGTATGGATCAGAACAAGAAGTTATGGTGGGCTGTAGGTGACTCAGGCTGAGATACGGTCTGATTTTACAGTATAGATGTTAAGGTGGAAGGAGCATCTCGTTCTAAGCACCACATCTGTATTTTACTCAGTAACCACTAAAGTGTAGCAGAAAAGCAAAAACAGAAGATGATTTTGGAGTGCAGAGAGGAAAATGGATTTTCTCTTCCTAGGCTAATACCCTAAATATTTGGCTAGTCGGACATGCTCATTGCTTCTCTATAGCTCAGAAATTTCATGGTTCTTGCATTTCTTTCAGTTCAGCAGCAGAGGTTCAAACTGAGAAGTGAAAGGTGTGTTGCACAAAATAGCCTAGGATGAAGTGCTCTATCCTTCTGCTAGTTAAGGATATTTCCCTCTCCTGTGAGGATGAGCTGTCTAATAGTCTGTGGAATACAAGATCTAAAGTATTCATCTCCTCCCCCACAAAAAAAAACCCCAGGAGCTGCACTTTATAGGAATATCAGTGCTATCAGTGCCAAGTGTGTTAAAGAGTATTTAGCTTGCAGATCTTGACCTGGCTTTGATACAAATCAGCTGCTCACACTGCTCAGCGAGTACGAGTGGGATGTGCAAACTGCAAAGTTTGGCCAGTGGGAAGCAACAGACTGGGCACGTACAGAAGTACAGTGCCTCCAAGCAAAAGCCCTCAAAATGTACACTAAGTACCCTGCATGTAGGTGCCTGCATTTGTCAATATCTCACTTTATGAACTTTTACCCACTGTGAAAGTCACCTCTATTTAATAAAAAAATAAAAAATGCTAAGGTGAATTCCTATGATGCAAGATACCTGTCTATTTTCTTACTTATGCAGCAAACAGAGTGAAATCACACAGTTAAGTTGCTTTTTTTGTCATATATGAAAAATTCACAGATTTCTTGGTTTTTTTTTTTTTTTAAAGCCTTAGAAATATCTGCTGGCATTGCAGTTTACTGTTTCTGCATGACATGCAGTCTATGTGCTATGCTTTTTTTACTTCATATTTCATTGGTTTAGTTTAAGTGGGTAATTTTCATTTTGCTTTGAGTAGCATTGTACTCAGTTAATAGCTCTTTGGAGTGCACAGAATTGGCTGAATGATGATGACATCATTTCATGTTAGTTTTGGTCTGCATAAGGTAGCACTACTACCTGAGATTCTTGGCAGTATTTTCTTGACCCAAACCTTGTCTCTTGTGCTGTAAAAATAAAAAACCCCAACACCACCAGGCAGCTGAAGAAGGTTCTTGGAAAAAACATCGAGCTGGAAAAAGGAGGTTTAAATATAATTTCTTTTGCTGTTGGCTTCTTTTCCCCTGGTTAATTATCTCAGATGACTTCCCTGAGGTAGTTCATTGCAAGGCCATATGACTTCATGTGCCTGCAGTTATGGGTGGAGAAATAATCACCCAGGAATGAGGGGGTGGTGGGATGACTCTCTGATGATTGAGCTGGCTTATGTCATATTAAACTGGTTATGAAACTGCAGTGTAAAGATACTCCATTTAAACAGGAAAGTCAGGGTCTGTCTATAATGTATAGAACTCTGTAAATTCTATAATTTACACAGTAGTAATGAGTAAAACCAGGGAAAGCAGTTAGATGAACATAGTTTCTACTAAAATTTTCCCACTATTACTTACTTCTGAATAGATTCTGGTAAATAGACATATATACATGGGGAGATGCAACAAAATGAAACTCAGCAGGCAAATAATTGTACACTTCTGATTTCTGTGGCTTCAACGAAAGTTATCATTCAAGTTGAGAGCTTTATTTTTTTTGCCAGAGGATACCTATGGAGTTAGATACAGTCCCTCTTTGTGAAGATCATTTTATTGCTAGTGCCTGCTCTGTGCTTTGGAGAGTCTACAGGGCATGTTTATCACCATAACATCTATTTGAGCATTCCTCTGAGTCTAATTACTTCTACCCAAACTGTACAGGAGATTTCTCTACAAAAATAAGAAACACAAAGCCATATTCTCCCTTGAGGAGTTACGAGTAAGAGGTTTCATTGCAAATATGAGTATGTAAACTTATATACCCATTTTATTGCATAGTATGTACAAAACTATCAAAAAATGCATCTCCAAAATGCTTAGTTTTACTGTGCTCAGGCAAGTAGTCAGAATAATCTGAATGCTGTCTCTAATAAAAAGCATAGGACAAGTGAGAGCAGGAAGTATTTGCAAATGTTTATTTGAATAAGTGAGTCTGAGTCACTTGGATAACATTTGCAACCATTTTCCTTAAACAAATACAGAAAGAAGAAAAAAAAAACCAACAGTGCAAGCAAATTTTAATCCTCAGTGTTTTTAAGAAGGACTTGTTTGTGAATGTCTGTGTCATTAAGAACTTAGTCCAGATGTCTGTGTGTTCACTGTTTTATCTTTCCAGTGTCCTTCCTCTGTTAATAAAAATTGCAGCTGCCCAGGACAGGAAAAATGCTACTTAATTAAGACAAATGAAGAATACACATAACAGTAAGATAAAAATTACTCAAAATGAACTATTCTACTGAAATATGTTTATGCAATTTTGCATTAAAAAAACCCCTAGGTATAAAGTGACTGGACTGATGCTTTGCATTCTTCCTTTTCCAGGTAGACCTGTACTGGAGTATCAGGAAATAGGAGCTGCCTTCTAAGAGGTAGCCTAGCCTCCCTGCTACTGAAAAAGCTTCACTGAGTACAGGATATGTAGACCATTTTTGTGCCCACTCACTCTCCCCTTGGCTCTGCAAAGTATGTCTGCATGGCAGTGCAAGTGAAATGGTGAAGTTGAGCAGCTGATGCTGAGAATCCAATATCCCAAGAATGTGTGCTTCAACAGAACATGTAAATGGGTGGAGCTGATTTTCCAGGTTATCACACACAAAAGAAACATTGTTCATGGGTTCCAAGATGACTTTGAAGTATGAAGCAAAGCTCACAATGGAGATTTGAGAAATTAGCTATGAGACCACATCTGTCCCATAGTTCTAGTGCAAACGCACACACTATAAACATGTGTCTATGTATCACACTGTGATCTTGTACTGCTGAGCACTGTGCTCACTTCCGAGCAGTGCAGTCCTGAAGGCTTCTGCCTCTTGTCAGCTGGGCTGTTCTTTTTCTCAGCTTGGTTTCAGTGTCCCTTTCGCTTCGCCGTAGAATTTGAGATGAGTGAAATATATCTTTCCATGAATACTTTCTAGGTTCTTCCCCTGACTGCGACTGCAGAAGAAATTGTTTGTGATTGCTTGAACAGGCATGATTTTTCCTTATCAATTCCTCATATAGCAGACTGTGTCATGCTGAGTCCTCTCAGCTTGCTGTGCAGAAATGATACAAACTTATTCATTCACCAACTGGAAACACTGCATATGCCATGCATTGAACTCACACTCCAGTGAGAAAAGATAATTTCAGTCAATTTAAGGGCCTATCAATCACAATAATTCCTGAGTCACACAAACCTGTATGATTCTTGTCAAGATTAATTCCTTACTCTAACTGAATTTCAGGAGAAAGGACCTGAAATAACCTATGTATTTCATATATACACCATTTTACTGCAAACCTGAAAAAACCCATATGGCTTATTTTTGTTTACCACTTAAACCTATACAATTAGGTCAAGGAACTATTAAGGTCAAGATCAGATATCTAAGTCACTGGGAACTCCCTGTTAACACATAAACAGTCCTGGCCAAAAATCCCCTTCATGCTTTGACCAGAAAGGCACAGCTGGAGTTAATACAGCTTTCCCAGGCAAGTTTATAAGCATCAGGAATTACAGGGTGTAGCATCACCCTAAATATTTCCATTTTATGGACATGACATACATTAAGAGTCTTCTATTTTGGAATGTAAATACCACTGAGACTGGCAGCTGAGTTGAATCATCAAACAGGAGATCATCTACAATTGCAGAGAAACTGAACCTACTGCATGTCCTGTTTTGCATATAATGTCATGCCAAGAGAAGGTGAGGGTGGAAGCACGGTGGAAGGAAAAATGTGATAAACAAGTTGTGTCCTCATTTTTTGCCTCTCCATGCATATAGGCAAAATCTATTTCCTGTCCTCTCAAAATGGTTCCCACATTTATCATGTTCATCCCTGATTTTCTAGATATTTCAGCCTAAGACCAATGTAGATTTTAAGGCACATTTACACTGAGCAGTTTGCAGAGATGTGAAATTATATGAAAATATATTTTGAAATTAATGGGGTAAAGTGGATTTGATTAACCCAAATTATGTAATTTGCTTTAGATTTTTTTCTTCCAGTAAAAACATGGTTTTTTTTCCTCCATTAAATCAGTGACAGAGTAAAAAAGGCATGGAGACAACAACTGGTTATTAATCCCAATGCACCCAGTGAAACTGAACAGGGTTTGGCGTGATGATTGTTAAGCTACAAAATGAGGGAGAGCATCTCCTCTCGCTGGCTGCAGCCAAGGTGCTTAGCAGAGCATGGAGAGAAGGTGAAAGAAAAGCAATGAAACATAAAGCATCAGGGAAGGGCTGAGACAGGCTGACATGACAGCAGGTAATGACTGGGAAGGGGAAGGAAAGCAACGAAACAAATGATGTGTTTAAAGCATAAAATGAAGACAAGCAATGCCTCACATTCCCTGCTGACGGGCAATCCGTGTTTTGTTAGGATACCTGGTACTTAACAGAGGGAGAGGGGCTGGGGAGTGTGCGGTGCGGGGCTGAGTCGGCAGGGAGGCTGCTAACAAGGTCGCCTGAGGGAGTGGGGACCCAGCTGGGAGCTCTGGAATTGTCTTCTCTCTTGCAGTTTGTGAGAAATGGGGTTTACACACCACGCAGTGCACAACTGCACATGCAATCTGTACGTGTTCATTTTGTCATTGCTATAAATTGGTTTCACTTCCAGAATATATGCTAATTTTGAAAAGTAGCTCCACCTAGGAAACACAAAGGACTCGATCTTTCAGCTTACCCAAGAATGAGAAAGCGTAGATCTGATTTTTACATGTCAGGCTGTTGTTTGAGATCAGAAAGGCTTCCTGAGTTCTGTGACACACAGAACCTTCCAAATGTCAGCATGTAAATATGCAGCTTTTACTATGGAAACTTTTAATTATGGAAGCTTCAACTGTGGAAACCTTCCTCCTATAATTCTGCTCCTAAAATTTCCTTTTCTTCTGATGAAAAGGAAATTTTCTTCCTTTGCTTCTGCAGCCCTTTTCTTCTGTGCACTTTATCCTCTCATGCTGACAAATACTGCTTTGTGAATGGAAAGGAAAAGAGTGGTCGAGCTGGGACAACAGGTAGGTGAGGCATCATGACAGATGTTTGCCTACCATCTGTAACATCTTTATGTATCTAGCTGTTCAGCTAGGTGGGAATGCCTTCCTCTTGACACTAGGCAGGAAATTTTGTGCTGCATGTTGGCTTATATTAAAATGGGTTAGGTGATAATACATCACCCTTTCCTCTATAAAGTCCATATACTTTCTATACTATAGGGTTAGTAGTGGAATTTGTCTTTTTAGCTGCAGCTGCCATGACATTCTCAGCCAAAAACTGTATGATTGGCCAAATGTAGGAAAAATGTACAAACAGATTGTTGCAGATGGGGAAAATGAAGGATTCAGAGAAATACTAAAAGTTTTGGGTTTGTATTTCAAAAGCATTTAATTAGCCCTAAAAGAAATCCTGCAAGAAGGTCCATTGTGGATCTCCAGGTCTGATGGAAGATCAGTGTTGTTTAGGACTTTTCAGGTTCTGTTTTCTATATGCCAGCTGGCATCTTCTGCAAGGGATTGTTCATCAGCTAGAGAAAGCCTGAATTCCATGCTTCCATTCTCCAATACACTTGCAGTATTACCAGTGCACCCCATGTAATAAGGAGGTCAGATGAGTTATTATGCATCTGTTAAGATTCCCCCCCTTGCTGGAGGCACGCACAGTGGCCTTAATCAACATATTTCTAGCCATGTGCAGCTTTAAACCAGTAAAATACTGTGGGATAAACAAGAACATCTGCTTGAATGGTTATTCAATGTTTAGTTGAGTTTTTCAAAGTACAGTAGTCCCAGTGTTCCCTATATTGGCATTTCTGTGCATTTGCTGTGAATGGGATGCCTTGGTGGAAATCAGCTAAGAATGGAATAGAAAAGGCTGATTTAACCATGGTGTTTTTAATGATGCTATGGTTTGTGGGTGTCTCACTGGATTCTGCAGCTTGGAATTTCTGACTCTATTGGCTACATAATGTAATATAATAAGCAAGATATTTTATTTTGTCCTGAATAATACTATTATTCAAGCTGATATTTTATTTGATATAGAAACCAGAAACTGTAATAGTATATCCTTTTATATTCTGTCTTTTCTATATACTTCAGTGGGGTGAGGAAGCTAAGTCACACCTAACAGAATAATTGGAAGTCAAAGCTAACTGGATTTTCAAACCTTGCAAAATGCTCAAATGATTTTTATTTTAGAGATACACAGCATTCAAAAGTATGTTGCTTTAATAGCAGTATATTGAAGGTGTGGCCTTTTACGCTTGTCTGAAAATCTTACATTCTCTTTGTATATGATTTAGTTTCTGAATTTTTAGAGATATATATCATACTGCATATGACTCAAAGGATACTGTGGGTTACTTGACTTTTTCCCTGAGAGATTAATTCTAGCATTCAGTTAAAACAGATGGCCATGTTTGCAGTGTCCCTGCTGGTACCAGGGTGTTCCTCCTGAGGTGAAGGACTGAGAACAGAGATAAGCCTTTTCCTCAGGAAGTCTTGGATGCTGCTTTTGGAGGCTGGAATTTCCACACAGTGTAGCCTGCAAATAAGAATCACAAATAAACCACACATCCCAAATAAACCTTTATGAAATTGTGTGCTGTATTTTATATCTCAAACGAGAGTTTTTAAATAACACAGAGGCAGAGTAATTCTCTTATTATGCTTTTGGGATTTATTTCCCAGGAAGAAAGCAATAAGATAATTAGTTTACCTTATACCTCTCCACAATTAGCTGCTCTCATTCACCTGTTAAGCCATGTGTGTTTCCCAAATGATGTCATCAGTAGAAACTCATTCTGGAAAATGTTTTTGTGTCTAAACTGCAACATCCCAAATACCCTAACCATGTCCACCTGATTGTACAGAAATCCACTTGTGTCACCAAAATTCACAGCAATCAGTTCATTCCACCCTGCCCGTGCTGCACACATCTTGTGACTTCCACCTCCCTCCCCACTCTTTCTTGTAAATATACCCAATAATAATATTTGTAATACCCAAACTCTCAGAATTTTGGAGGCAGAGGAGGCTCTGATTGCCTCGGATGGTCTGTAATGTCCTTTTGCAATCCCTGCCTCTGCAGCCTCTCCCAAAACACCTCAGGGAGTTTGAAGTCTGTGTGGAAACTGGGCTCAGAGATGCTGCAGGTGTAACCCTGGAACATCTGAATGGTTCAGGGGAAAAGGGAGTGGGGGTTCTGACCAGTTCATTATGAATAGTTTCTGCTCCTCCTTCCTCCTAAGGGAGGACCCCTCACACTCTTCTCCTGTTCCAGCAAGAGCAGGAATGGGATCATTCCCATGAGACAATTACCTCCATGAACTGCTCTGGTGTGGATCCCTTCCATGGGGTGCAGTCCCTCAGGAACAGTGTGGATTCTCCATGGAGTCACAAGTCCTGCCAGCAAACCTGTTCCACCAAGGCCTCCTCTCTCCATAAGGCCACAAGTCCTACCAGAAACCTGCTCCAGTCCACGATTCCAATGGGGCTACAGCCTCCTCCTGGCATCCACCTGCTCCAGTGTGGGGTCCTCCTTGGACTGCTTGGTGGATCTCTGCATCCCCCTTGTCCTCCATGGGCTGCAGGGGCTCAGCTGTCTCCCCATGCTCTGCACGGGCTGCAGGGAAATCTCTGCTTTGGTGCCTGGAGGTCCTTATGCCCCTTCTTCTTCACTGACCTTAGTGTCTGCAGGGGTGTTCCTCTCAGGTACTCCAATTCTTCTCTTCCCTGGCCCCAATTATTGTTGCACTCCATCTTTTTTCCCCTTGTTAACTATGCTATCCCAGAGACACTACTGCTGATGTTGACTGCCCTTGGCAAGTGGTGGGCTCATCTGGGAGCCAGCAGACGGTGGTTCCACTGGGCATGGGGGAAGTTTCTGTCAGTTTCCCACAGAAGCCACCTGTTTATCCTTCCCCACCCCACCACTGAAACTTTGCCATGCAAACCCAATATATCCATGGAGATGGGGAAGCTCTGGCCTTGCTCTGGGAATGTCTCTTGGAAAGGCTGCATTTATTTCTCTTCATTCAACTCGGCTGAACTGCTGGCGGCCTGCAGTCCATGGGGATAATGTGTGGCAGACACTCAGCTCCACACAGGCATTATCCACCCTCTTTCTGAGGGTGAGTTTCTGCTTTGAGCAGCAGGAATCTGTCTCAGGTCCACATTGGCTGGTGTGGTCTCAGAGGAGGCCCCTTACAGCGCCTGTCCGCGGGTCCTGGCCAAGCAGTGGCACTCTCCTGGCTATTGGAGGTTGTCTGTGTCCCAGTCAATAATTTGTGAAAATAAAAGCTCACTGCTCTGACTGTGTCATTGGCATTCACTGTCAACATGTTCCAGGTGTGAGACCAGGAGGTTTTCTTCTTCTCCTCAGAAAGATCTTCTCAGACAAAATTTGCACTGTAACTTTTGCTCACAAAAACAAATATATGCATTTGCCAGGAGCCTTTCACACCTGAATTGCAAGTGCATTGGGAAGTAAATTGCAGCCAACATTATTATAATATGCTAAGTAATACAGAAATATTATTTCAAATGCGGCACCTATCTAATGGCATAAAGACTGTAGGGCCTCATGCATGCATAGAAAAGTCTGCAGCCTCTCAATGTTCTCAGGACCTGATATGGTTTCTCTATCATATTTTCTTTCCTCTTGAGTACAGTGATTGAACTGGTTCCCCACTGAAATTAACAGACACTGGAAAAAAAGCTTTGTACGGAAAAAAAGCTTTGTACGGAAAAAAACTTTTGTACAGAAAAAGTTTTTTTAATATGGCTTGTGTTCTTGCTGTATTTTGAAATTGTACATTTTCTGTCAGCTATTTACAAGAAAAATATTAAGAGAAGCCTTGGTATATTAGTCATCATGTTTGGACACTGGGGGCAAAACTCTCACATATATCTGACTTTTCAAGACCCGGAGCTCATCCATGTACAAAAAGGTTAAAATTCTGAAGGCAACCAAGAGTCTGTTCTGCAAACAGAGAGCAAACACAATGTTCTGGCACTGGCCTTGCCAAATGAGCACATTGTATTTGTAGACCTTACCACATAACTCAGCCTGCACTGCTGCAGTGCTTAGTCTCTTGGCAATGACTTGGTGAGTCAAAGTGAATCAGTCCTGTAGTGAATCCAAGTCCTATCATTACCAGGGCAGTAACTCCTCTCAAGTTTGAAGGTTTTCTCACTTGTTTTCCTCACTTTTGTTACATGCAGTGTCCTGAATTCTACTTTATCTTCTCACATTGCTTCCTTCTCCATGTTGCCCTTATTGTAATAGTTCATTATGCTCTTTCAAGCTTTGTTTTTAAGAAAAGATAGGAATTGCCTACCCATTTCGCTCGATTCATCATTAATTGTGCTTAGGTTTTTTGCTTTTGTTTTACATTGCTTTCTAAGACCATCTTTTTCTCAAATGTGTAAGTACACCAATTGTGTGTATAAGTAACTCATCTTTTTAATGTATACTGCTGTGATTTTACTGAAAGACTAAGAAGTAAATTAGAAGACTTGAGATGAAAACCATTGGAGACTGAGGGTAACCCAGTGCAGAAGATTTTACCTTTGTGTAAAAATATGACTAGATTCAGATCCTTTCTGTCTGGCAGGAAATTGGAAAACAGTGTCTTTTTTGTGCAGTTTTGGAAGGTCTCTGGCATTTCTTTTATTGCTGCCTCCGTTTTCTGTAGGTTTTGTTAAGATGTGCTGGCACAGGTAGGTGGCAGTAGAGACACACATTTAATGACATAGCTGGTAGAGCACATTACTATTTGAGTAGTGAAGTTGCATGTTTAGGCATCATGAAATGACTTTTGATGAACCAATGTCCACCAGCAAATGTCACACCACACTGCAGATGCCAAACACTGCTAGTAATTGGTTGGCATTAAAGGTGTTTGCAAATCTCAGTGTTCAGCTACTTACATTGGATATTGATGGAATCACTTTCACAGACTTCCTACTTCCCTGGAGTCTGTCTTAGCTGTTTCTTCCTTGGAAGAGGGAGAAGTTAATTGTGAAGATTTGTATTTGAAATCCTGATCCAATATATTTTGCTTTTTGTAGTGAGTAGCAAGGCCTGAGCTTTTTCACTCCGTAACATGAATAAGAGAAGTGTGTAGAATTTTCACTCTGAAGCACTGGACAAATTTAAACTCAGTGGTGTGGAGTTGTTCACCATTGCTATAAATTAGGTTATTTTAAAAAAAAATCTAGATAGAAGAGGGTCTTTTTTTAAATTAGAGGTTTATGAAAACAGAAGTTTATAAAATTTATCCATTTTAGGACTTTCCTCATGCTTCTCAGATACAAATTTATTGTGAGGTAGAGTGTGAACTGTTTGTAAGAAGACACACACATCTCATCTGTTTAAAAAAATCAGCTTGATGTCTGAATTCAGAATTCAATGTCTATACACAAGTAAATACATACTACATGGGTGAGTTCACTGTAAATACAATACAGATACAGAACCACAGTACTTTTTATTTTATTCCGTTCCTCTTTTATTTTTAGTAATTATTTAAAAGCAATGAAATATTTGTATAGAATTGAATGGTTACCCAAACAGTGGCTAATTTTCTAAAATGAAGTTCCATCAAAAAAAAA
>VXAC01001323.1:199280-212789 GCA_013399225.1 Rhipidura dahli
AAAAAAAAAAAAAAAAGGATATGGCAGTAAAAAGTAGTAGCAAAAGCAAATGTAAAACCATCTGCCAGCCTTGCTTGCCAAAGTGCCAGATGCTGCCTCTAGTAGACTCTGTTCCAGTGCTTTGGCATCTGGATGGTCCTTTGTAATGAGGCAAAACTTTGACAGTTACTGAATTTTGTGAATATATGTGTGCTTGGTTTAGCAATGATCATATTTTCAGAAATCCAGCTTCTGCAGAAGCCACTCATGCAAAGTAGGTAGGTCCAAGCCCTAAAAAAAAAAAAAAAAAAAAAAAAAAATCCAGTAGAAAATAGAAGAATTTATACATTATTTATAATTGACTAGAGAAGAGGTTTATGTAATTTTTGTCTCTTTGTAATAAGTGTCTATGAAAGTTACACGTAAACTTCTCTTAAGATCTGTGTTAAATAAAATACAGGCAGGCATGTAGAGAACAGAAGTAAGGAATATTTGTTATTCTATTTATAGGATTGATAGAACAAATCATAAGAACAAAATTTAGGAAACAATTAAAATATTCTGCTTTGGCTGAACAAGAAGAGTGATAGAAAAATAAGTAATAAAAATGCATAAATAATTTCATGCAGATTAATTTTAAGACTTAAGTAACATTATGTTAAGCAGATTTTTATTAATTTAATAAAGAGAGAAAGTCTATGTTCCATGAGGTCCCCACAGATCACAATTATTTTTATCAATACATGTTCTTAGAGGACATTCGTATCATGATTAAAAATATTACACCATTTTGTATATATATTTGTATATAAAGATATATTATAGAAGGAAAAAATAGCACTGAAGTGTTATACACTGTAACTTCATCCAAATTTTTGGAGTTTAAATTTCGGCAAACTCATGTAGACCTCTGAATAGTTGACTATATCCCTTAGAATAACTTTAAGGAAAAATTTCTAAGTGAGAATTGTGAAATTTTGTTTCTCTATTGTCAAGTTGATAATCTTAAAGGCATTAGTTACTTGAAAATCTAGTGTTTATCATAAGTGTGATTGCACCAATTCTTCTTACCAATGAAGGTGCTTCTGCTGAAAACCTGAGCTGAAAAACTAATATTATAAAAGTTCTCCAGTATTCTTTGAAAATAATATTGTAACTTTAGAATTTGCCAGAATTGGACATAGTGGACCAAAGCCATCTCAGTGGAAAGATGTACAGCACAATATTCTTTTGTGTGGTGTTTCCTTATTTTTTTAACAGCTGAAATTTCCAAAATATAACATACTTTGTGAAAGCCAGGCATGCAGGTGCTCATGAAGCCTGAGAAGAGAGTTAGGAATTTCCCTACTGCTAAAAGGATGAGGAATCAGAGTCTAGATTGTAGCTGAAAACACTTACAAATGCTCTCTGAAAATAGCACTGCAGACTCTGAAAGCCTTTCATATGCTCTCTCCATTTTCATTTTGCAAGACTTTCTGTAACAAAAAGGATCTGTGCTATTTCTTCTTCATGAAGAATGACTTAAGATGGGCAGTCAATGTTGTGCATTAAAAACCAGCCAGGGGCAATGTATGGGAGCAGAGGTACCTGTTATTAAAACTGGGTGTGAGTCTGTCTGTGTATGTGTGTGTGAGACATTTTTATCTTTTTTCAGTTTTGTTGTTCATCAGGTTGTGGTTATAAACATGCAGCACAGAATGTGTCTCTCCCCCATCCCCCCCCCCCAAAAAAAAAAACCCCACAAAAATCACCCCCCTCTTATTTGTCTTCTTTTTCATCCTGCTTATCAACACTGAAAAGCATGTGTTGAGCTTTGTTAATCACGCTGTAAGTAGAAATGAAAGGCTTTAATTCATGCAGAATGTGGGATGTTATTATAAATAAGTCGTTGCATATGAAAATGCAGAACCTTTTAGGGTTCATTTTAAGGTAGTCAAAGTGACTAATGGAGGATTGGAGGACTGGAGCAAATGGTAAGAATAAAGGAATCAGTGGAGGCTTTCAGGAATTTCACAACTTGGTGGCTGCAGATATTTGAGCCGGTGTAGGGCAGCCAAGGTGAAGGACAGCTGTTATGAAATTTGTAATTAAAACATTTTCAATTTGTGTTAAGACAATTAAAGGGCAACTGTGGCATGTCAGCTTTTAAAACAAAATTATGACTAATTCCATCAGCTGGTCATTTAGCAGCTAACCTGGCCATTTAGCAAATAAGGATGACTTGTACTGTTAGTCAGCAGGACATAATAAAACTTGAAAGAATTGTTTTTAACTATATGTTCTGTGTGTGGGTAAACACACCTTTTCAAAACCGTGCATCAAGGAGTACCTCTGATACCAAAAAGACTACTAATAGTAGAAGTTATATACCAAAACAAAATGCTAATATGTTTCTATAGCCAAGGTTATGTTTTATGTAGGTTATATCCACAGAATGCCTGGCTGTCCTTTTGATGGCAATGTCAGTTCTTCAACGTTCAGTGTGGGATGTAGGGAACAAACTGGTTAAACAGCAATTGACTGGCAAACAGCCTTTGAGTGCACCTGTACTGTACCTTTAGCTTAAAAGCACACCTTGTCCCTTTAAGGCTCAAATGTTAGCACAACAGTGTTTCTCTGCTAAGCAGCTCAAAGTAAATTCAGTAAGGGGTAAATTGCTTTGGTCACACTCAGTTCTGCTAATCCTTCTTCTTCACCTCCTTTGCTCTGGTTTGTGTATAATCCCTTCCCTCTCGGCTCAGGTGTCTGTTTCTGAGGAAGCTCACCAACATTTTTTTCAAATAAATCTATTTCTTCCAAACCCTAGCAGGGCCCCATGATAGCAGAGAGCAGGTTTGTTACTTGTTTGTGTGTTTGTTAATTTTCTAACTTTCTGTTACTGTTCAGATGTCTTATTTCCCTGGATAAGAAAACAAGCACGTACTTTGCACTGAACTGCACTGCACAGCATTTAAAAATGTTCCCTCAGAAATCACAGTTGCAGTGCACGCTCTTCCTTTTCACCTCTGCTCTCTCTTGCTGTATGTGAACACCTATGGAAATAAATTAGGAAAGTAAGGGGAGAGAAATTGAACTAATTCAGTGAAACTCAACATTTCACATGAAATTTGGAAAGCACAGCAGCTGGACTTCTTGACATTAGTTGTCCTGTCATCAAGACTGATTTAAAAGGCACCTGTTTTGGTAACATTTTGTTCCTTTAAAGGCTCTTATGCTCTTGTAAGCATCCAAAACTATCTAATTTCTTCTCAGAGTATATGCTTTTGCATTTACAGTATTACCTTCTCCTCTTCAATTATTTAGTAAGTGCATAAATTCAAGTCAGTAGTTTGGTCATTTTTTTCTTATATGTATCTTAGAAAAACTTCTATTTTCTCATTATCTCAGTCCTAAAACTCTGAGAAATAAATGCAGAGGTGAAAGGTCTAAACTGTTTTTGAGGCTGTTTTTGCCAAAGGGAATTTAATGATGATGTCTTAATCCCCCAAAGCAACAGCTACAAAACTGACCTATATGGGCAAAAGTATAGTTTTTTATTTAAAAAAAGTTACAAGGATTCTCTTCCTTACTGTCAAGACAGATGCAGGTAAGCAAAGAAGGAATTATTTCTAAGCACACTAGGTTGTTCACTAATGAGCATAGAGTAGAAGGAGGAATTCTAATTGTAGAGGAAAGGTGGGTGTTGAAATCAATCATAATTACTGTAGTTAATTGGCAGGTTAAACATAGGACAGAGGTATGTTATGGTCTGCAACAACAAATATTTATTGCTTATATACAGCAAAACATACAATTTAGTCTTTATTGTTGGAATTAATGAGTCTTTTCATCGATAACAGTTTTAGTCCTGTAATTAACAGCAGACTATGTATAGGAATATAAAAGGCTTCTTGATTTCAAACTTGACTGTGAAAAGTAGGGGGTTTTTGTACACCAGGAGAGGTGTTGGACTGAAGATAGCATGGGGAATGTAGAAAAAGGATGTTTCCCTAAGTGTTTATTTAATTGTCTAAGCTGTTTGTTTTTTTCTTAATATCAAAGTCAGTCATTGAAAGTTTGTTCTACCTGTAAGCACATTAAATTAAGTAAATTTCCCTTGTTGTCCCTAAACACAACAGGAAAGATAGGACCCAAAGAAAGAGTGCCACAAAGGATGCCAATAATTTCTCCATGAGAGAAAGCCAAGTTAATTTTAGTATTTAGTTTTGTCTGTCCCTGTGATGAAGCAGGATCTTTCTCCAAGGGTTGCACTTTGAACCTCACCAGGCTCTTCTGTGTCACCACAGACCCCTTGGAGCCAGCCTAGCACCTGACAGAACAGGGTGTCTGTGGCCAACAACTGCTCTGAAAGCTGAACAGATGTTTTTCTCTCCAACAATTGGAGAGAACAACATCTGTTGTGCCAAAATCCTCTCTTTTTGCTATTCCTATCTCATTTCTTACCACTTACTTCCTCTGGCATTTCTTCTTTCTGTGTTTTTTATCCTCAGTTCTCTTCTCTATCTGCAGATTTCTACCCCTTGATCTGTACCACCTATAATTTTTCTGTTCCTGCCTTTCACACCTCGACCACCAATTCCTCTTTCTCATATCTGCAGAAATGATGCCCCTCCTTTTTTTCTTTTTTTTTTTTAATACCTTCATTATCAATCCTTTCATCTTCTCAGACATCTCAAATAGTTCTTAGCTGAAAATGGGACAGGTACAGCTCATCATGAGCCATTTAAGGAAGATACAGTGATTGCTGAACCTGCTCTTAATAACTTGTCTTGCTCCCTATTCCATCTTCTTTCTCCTTTTCTTTCTTTGTCCAGATGAACCTCTGGGATTTCTGAAGAAATAAAGGCAGAAACCGCACTCTTACAACTTTCTTACCTATCTGGGGTTTTAAAATGTGAAGTATCCATCAACCAGTAATATCAGATGGAAATAAGATGTGAAATACAGATCTAGAGGAAGTTCCACTGTCTGCCTGCCTGGAGAAAATAGCATTTTGACCTTGGTTAGTCCCTTGGCATGAATATGTGTCTTCTCGGATGAACTTCTGTTGCTGTGGCCAGTTCTTGGGTCTCACTGAGTTGCCTCAGGCAGGGGCAGTGCCTGAAGACTAATGCTCTCTGTGCTGGTTTTGTCTTAAAACATGACACTCTCCAAACAAGAACCTGGTTCCTCTCTGCCCTCTTATTACCTAGCTGCATCCACAGACCTTCATTTTGTATTTCCTAGTGGTCAGATTTCAACTTCCTAGACTTTCCTTCTTCTTAGAAGGAATAATAGCCATGTAAAAACTTTTTTTTTTTTTTTTAAATGGAGTGATGTGATTTTCATCTGGTTTTGATACTTTGTTTGTTTTTTTGTGTTTCTGATTGGAAATATTCCGCCATAAAATGTTTGGATTATCCCAACCAAAATGTCTGTACATCACTGGGGGAAAGAAAACCCACAGAAATATGGCACTACTGACATTGTAAGTAATTGTTTTGCAAATCAAGAACAACTGTGAAAGCCCCAGTGCACTGTGTCCTAGTAAAGCAAATTTAGCCAGAGTAGCATGCTTCCACACACAAAAGAATGGTGTCAGGGTGATAAAAACAGGTGGAAATGGGATTCTTCTATGAGGCTGCTTTCATAAAGCAGCTGCTGAAAAAAATGATTAAGCACTGGGATATGAGTCTTACTTTCCACCAAGTCAGTAAGAGGGTTTTTTTGTTGTGAAGGTCCTGAGCTGACACCTGATGTTGATTTAAAGGGACAGGTGATTATCCACAA
Organism: Rhipidura dahli; assembly: GCA_013399225.1. Taxonomy (NCBI): domain Eukaryota; kingdom Metazoa; phylum Chordata; class Aves; order Passeriformes; family Rhipiduridae; genus Rhipidura; species Rhipidura dahli. The sequence goes on from VXAC01001323.1 coordinate 205,029, forward strand.
AGTGAAAAATAATGTGGCATTATTCCCTGAGGTATAAACTGCGATAGCAATCAAAAAAGAGATAGAAAGCTGCTGTAATAATGGAGGGAGTGCAGTGCTGGCACTGGTGGAGATGAAATGAAGCTGACAGGAGTTTCATTTCAGAGTTGGCTGTACTGATGGGGCTTGGGTAGTTCTCGGTCCCCTTGCCAGCTGTCAGTACCACCAGTCAAACCTGTGTCCCCCTCTCTTCTTCATCCTCTCCTCTGCTTTAAGCCCCAATTTACAATTAATACTTTAAATTATCCTACCAGTGCTTACTTTGTCCTATTTCAAAAAGTAAACAAATGGGCTACAAGACCCATCATTATTTCATGGCTTGTGTTTTTTCCCTTAGCTTGAGAAGAATGACTGGTTTTATTTCAGGCTACTATTCACTTTTCTGTGTTTCTGTTCTCTCTCTCTCCTCTTCTCTTTCTCCCTGTACCTTTCAGTGTCAATGGACTATAAATTATGAACAATATTCCTGCTTCAAGGAAGTTAGCTACTGCTTATCCTCCAGGCTGGCAGGGAGAAAACTTATATAAGGAAATGAATGTGAAGGAAAGAAAAGGTGAAGACGGAATACTGTTAGAAAAAGAGGAAAATGAAAAAAAGTGGGCATATTAAAATTATTTCTGTCTTTGCTCTCCTCCTTACCTTTGCTCTGTTACAAATATGTTCTTATGACACAACAGGAGTTTTTGGAATGGATATTCATTACAGTTATATTTAACTACAGACTTTTGTGTCCATATTTTCATTTAAAAAATTGCTAAAGTATTCAATGAGATTCTGTCAGTTGCAGTAACCTCATATTTTTCATTGCCACAGGTATCAGTCTTTTGTCAGAAAAAAAGGCTGTTATTTTACATATCAAAGGAAATTTAAATAGATGGAGATTATTATTCTTGCCTTTAATTCAGGACCTTTGTGAATCACCACAATTGTAGATTTTTGCACAGATCCATATGAGGTGGAGATCTCTTATCGGTTAGGTTTGAACTCTAGAGTATATGGGGAAAAGGAATAATATTCCTCTTATTTCATATGTCATTCATATATACATGACCTGCTGTGCTTATAAGAAGCAATTTTCTTATCATCCTGACAACAAACACACATTTTCGTGTAATTGAAATTACATGAGATGCATATTCTTATTTCCCCAAGTCAAGGGAGGTATAAAGTAAACTGGCTTAAAAAGGGGGTCCATAAGTATGTGGGATTCTGAAGATAACTTACTCAAAATTTCATGTATACAATTTTTGTTTTCCCTTTTTGAGTCATTTAACCTGCAATTTTCATCCAATTATACACCTGAGTTAATTGTCTTGCATATTCTCTACTGTCAGTCATAAGGAGTGTTACACAAAGGCTAATAATAATAGTTTTGGTTTTCTGTAGCTCTCCTGCACCCTTGAAAGGCTTCGGATTTTCCCTTGGCATTCTCAGTATATGAGATATGTTGAGACATTGTGCAAAAAAAGTATTATTGTTATTAGCAGATACAATTTTTGTTGCCTTGGTTTTGGGTATTTGCTAGGAAAAGTTTTGAACCAGTGTTGCCAAGGAGGGAATTTGACCTGTTTCATGGTCTTCTCACCTGTTACAGAAAGAATTCTCATTAAGTGCCTGATATTTTTATTCCTGAAACATCTTGGTGTTGCTGGAAGCATATCAATTGATAACAGAACACCTTTTAAATAAATTCAGTATTGAATAAACACCTGTTCATTAAATCTGTAGCTCTCTGTGCAGTTTGGTAGCAGATGCTCTTGTGATTATGATACAGACTGACAGGTAAGTTAGATACTAATGAACTATACTACTGATGAGTCTGGATGCTCTAGAAGATTACACGACAAAAAACTCTGTATTTCTCTCTGAAATAAAAAAATCCTTTCTGCATGGAGGACTGAAAAATCATTTTTAGTTTAAGACCATGATAAGATCCAAAGTATTATTTGATATTTGACCCAAACTGAATTCTCCAGGGATTCTGGCTTTTCCTAAGCCTTTTCTTTTCAGATGTGTACTCTTGCAGAAAAGGATTTTTGGTCAAGGGAAATGAAATTTGGGAAGCACAGGTAGGAAATGGAATTTGTTCTGATAATACTGAGCTGTCCAGATAAACTGAGAGACTCTGTTAGTCTTTTGCAAAAGGCTGACATGAGATGTCTAGACAGACAAGTTTGTACAAATGCCAAAAGTGAATCCAGAGTCAATCATTCATTTTTTTTTCTCCTGTGGCTCAGATGTAGCTTGAAAGTCATAGGCAGGTTGAGTAAAATTAAATTCTTCTGCCAAAGAATTTGGCCTCAGTGCTTTGCTTCATTGACACAAAATTGTGGGGCGACAACTAAGGGAGAATAGAATAGAATAGAATAGAATAGAATAGAATAGAATAGAATAGAATAGAATAGAATAATTTCAGTTTGAAGAAACAGAAGAGGATCATCTAGTCCAGCTGCTAGTGGGACCTCTAAGAGGTGAATCACAAGAAAGCTCAGAGCAATGTATCCCTGGCATGAATTATACTGACACTGAGAGACAAATCCGTTTGCTCCCAGCCCAACACAGTTCCTGTTCTGTTCTCTCACTTCCTCAGCAGCCTGTGATTGCAGCAGCTGGTTTTTGACCTTAGTAAAAATGAGTTATGTCTGGTGGAAAAGACAGCTCCTTACTTCAGCTATGTCTACAGCCTGTCCTGCAAGTATTTTCAATGCCCAAAATTCTGCTTCTATGCATAAAGCTTAAGAATGGATTAATCTTAAGGAAGAAGGTAAAGCAGTGAAATGTAGTCTTGGTGGGAGTTACTAAACAGCTGTGAACATGAGATTCTTGTATTGAAAGTGAAGGTTCTTACCTGAGTAAGTAATAGTATACAAACCTGTAAAACAAACATAGGAATAAATGTTCATGTTTTCCAAGAGAGACTAGCACTGAGCCTATGGTTTTCAAAATATTCACCTATTATCTGGGAAATAATATGTGAAGTAGGGTGAAAAGGAGTCCCAACAGTATAAAGTATTCAAAGTGAGAGTAAGACTGTGAGAACCAGTGAAAGGGCTGCCTGATCTAGGTGGGGACAAAATGGCAGAAGAAAGTCAATAGAGATCAGTGTGAAATGATGTAAAGAGAATGCCCACACCAAAACCTAACTTTACTTGTGCAGTGATGCAGTTTAACCAGCCATTTGGAAATCTGATCTTAGGGTTGTAATAAATAGTTTTTGAAAAACTCCATGTCCAGTAGCAGTTGGAAGCAGATACGATATTAAAAGTTATTAGGAAAAGAATCATGATGAAAATACCCCTGCATCTTTATTTCAAATCATGGGACATTAACATCTCCTATACTCTGTGCCATTTTTGGTTTTTTATCTCCTCAAAAGTACTACACCTTGAAAATGTTCAGGAAGGAGCAGTAATAATGATCAAAGGAATGAAATAGCTTCAAGTGTGTGAAGAACTACTTTCTGTCCTATAATTACACCCTTCCAAAGGCATTTCCTATGGGTTTCTGTTGGGGACAGAATGTTGGCTGTGAGGGCCTTTGATGTGGGCTGGTACAGCAGTGCTTTGGCTCTGCTCTGTCTGTTGTGGAGGGAGGAGTATGATACCAGGGCAAACCAGAGGAGTTAAATTTCACTGAAAAACAATATTCCCCACTGCTTTCCTTTGAAGAAGTGCTGCTTTCCTTTTACAAGGGAAGTGTAAGAGTGAGTAAGGCTGTAAAGGAATTCAGATTAAGCACTGCCTCATCTTGAGAAGTTCAAACACACACCTTCCATCTCTAAGGGATTTCCTCCCTAAAAGGCTGGAATTAAAGCTATTCTCCAAATAAATATTTAATCTGGCTTTCGAGTTACCTTTGGCAATGTCTTCATTAGCAAGCAGCACAGCAGAACAGGAGCACATCTTTAGAGTGAGTCAAAAGGAGCCCAGATCATGTGCCAGGGATGGCTCCAGGGATGAACCATGTGCTAGGGGAGTTGGTGAAGGGTTTCACATCACAGCCATAATCCTGATACTGCACTACATGCTAATATGGATGTGCTCTATGAGATTCTAGTTCTTAGCCCTGTGTGTAACCAGGTAGACATTAACAGTAGAATGACCAACTATGTATTCCCTTCCCCGATACAATAATTAGTCTCCTACAATATTTCCTTTTTTTTTTTTTTTTGGCAGTATGGCAAAATTTGAATGGAAGAATGGTGCAGAATCATCTGTAAACAAGTGTCTAGGACAGTCACCAGAGGATGATAATATGGGTTTCAGATGATAATATGGGTTTGCCTTTGGGTTGAGAATTGCGCTGCTCTGCAGAGTCCACATGAAGTATTGCACTATTTCCATCAAACTCTCCTCTCAACTGCTTTAAGAACGAAGGTATAACCCCATCTCTTTGCCAAAAAAGACATTTTAGGCTACTATGATGAGATATTTATGATTTTAAAGTCGGGTGTGAAGCCCTCTCACATTCTTCCTAAAAGAGTGAAGAAATGCAAGTAATTTCAGTTTCTTCAGTTTTTTAAAAAATCTAGTGCCTGGTAAATCTTGGAGATGCATAAATTTTTCTAAAATTACAGATGAACTCAATAGTTACACTCAAAATAAGAACCTAATTTGTGAATTTCACCTTACAGTTGTACAATATAGCCTTTTTTTGTCTTTAACAAAAAGGAAAAACTAAAAAGGAATGAAAATAACATTCTTTCAAGGTCTTCCTGTCATGTTTGATATCTTAAGGTCTTCCAAACCCCTACATTATGCTTTAGATTACTCTTTCAGTTTATCAAACAATGAATTGTTAGAAAGAGATTTTCCTAAAGAATGTAAGCAGCAACTTGCTTATCTTCCCCTGTGTCCGGCCCACCTCATCTTGGATATCAACACTGACAGAAGCCACACGTGTGGTACCAAGGCCCATTTCAGTTTTCAGTAGCCAGAATGTTACCACCCGATACTTTCTTCACTGACTTGAATTTTGTAGTAAGGTGTTAAACCTAAAACCCATTTTCACCCCGCTGAAAAATTAATTCCTTCCTTTGCTATTACTTTTGCAGTGTTTATGCTGTTGTCTAAAGACTCATTTAGGGTTAAGCCCCAATAGACCCTACTGCCTTTAGATACTAAACAAATTTCTCTGAACAGTAACCCCTATCACATTTATGGACAGAGGTGCTGTCTAAATTGTAGTCATTTCCTGACAAGGACTGTGAAAGCAAGAGTTTTAGCCAAGAACACAAGGAATTTCTCTGCTTCTTATGTCTGGGGTTTTTGGTTGGTTGGTTGGTTTGGTTTGGTCAGGGGTTTTTTATTTATTTATTTTTTTAACTCACTGCAATTTTAAGACTGTTTGTCACAACACAGTTCATTAACTAGCTCCTTTAAAAAATATGACTCAAGTGTGCTACAAATATCTTTTGGCTTAGCCATTTTGCTTCCAGGAAGCAGGATGTTTAACTGCAGCCAGAGCGTGCCCCAAGTTCCTAACATTCCCACAGGAGTAACGAGGGTTTGTTGCACAGCACAACATTTGCTGAATTAAACAGGGAATGACTCTAAAACTTTCTGGAGGCTTCCCACTCCAAGCAGCCATCAATCCTGTGTTACTACCTGGTTTTTATCTGCTACTAGTTTTTCCTCTGGTAGAGGAAGTTGTCTGTCTGACAAAATAATGCAATCCTCAGCTTTGATTTCAGGAGAGAAATATTTTCACCTTGATATATGTATGCAATAACTCAAAGAATTTGCTTTTAATTGCTTTCTAATAATAGTTTTGAATGACCTGTAATTGAAAATACTTTTCTTTGAGGTTTTTCCTTAATTGCAGCGTTAGCTTTTTCCTTGCAGTATAACCATGTGAAACAAGGACAAATGCTGGATTCTGCACCTGGGACAGTACAATTCTGGATGCCTGGATATAAGTATAGAGTGAGGGTCAAGATGCTGTCAAGCAGCTCTGCAGAAAGGGATCTGGATATTTGTTTGGTGGGAAGTTCATTATGAACCATGAGTGTTCCCCAGTAGCCAAAAGGGTATCCTGGGGTGCTTTCAGCACAGTACAGAGAATGGGTCAAAAGAAGTGGTTATCCTGCTAAACCTCAGCTCTGCTGTGGCCTCTGATAGACTATTCTGTACAGTTTTGGGCTCCACAATACAAGTAGGATATAAAAATACACTGTGATGATCCAAGGTGGGCCACAACACTGATGAAAGGAATTGACATGACTTGGGATGGATGGGTGAGGATACTGGGTTTGTGCAGTTCGGAGGGGATGGAGAGGTGATATTGTTGTTGACATGATGTTGTTCCTCATGATGGGGACAGAGGTGGAGGTGCTGATCTCTACTATCTGGTATCTGGTCATATGAAGGAATGACTTAAAGTTGCAGTTGGAAGTTTGGATTAGATACTAGATAAAAATTATTTACTGTGAGAATGGGCAAACACTGGAACACATTCCTCTGGAGAGTGGTTATGGCCCCAAGCCTGTCAGTGTTCAAGAAGCAATTGGGCAATTCTCTTAGACATATGTTTTAACTTTTATATTACCCTATTACTGTGAAGTTAGAAGTCGGACATGCTTATCCTTGTGGGTCTCTTCCAGCTCAGAATGTTCTGTGGTTCTGAGGTCCCGGTACAAAGGTAAACATATCCTTTAAACCCATCAATTATACCCCTTCTGTGTAATTTTTTACACTTTTGCTTAATTACATAGTTAAAATAGATATTCATACTAATTACTGTGTTTCCCCCCTTTACAGAATTTTGGAAAATGGTAAGTAAACATATACACCAAAACTTATGATAAGGAAAATTAGAATAAAGCAATACAAAATGTACTTTTTAAACTTTAATTTGTGTTTGCTTATAAGAAATGCTTCTGTGTGTATTACTACTTATAGCATTTTCACATAAGCCTTATTTACAGTGCAGCTTGTTCTAATAATTAACATAAGCCCTAAACACACTGAAGAACAAACTAATGCTATTCGAGTTTGAAATAAAAAGTCTACATAAATGTTGAGATAAATACTTTCTAATTTATAACACATCTTGCAACCTAAATATTACTCATTTAAACTCTGTCCTATTTTAAAAAATATTTGTATGAGAAATACCTGCTTTAGGATCAGACTTGTGAAAAATAAATTCTGTTATACATACAGGTATAGCCACAGATCTTTAAAATTTGCATTTTTCCATTGAAAACTCTCTGATATTAAGCAGCTGAGAAACTGGACCCTTGAAGTCCCTTAAAATTAGTCTACAATTAATGAAAATGTCCCCAGTTAGATTAATCTAAAGCAGGTCATGCTCCATTTCAAAAGCAGCTGTTTGTATAAGGAAAGACAAAGAAGTATAAATCCTCAAAGTCCAGTGGACAAGATATATTAGTAGCTAGTATTATGCATTTACATTACAAGTCAGCATGTGAAGTCCTTTGAAGTTCAAATTAAATCTTTGTAGTGTCAAAGTCAAACTGTTCACAAAGAAAAGATACTTATGTGAAAGATTTTTAATTAGATATGAAAGGACAGAGAAGGAAGACTGACAAGTCAATTCTTTTCAAACTTGCTTGAATTCAGGCAGCTGGTACCTTTAGCTGTGTCCAGATCCTCTTTCAAATGAATCTCCAAAGGCAAGAGGAAAAAGTGGCTTTACTGTATATGATTCATGCTGGTTTGGATAAAGGTGGATATAGTCTGACTGCTATAGATTCCTTTT
>VXAC01001323.1:212848-305462 GCA_013399225.1 Rhipidura dahli
TTTTTATTCTAGACAGTATATTTTCTCCATTGTCAGTTTTCCCCTCCACACTTGCATGATGGGACTTGGGTCAGGAAAGACAAAAATCCTGCTACCTTTGTGCATCACCTCTTTCCTCTTTCTCACTGTTGCTGATATTTTATCTTGCTTCTGAAGATTTCGTTGCAGTCATTGTGATTTTTTCATTCTAGACAGTCTGTTTACTCCCACTGGGTATTTTTTAAATTATGTCTTTAAAGAAAGGTCTTTGTTTTCACTAACATCAGGCAGAAGAGACAGTAAAGAACAATTCAAAACACAGAATGCTCAAGTCCTGGGTTTCAGCTAAGTATCTCAGGAAAGGCAGAGTTTTATCTGTTAATTTCAATCTGATTTATCTTCATTACTTACCTATCTCTTTAACTACTCTATTCACATTTAATTTAATTATGTTCCTAAGGACAGCAATCCTTTGCCACAGCAGCATTGTGGTACTTCAGCACTTTCCCCCACTACACAAGATACACCATTTACTTTCAAGAGCAGAATTTGCTTGAATAGTCATTTAAACTTGCAAAGAGCAGAGGAATCTGAGCATTACAGCTTAAAATAGCTTTATTACCACAGTGACATTGCTATGAAAACAAGGTCTGCATTTTATCTCCCTTCTCATAGTCTTCTTTCCATATTACTTAGATTTATATTTTTTTAAAAAACCCTTTTATAGTTAAAATTATGACCTATTACCAATCACATATCTAGCAATACCTTTTTTGAAAACCATTTCCGTACGTGTAATTCTAAATCAGGAGAAGATGTTTTTTAGATAGCCTAAAAATACACTTTATTTTTGCATTGCATGTATATATCATATGAATATTACAGTATGAACATACTAAAACTGAGTGTGGAATAAATGCTATTGAATTCATGGGAGACTTGTAACTTGACTTTATGAGTATGAAGGAGTTCTTTAATGATATAAAAGTACTTTTTTAAATTCTTGAGAACTGAACTGTAATTTGGAAGAATATTTATTTTACTGCTTCTTGTTACAAAGCAATGTAACAGCAGATTTTTCTCCTGTTATTTGCAGTTGTGGTAATCTTTCAGAATATAAAAGTATTCATTAATTAAAGGAATAAACTGTATTTAATATTTTGGATCTTTTGAGTTATCCCTCTCATGTAAATTTCAGGGACTCCTGTAGTTAAACTCTGGGAGCTACTGAAACAAAATGAAAGTTCCAATCAATTTCAGTTTTCTTGCAGAAGGGGAGAAGAGTGAAGAGTGAATCTACTGGTCATCTGGAAAACATCTTAAGTCTTTTTATTCCTTTTTGATTCTGAATTCCTGAGAAAATCCAAAATATTACCAAAAAAAAAAAAAAAAAAGAAGAAGAAGAAAATAGGAAGGAATTTGAAGTATCTGTTGATAAAAATGCTCTAAATAAATATTGGTTCAGGGAAAGTGTCCAGTGAAATGAAGGTGATCTCATACTGCTTTTTAGAAAGGCTAACTCTGTTTTACAGACTCTGCTACAGAGAGCCAAATGACACCACTGTCCAGTTCTATCTTTGGAGGGATTCGGGGTTAACATACAATCCACCCAGCTGAACCTATTCAACTTCACATCACTGGTTACAAACACATATAATTCAGTCGAGGAGCTCCTCAGAGGATGTCACTGATCTATCTGATGTATCTGATTTATATTTCTAAGTGCAGGTATTAATATTATACAGCAAGTAAACTAAGATTTTGGTATTACTCTAGAGGCTTTCAGAACTTTACTTGAGTAAAAGAGTAACAGAAAACAGTAAAGAAAAATCAGAGTTCTCAGCCTATTATGAAACCCCTGTTATAGTGTCCTCACTAAATTGGAATTCTGTTGAAAAAGTGAGTGAATTTCTGTGTTTCAGAGTATCAGTTGCTAGAGATCATTTTACCTATTAATAATTAGATAAGTAAACATCTGGAAAAAACCTGAATATATTAGACATGAACTTTGTTTTCTATATCTGTGTGGGAAAATAAAAGGAAAAGCTTTCATCTGAATGATAATCTGTGTCACGGCATTTCATTGTTTCCTATACACAATTTTTAGGATGTTATCACAAAATTTGGATGCGCTATGTAAATATCAAAAGTTTTTTTCAGAGTGGTTCTGTAAACATTTTTTATCTAAATATTTGTTGATTGTTTCACGTGTGACTCAGATGTCTAGAAAGAATAGTAAATAAAAATGAATTTTCTATCTTTCAGTGGTCCCTTGCCAATCAGAATGACTTCTAATAAATTGCTTCTGATTATGAGTGTAACACACATATATGCTTGTTTCCTACAGCATGGAAATTTCTGTTTACTCCTAATTCAAGAATCTATGAGATGAAACAACTGTTATGATCCTGTTAGATATTACATTTCTATTTTTTTTATTCTTTTTTTTTCTTTTTTTGGTTTTTATTTTAGATTGATGATAGCATTGTTAGATACAGCAGCAAGGTTTTTTTACAGAATTTCTGTACCACAGAGCTGATAATTTTTTTGTCTCTTTTTCTTTGGCTGGACATCTGGTGGCCATTAACAACCAAGGATTCTGATGTGTTATTCATCTGTGTTGATATTGCACAAAGGATTTTGCCACCTGTTCAATTTTTATTCACTGAATAAAATTATTATATTTAGACAGAAAGATTTAACTACTTTGAGTTAAATGTGAAGGACATGCTATCAGTGAAGTTCAGCAGGCAGTGCTCACAAGACATACTAAATCCCACAGTTTTGAATCCCAAGAAGTTTAATTCTTCAGGGAATGTTTGTTTGCATTTGTTTGGAACTGCATGTGTGTTTACAGACATTGAGTACTATGTTGAGCAAGTCTCTGTCTCAGAAAGGATAGCAGAAAGTTTTCCCACTGATTTGTGAGGCCTTTCATTCTTAGAATAGGAGGGATCCCACACTCTGGTCCTACCCCTGACAATCTATAAGGTGGCACTGGTTACTTCTCATTAATCTGAGATCATGACGACAAACACTCTGAAGATGATAAAGGAACAAGCCCACTGCCAAACTTGAAGGAAACAGGGTCACAGAGCTAATCTCTATCACCTTTATGCCAAATGGAACAAGAGGAGGTTTTTAAAAATGTGATTCAGGAATTTAAAATGTAAATCTAGTCTACACAGCTCAAGTAAAGAAACATCATCATGAATTTCAAGGATCCAGTGAAATTTGGTATTATGTCTGAAATAAGGCTGAAATTTCCCAAGTAGTTAATAGACATGAATGCCTTTGAAATCTTCCAGAGGGTGAACATGCCCAACTCATTTTAGGTTTCTAAATTAAGGGTTTAGTCACACAGGAGGTAATTCTCCTTTCTGATCAATGGTAATAAAGAAAAGCTAGAAGTGATTTAAAATGTACAGAGCCTAAAGATTTAAAGTATACAAAGTTGAAAGGAGATGAAATGCACACAAGTTTGTGCACAAAAATGAGGTCTCACTGCTCTACTGAAGGATTGTGGCTATTCTGAGGTGCTCAACATCAGAAAGACTAATTTCTTGGGAGAATGTAGGTCATGTCATCCTCTGTTAAGGGAGAATAATATTTTGCATATTTGGAATAACAGATTGCGTGTGATACAATTGAAGAAACTTCACTTGCCAGTGAGTTTTCTACAGCTGTAAATATGTTTGTGTATCATGAGATAGGTGAAGACATTTCTTAGGTATTTAAAAGAAAGCAAACATTGTTGTCCTCTTCAAATTCTGGAATAACTTTTATCTCAGAAGCCTACAAATTTTGCATTAAGTTCTTATTTCAATTAAATATACATCTTAATAAATTTACTTTGGGATTGTCTTTAGCTTTAAAATGAGGTCTTAGGAAAATATGTATTTCAGGGAAACACATAATTTCACTTGGGTTTTGGGTTATGTTCTCCCTTCATGCTTACAGAGATTCCTTACAATTAAACACTGTTTCTTGTAGGGAGATAACTGAAAGCTTTAGAGCCTTTGGCAGTGAGGATCTGTGTTACCCATTTAAAAACCTCTAATTTTCATTTAAATATTATGGAATCATCAGGGTTGGAAGATGCCTCCAAATTATTTAGTCCAGCTGTCAACCTAACATCATCCTCATCACCCCTAAACCTCTCCCCACATATATGTAAAATTATAATATCAAATGTTTTGTGCCATCTGAAAAAAAGTAACCTTACTCTATTATGTCACCTATGCAATAAAAGTGACACTTTAAGATTAAATGGCTTCAGATGTTGTAAATTTGAAAGTTGTCTTTCATCCCTGCTTATATTCTTTGCTGTTCCTATTAATAGGAAAAAAAATAGTTCAAAGAGGGAAAAGAGACATTGTGGATCATCTAGTCCAAACTTGTCCAACTTCAAAGCAAAATTAGGATGCTCAAGGCCATAGCTACACAATAAGTGATTTCACTGTTACATTTCTTTGATGTTTCTATGTACAAAATAGAATTCAAATTTACTAGAGAATTTTGCAAAACCTGTTTGATATTTTAAAAGTATGAATAAGGTGTGTTGCCTTCCTAAGATCTTATTTTATTTTTCCTTCAACTGATTTCAAAATCCCACAAAATAAACAAAATATTTTTTGATTTATGAAGACAGAACCATATGGTTATGACAAAAAAAAAACCAACAAAACAATCTTTTGACATTGTCTTTCTAAGACAAATGATCAATTGCATAATGAAGTCCATAAGAAGTATAGATCACCAAGGCAGCCAAAATTTAGTTAACTTCGGTTAACTTAGTCTAAAGTACAATAGGAAAGTATCTTCTTTTTTTCAGGGTAAACCCCATCATTTTAAATTTCTTAGAACTGGAAGACAGCTATGTCAGTACAGACCTTAAATAGTGGAACTCTCTTTAACTAAAGAGTGAGATAGAAAAGACAATAGAAGGAATATAGGTAGAAAGTCTTCCTCTCTACCAACAGATGCATTTTATGCCTCTGAAGTGATTTTCACATAGCTCTTTATGTGCAAAATTACCTTTAATTCATTTTTGCCTCATATGCAAAAATCTTGATCGGTTTCTAGCACAGAACAGATTTTCAGTCTTTGTGTTTGGCATCCAAAAATCCTTCATTTCCATATCATCACACTGTCCTTCAAACACTTCTGCTAGTATATTAATAGGGCTCCCTAGATGTTTTATCCCATTTCCTGGAACCCATGCTAAATCAGATATATACCCATTTCTGGAGGAAAAACAAAGTTTCTCTGATCTTTTTTAACCTTTGAAATTTTAAATGCTACATCAAAATCACATTATTACTACTTGGTATAAGGATCAGTAGAATTTAAAGAGTTTCACTGCAAATATTGCAGAATTTGTTTGAAAGGCTGGACCACTCCCTCTTTTGATTTTCTTCCATAGTATTAACAGGGAGCAGAGCTACTGCTCCATTCCCTCCAAAGAACTGCATGGGATGAAATATTTTAAACTGGTAGCCAGTTCTTTAAATTTCAAAGTATTTTGAAATCTAAATATGCTTTTAGATTCAATTTTCTCTTCTGAGCAACCCACAGAGAGAACTATCTATTTATTCCGCTTGAAAATTCAGGGATCTTACAAGGTATTCAAAGCTGGATCATTGCATAAATAGGACCCAGTTTTGTTCTCTTTGGAGCAAAACAAAATAAACAAAAATATTACTTGAAATAATAATTAATTACCTTGCAAGTGAAAGGAAACATGAAGTAACAGACTAAGATATCATAGAAACATTTTTATTTGAGTTGACAATACTAGCATACAACAGGTTTTGATATCTGAAATAAAGGTGGTATTCTTAAGTGAAGGTATCACAAGATATTTCTTTTAAAAAGTCATATATTCACTATGGGAACAATGGATGTGATTTTTAATATTGCATCTTAACTGGAAGGGATAATTCAGTGTGTGACACCTGAAGTTTTTTTCCCAGAAGTTGGCTTTATATCACTGTGTGTACTGTAACATAAATGTGGTCATTCTGGAGATACAATGTCCAGAATCTGCCCTCAGTAACAACTACTTTAATGGGTAACAGTGGCACTGATGTGTTCTTAGGTCACAGATTGGCCCACGATTTTCTGATTATTTGTATTTAAGAATTGTATCTTCATTCATTTGAACAGTTATACCGAGTTGTAACCTCTGTGAACAAAATACATCCACCTTTAAAAAAAATTATCAGTTTACCTTTATTTTTCAATTAACAGATAATATTAAACTTTCTAATCTATCCTGGACTCAGAAGACTGAGTATGTTTTCTTAGCTCATCTATTCCTGCAAGGTTATAGACTCCAAACAAGGAAAAAATTATTGAGGACTTCACTTGGAAAATTTGAACTTTAATAAAAATATGCTCTGCAGATTTCACTGGCTTTAACCTGGACTTCATCCAAGTTCTTTTGAGTTCCCGTGTGGTGATTTTGAATGATAAAGGGATAGGCTGCATGAGACTGTGCCTCTCATTAAAAGGCAAAACAGATTCAACACAGAAACAACAGTTTCAGAATAGCTGATTTCTACTTAGATGATAAAATACCTTATTAAAAAGTTATTTCAATGATTTTGTATATAATAAAAAAAAATACTATATTTACAGTTGGATAATATTTATTAAAACTTCCTTTGGCTACATGGCTCTGCGCCTTCGGTTTCTGAGTTGAGGGTGTCTAAAATATAAACTCATGCTCTACCTCTTCAGAAATCATTATTGATCTTCCTTTAGCGGTGGTTGAGACTTGTTGGTGACAGATACAAATAAATATAGGATAATGGCACAGGTCAGAGCAATAGTAGTTTCATCCATAGGGAGATTCACAACATCTAGATTAAGTTTTTGATCCACAACCCCACTCCCAAGAGCCACTGTCTCCACTGACTGACTGAAGGCTTTATATTAGCTTGTCAACACAGCTTCTCTCTCCAGGACTCTTAAATCTGGTAAACACCACCTAAAAGGGTGGAAAACTTTAAAAGGGTAGTTGAACTGCTGCAGAGGTTCAGGAGCAGACTGTAATTCACTCCTCATATAAAGGCCAACTATCATGCTCTCATGGACTAACTCTGATTTAACCCTACTTCAGATTCCACTATGCTACTCTTGGCCCCAGGCCATCACTTGCCTCTGCAGTGCCAAAAGCTCTCATGAGCAAACAGAGAACAGGGGAAACAACAGAGTAACAAAACGCCCCTCTCCGACCCTGTCGGATACTTCTACACACCAAACAAAACTGTAAGAGATCTCTTAACACCAAACCCAGGTGCTAATAACAAAATACCAGTTTTACTCACTCACTCACTCGTGCTGCTGTTGAATTTGGAGAATTCTTGGGCTTTTGGGCTCTGATAACTCCTGGAATATGGCAACTGCCCTGTCAAAGTGCTGCCGAGGGGGCAGAGCTGAGCTGGATGTTTCTCAGTCCAGAAGGTTTCTAGAAGCCTCCTTATCCCTTCTAGGGGTGCCAGAACTGATGCCTTGAAGTGGCTACCTGAAAACAGAGGCTAGACAAGATTAAGAGAATAAAAGTAGGTATTTATATGAAGGGCCTTCAAAACCCTGGGCAGTCAAAAGCCTCTGAGGAGCTCCACCCAAGATGGACCCTGGGTCATGGGTTCTTCACAATTTTACAAGTTTGGTTATTTGCATATGAGGGTTAATTCTCCAATTATAACCTCAGTTAATGATGTAGTTACCCCAAGTTTGCCCCTCCTCTCAAAGGCTTTAGTTTATACATTTTGGGGCCTGGGACAACAAGGTGTCCTTGAAGAGCAAACCTAGAGAGGCTTGTTATGTCTAACATGAGGGAACATGCATGTCTTTAGCTTATGCATGAGAGAACAGCAGCTAACAGGCCACATAAAACTCCATAGTTACACACCAGGCAGTCCAGGATTTGAAAAATATAGAAGTTAAAACCTAAAGCATCATTTGAAGAACGTTGCCTCTTTCTGTGCTCTTTTTCACAGGTATAGCAAAGGTTTAGAAAGTAGAAAACAGAACAGGAAGTTGTGTTTTTCATGTGATTGCCTCTATTTTTAGTTTAATGGTTTTTGGCACCATAAAGGCTAGATTTTATAGCAGCTATATTTCCTAAAATCTTCCATGACTTAAACTAGCAATTTTTTTTGTAGTTCTTGTTTTCAAAATTTGCTTATCACTGCCAGCTTTTAATCTACTAAAGAAATCAAATTTGTTCTGCTTTCATAACAGTACATTATGAATACCACATGGTGTCTCTGGCATTTGCTCTTTTGTAAATTAGTTTAGAAATACCTGTGACGTTTCTTAGCGAAATGGTTGTCAATAAAAGAATTAGCAGTGATGACATTAAGATATTTATAGAACCCTCTGTCATTCAATTAGATAAAATTATAGCAAAAAGAAACCCCTGCGGATTAAACACAATGTGCAGCTGATCAGTTATGTGTTAAAATGTCCCATTATTTCATAATATGTATTCTGCTAGTATGTTCTGTTTTGCAAATCTATGACTAGCTGCCAAAGCACTTCATTAGCTAAATGAACCGTAATAGAGAGTAGATGATGTGCATGTGTTGGTAATCGTTTATGTAGTTTGAAGTGGGACATGTTACCCAGTGACCACGCTGTTACGTGACTTTCCCTTATCACTTCTAATCTTTCCAAAAGCTGCTGAAAAAATTCAGCACTCTTGGTAACAGCCTGGTTACTTCCAGCATGTGGGACATCAATTAGTGCTCTACTTCTAATGAGGAGGGGTGGAATGAGCATGGGATTCTGTGGTAGCTCTGCTTAGAGCTCAGTGTTTCCTGCCCTGGAGGCTGCACTCAGAAGCACATCAACTCTGACTCTGTGAGGAGTAGAAATGAAGTTCCTTGGCCCTCAGCAGCAGCAGTGGCTAATCTGTCCTACCAAACCATTAAGCATGGCCTGTTTTATTCTTCCCAGACACATGAAAGTCTATGGCTGAGCAGGAGCTGGGGACAGGAACACAGTAAAGTCATGGTCAGAGTTGCAGTAGTAATTCCAGAGAAAGAAGCAGTAGAAAAATTGTCAATATTGAATAGCAAAGATGACAGGGCATCTACATAACTTTAAACACTGAGATTCACCTAATACTTTGCCATCTTAATCTATGTCAATGCAAACACTTTCTAGTTTTCTGTTGTCAGTTTAAGAGGCAGTCAGTTTAGTTCATTGATGAGCTTTGCTCAGATTTGAAATATACCATTGCAGTCTACCTGCTTAAAAAATTCTCAGGCATTGCACTACCTTCATGAAAAGTTTATACTTTCAAGACAGCAATAAAGTACCACAGAGCTGGTTTTTTTTTCCCCTCTTGACTGATGGAAAATTCAGTTTTGATAAATTCTTAACATGCAAAAATTTTTGACAAAGTTTATTATTTGCTGTTGATCATACTGCTAACCTATATAACAGGAAAGTAACTCTCAGGTTGATATTTGTTGCTTATATGACCACCTCTAATATATTAAAGTGAATAACAAAATTAATTGTGTGAAGTCTATATCTCAATTTTTCTGATACCTTCTCTGGATATCTGTATCTGTTACTTACAGCTTTGTTACAGTTTAATCAATTAAGGCAGAAATTTTCAAGAAGACATTTCTTCAATATGCAGAACATTTCAAGGAATAGTTCATATTAAAATAATTGATATTTCTGAGGAGCAGGTTTGGAGAAAACTGTTCTTATATCTAAGTTGGAAAACAAAATTATCCATGTTCACATTTAAAATTTACATTTACATTTCAGAAGTTTTAAATTCAAAATTGAAGTGTTTTATTAGTAATATTGTGACTTACACAGCTTTAGTATTTATAAAAAATACAAAATTCATTTGTTACCCATGTAGACATCTTTTTGTAACCTATCTAAATTACAAAAAAAAAATTATAATTTTGTAAGTGTTGATGGGACTGTAGAACACTTGCATGCTATTTCCAGGCTTTTTTGTTTCTGCCTTCTCCTTCTAGTTCTTCCTCCAACCTGCTAAAATCTAAGTTGGGGAGGAAAAGATCTGAAAAGACCTGGTAATAATCTGTCTTCATTAACCATTACATCTCCTGTTGGTAGCTAGCAAGCATGAAGAATGAGAGGATGGACATAATAGGAAAGGCAAAAAAGGACAGATTTGGGATTTAAAGGGAGAAGAGTTAGGAAGTGAATGACCA
Organism: Rhipidura dahli; assembly: GCA_013399225.1. NCBI lineage: Eukaryota > Metazoa > Chordata > Aves > Passeriformes > Rhipiduridae > Rhipidura > Rhipidura dahli. The sequence goes on from VXAC01001323.1 coordinate 223,045, forward strand.
TAAATGATGGAGTGTGGTATAAATCAGTACAAGGCTGAGCACTGAGCAGACCTGGAGGCAAGAAGGTTGGGAGCATTGGGTGGGTTGTAGGCGGTAAGCAAGTGTGCTGTGTGAGGGCAAGAGCTAGAGACAGAACAGGGACAAAGGGCAGTGCAGAAGGCTGTGGGGTAGGCTGAAGCATTGCTGATTGCTGCAGAAAATTCACCTTCAAAACCCAGAACCAAATGCACAACTGATTATATCTATACTTTGCTGCTCCTAGCATTGCATGGCAGAAGAAAAATAGCAAGTGTGCAAAATAGAATTTCAGGCTACAGTTGCAAATGTTTTAAAAACATGAATTTAAGGACTCTCTGTCAGTTCTGACAATTCTTAATTAAGGTCTGAATGTTGAACCCTACATTCTTTTTCACCTTTTTTAGCTGTGACTCTCGGTGTTACTGTAAAATACAGATTCCTATTTTGCCCATTCAGAGCCACAGACTGAGATTTCAGACTCTTGCTGTTCCTATGACAACACCCCCAGCTCAGTGTTTCTGTCATTTTCTAAACTAGTCAGCAGGTCTTTTTTCTTCCTTTTGTGGTTTACCTGTTGCACAGTAAAATCACTTGACATGTACAGATAGCTAGCAGAGGCTGCTCACTTCTTAAACATAGAACTCACAACATCACCTAGAAGTACTGAATTATGTAGCTGTAAATTAAATGCCATGGATATACGAGGATTTCTCTGTCAAACCATTCTTGTATGGAAATTTCCCCCGGTCACTTCTGACCAGTGGGGATGTAGCTTGTATTGACTCAATGTATATCAGGTTACTCAATGCTTCTCTAAAAAAACTGAAGTAGTGTTACTCAGTTGTGGCCAGCTGGTATTTCAGAGCTGAAAACTGGGTTGAGTGTTCCTATTTTGATTTGAAAAATTAGGAGTAACTAACACTTGTCATGATAAAAGAATTGTGAATTAAATAACGTCAGAATGATATAATCTTTTAGCAACAGAGAAATAAAAAAAAAAAATCTCATAGACAATAAGACTTCTGCATCTGATTTTTTTTTTCAGGGAAGAGATAGATATAATTCACCTGTAATATTTTTACAGGAAAAAGAATTTGCTTCAAAAAAACCACTGTAGTGCAAAAACTGACATTATAGCATCCTGCCATGAAGTTTTGAAATTTCCTTCAGTTTCTGGGTTCAAGGTCTATTTCTATAGTGGAATAAGCAATGTAACATACTTAATAGATGCTGTCATTTTAATTGCAATAGAAATTATCATGGGAAATGTAAGTATTGCTGCTTTGACTTTGATTTATTCAGAATACAGGCCAGCAGAAAGGAGTTGTCAGCTCAGAACACTTTCTATTTAGCCATAAGGACTTTTTTTCTGTGCAAGATCTACATGAAGCAACCATATTCCCTCCAACGTTTAATATTTTTATATCTCATAGAAACGTTATTGACTTGCAAGTGAATATCATTTAGTGGATGCAAATATCTTTGTACTGTGAAGACTTCAGTTTAAAGAGCTTCACCTTCTCCCTTTTCCAGGAACAATTCAGATTTCCCTCAAAAACTAGTGGGACTGAAGGCCCATTGAAGCTTAGTCTCTTAAAGACAAAATTCTGCTGAAATGCTGTTTAAAGAACACTTTCTGATGAACACTGAATGGATCTGATCCTGAGGGTCACAATCCTGAAAGCTCTTTTCAGTGGCAGATAAACTTTTGAATCTAGTGAGTTGCTTGAGGTCGAAGAAGCTTCTCTTTGTTTCCTACCCTGTGTCATTGCCTGGCAAGATTCAGCCTTTTTCCCATCCTCTTGCTGCTACCAAAACTTTGGTCTTTTTCCTCATTTGCATTTTTGGTCAATTCATCTTCCAGCAGAGAATACATGAAAACTCTAAAAAATAATAAACCCATAAAAACCTCAGGAATTAAGATGTCTTACCTTTACCCCTTTACTTTCTTTTCCTTTTTTTTCTTTAAAGGGCATATTACAAATCTGTTTTCCAACATAGCTCATGACATAGCTCTGGTGTGTCATAACTATTTTTTGTTTGATGCATCCAGGTTTTATTTTCATCTCTTTTACTGAACTATTTTTTACCTGGGTTGGGGAGAAAATAAAAAATGAGGACATATTTGCCGTTGCCCAAATGGCAGTATTGTAATGGGTTTTGTTCTCTGATTGACAAAAGATTAATTACAAGAGTGCACAGAAGTGGAAGTTACCTTCTAATTCATGCTATCTTTTCTGATGTTGTGTTAATGATGTAGTACAGTGTTTTTTCTGCCACCTGAAATATATTCTGGGAGTATCTCTATTTCTCACTTTTAAAATCCTGAACCAGATATCATCCTATGTCTTTTCTAGGCCAAAGACTACCTTTATTACTTTTTCATTTGTAGGAATTTACTTTATCAATTCCAAATAGCATCCATGTCTGTGCTGGTTACACATAAACATGTTGTTACGCTATCTCAAAACAAAATCTGAGTGCTAGTTGGAGAAGACATCTTAATTCTAGTCATCCTTGTAATTTGCATATCACACATCCCCTTGTTATCTGTTACTGTCTCATCCTGAGTTATTATTAGGCTCTATCACTTTTGCCTTAGACATAGAATGGTAGGCTGCAAATGCTTGTTGTCAGCTGTTGAGAAATAAAAATATAGTTTGAAACTGGTTTTACTAAATGAAAAAGAGCCTCAACTAAGTTTTGACTAACTTTTTCCTGTATCTGTGTTAATTTCAAAGTTATTACTGGCAGAATAATGACTTTTGGATGTATCAGGCTAATTATCCCATTCTTTGGCATATTCAGTTTTCCACTCTTTTAATTGAATGGTATATAGAAGTATTTAATGTGTGCTAAAGAATGCATCATAAAAAAGCCATTACATGTTCTAACATCTGTTGATATCTAAAGATCTCATTTTTTGCAGCCTTCAGGGCAGTTCCGTTTTGCTCTTTCTAATTCTAATATAGACTAGAAATATTGCTTGGCTGAGATCTTTATCTCCTTGTTTGTATTCTCTTAAATCTTCCTTAGGCAGCTGAGGTTCTTGTCTTTAGAGATACTGCAAACAAAGCAATTTCAGCTCACATTGGACACAGTTGCAACCAGTTTTCCAGCCTCTGTTGGGTTCATCTTATTAAGTCTATATTTTAGAGGCACCGGTCCTAGTTTCTGATTCGTGCCCGTGTTGCTCCAGGCCAGCCATTTCTGGAATGCACCAACATGTTCCCCAGGGAACTGCTTCTGTTTTGCCCCAAAATAGTGCAGTGGAGATGTCATATATGAGCTATGCGTAATGAGATTGCCATCTGGGATGTTTGTGAATCTGTCACAAGCCTTTCTATCCTCCTCCTCATGGGGTTGCAAACTACATATTATTTCTGTTGTGTGTCACTCTTCAAGGACTAGTCAGATGAGCCATTGCTGCATGACCAGATCCTTCATTCTGGTAGAAACAGTAAACTAGAACTTTCAAAATATGAAAATACATTTCACGGATATCAACAGGTGTCTGCAGGTCATAATGGACTGCATCCACAACCATGTCTGTTGGAAGGACAATTTGGATCTTGAAAAGTAATGATTTAAAATAATTTCATATTGGTTCATACATATATATACTATGGCCATCAGCAGTTCTGGAAATCTAGGGGAAGAGAGAAACATTTGAGATCTTTCTGCATGTGTTACTCAAAACAGGTGTATTCTCTCCCTGGGGAGTCTGTCCTAGTAGCAGGAGCAGATGTTGGGACAAGAAAGTCCCCTATAGGCATGATTGTGTCTTCCCCACATACAGGTTATGGCTCCTGGCTTGATGGTAACAGATCTAAGTAGCTGGGGCCCTAAAATTGGGATTTGTGATGTGAATAAAGTAGAAATATAACTATTAAAGAAAAAATAGGATAAAAAGTGCCCCAAGACTTGGCATCATTTCTGGTTTGTATTTATGCCATTATACCTTCTCTATGAGAACTTTCATTTTTTCCCTGCAACAGCTCTACAGATAATTATGACGTTTTTCAAAGTAAAAAGAGGGATTTATATTCCAAAGTATTTTTACTATTTTTTAAAGTAAATCTGTGGTTTAATAGTTCCAGATGCTTTACTGTTTTGTACACTTGGTTTCCCAACTACTTAGTTACCCATGGTCTTTTATCTTCTATTCCATACCTACTGTTTCCTTGGATTTTCTATTAAGTGCATCCTTCAGCAAGATGATTGATAATGACTGAGTGTCATCACTGATGTGAGATTGTGAAATTTAGATGGAATTTAACACTGATCTGTCACTCGTAATTTATATTTTCATTAAAATGTTTCAAAAAATGTATATTCAGTGTAATATAAAAAAGATTAAAAGTTTCATACTTTAATAAATAATGTTGTAAATATATCACCAGATGAAGATCAAATATGTGTATGGGAAATATATAGAAATTAGATGGTTTCCAAGGCAAAACCTGAAATATTCATATATGACCCAAATTTGGATGTTGAAATGTAGTGTGAAGAAAGAAGGGCTCATACTTTTTTTAAGTGGAAAACTCACAGCACAGCTGTGAACAATCATTGTGACAAGAAAATTGCCGTACATCAGAAGGCCGAGAGGAGCATATCATGAAACTCTTGAGCATACAGAATGCTTCTCATGGTGTTTTGTTAACAGTAACTACTTCCTTTGCAGAGGTGTTTTGAATGAAGACATTTCTAAAAATAAATGGATTTAGTTTTTATATGTTATTATAATTTTAATAATTTGAGATTTACACATTTATATTTTTCTGATTAACAAGCTTAACATCTAGAACACAAGCTTTCAAAATACATCCAGTATAGCTTAAAGGAAATGTTTCAAATCTTTATTGTGTTTGTGAACTGCTTAATCCAGTGTTGTGTAGTTGCTATTAATGGCGTGTGCTTGCCTGGATGAGCCAATGCCTTCACATATGATGATAACAAATAGTGTTTATATGAATCATAATTTCTGAAATCTGAAACTTTGCTGACCTACTAACATTTACTAAAATGAGAAGAAATCAACCAGAGAAGAATCATTGCCACTATAAGGAAGAGTAATTTTCTGAATTATAGGAATGTTCTGAAGTGACAGAACTGACAATTGCAGTAATTGTAAAAGAACCAAAAGCTCAGAAGACAAATGATAGAACTAGAAAAAAAAGATTAATTACCATTTTATAGCCCTTTTTTTTAATACTAAAAAAAATATTATACTTTTAATTTGGGCACTAGATTAAAACTATAATTAGTAACAGTTTCCCTGAAAAAGTGGACCTTAATCATGTTTCACATCTTTTAACTTCATGGATCAACTTGTTACAAAATGACAGCAATCTGAGACTTCTGAAAGAAGTAAAACAACAGAAATTATCCTCATAAGAACTTAGAACATTTTTTTTTTTTGACTTTCACTGCTGCACTGATTTAATTTTATTTGCTGATTATAACAGTGCATATATTTTTTCCTTCTAAATATCAGTCTACTGCAAGGATTCTGGGGTTCAATGTAAGTGGTAGCAAATGACCTTTATAACAATTGCATTATACCATATATTGTCAAATGTGTTCTTGTGATAAGATGAACTTTAACAGCAGACTTCCCTTTTCATAGATCTGATTTTATCACTGTCAGAAAGAAAAAACATGCTTAAATTTAGAGAAAATATAGAATAGAAAAGAAGATATATTATGAAATATGATGCACAGTAGTGAATAATTTATATTTTATTTAACCAAAGAGTATTTAGCATTCTGATTCTTCTGCTTTTCTTTCTATGCTCTTGTCTACATTTTTCTGTGATGAATTCTATGATTTGAAATTATGGGCATTAACTACTGCATGTTTAGTAAGAGAATTAAATCTAGACTACACACCAGAACCATCATTTCCCTTTTCCCATGTTAAGAGGCAATCTTTCACTTTAATGAGGAAGAAAACAAATGTTTCTGACCATGAATAAGAAAACAACTTGAATAGGATATGGAAGCACACAAGGTGCATTATATTCTGTCCGTCAGTGGACACTACTGAAATACTATTGGCAAGCCCTTGGGCATGTTGCTCTAAGCCATTAACACAGTCACACTGCTAATGAGTTATTCTGTCCTGAAAAGCATGTGATGAATGTCAATACTGAAAATCTACCTCGCGAATCTCTTTGATGTGAGACTTTTTTTATTGCTGGATTTCATGTATGCCTCTTTCGCATAATATGTAACATAATGTGCAACTGTGGAATGTTTGGGGTCTGACTCTTTTAGGGACAAATAAGGCCCACAGCTTGGTTGGTGGCATCTTTTTCTATGAGCTGGGTATTTTACCTGGAGTTTATTTTGCTCAGATTGTTTGTGGAAATTTAAGAGAATTGGAAATTTTAAAAATACCGAATCTTGATGAAACCCCAAATATACTTTGTGCATTTTAAAGTCCAAATGCCTTAAAAATTATTTTTTACAGTCTACTGGATCTGTCTGGGGTGAAGTGGATTTTCTTCATAGCAGTCTCTGTGGTTCTGTGGTGCTGTGTTTTTCACTTGTGACTAATACAGTATTGATAACATACTGTTGGTTTGGCTCTTGCTGAATAGTTCTTGTGCAGCATCAAGGCATTATTTTTCTTTTTCTTTATTTTTTGTGGTTTTTCCACTCTGTCCCAGTATCAGATAGGTGGTCCTGACATCACAAAGCCTGGAAGTATGCCTTCAGTACAGCCACCTTGAACTGACCAAAGGGATATTCCTTACCACATGATCTTGTGTTTCATGATGGAGGCTTGGGCAAAGGAAGAGAAAGTGAAGGCATTTGAGGATATGAAATTTGTCTTCTGCAAGTAACCATGACATGTGCTGAGGCCCTGCTCTCCAGAAAGCAGTTGAGCATCTTTCTGCCAATGTGAAGTGTGGTAGTCAGTTATCTGAGTAGCACTGGGATAACCAGAGAGTTTCTGCCCCATCCTGATATTGTCAATCTGCCCGTTTGGCTTCCCTGGTTGGCTGTTGGCCTCAGCCTCTCACCACTCCCCCAGAGCTGCCCTATTGGTCCCCGTTCCCCTAATCCCGCTCCTTGGAGCCCGGGAAAACCCAACATTCGCTTTGTTGCATGGTATTTGCTTGGAGATTCTGAAGGGCACAGATGAATAAACCCATGTTCTGCAGGGATGAATAGCAGTGCCCTTCCTGACTCCTTACTACTGACATATTACTGACCCTGCCTGAGCTCTGTGGGGGCATGCGAGACCCCATGGAGCCAGGCTAAAAAAGGACTAAAGTAACAGAGAACTAGTGAATAAATAATTTATTTTTCTTTGTTTGGGTGTACAGCTTCACTTAACTTATTAAACTGGCCTCTTGAAAATATTTGCAAGTAGCAAAAATTACTTTATTCTTAGGCATTATGTCAGGTCCTACTTTCTCTTACAGTAGAGTTGAATAATCAAGTAAAACTTAAAAGATGCATATCTTTGTCCATGAAGATTAGCTTTATAGGTATTTACTTTAGAGTATAAATTAAAAAAAAAAAGAATCTGCTACTAGTCAGACTCTAATTTCAGTTTTGCAAAGTTTGACAGTATTTCAGAAGCTTCAGGAGGTATTCTTAGGTTTACTGAAACAGGTACTCAGGTCTTTGGTCTTATAGTCCATTCAGGGCCAGGAAGGGACATTCAGTTTCCCTGGTAAACTTTCTCTGACCTGGCTTGGCAGTTCTCAGAAAACAGCTTGTGTCGGGAATGAGCTGAAACTTTATTTTATTTATCTGAATGGCTTATAATTAAATTATTCAAACATAAAAGATGTTGCTTGTGAAAAAAACAAACAAACAAACAAAAAACCCCACAAACCTCTGCAGTAAAGGGAATTCCAAAATTTCTCTATTATTTAATCTTATTTTAAAAATTAGGAAGCTATTAAAATATCTACTGACATCTTTACTTTAGAATTACTCTTTGCAAAACTGATTTACTACTGGACATAGAGATATTGAACAGAATTAACAGCTTTTTCTATCCACATTTTCTTTTTGTGAAATCCTATTTCTATCTGTTTTTTCCTAGATAACTTGTGAAATAGCCATCAGAAAAAATCAACCTGATAATATCCCTACACTTTGTTCTTGTTCATTTTTGCAGCTCACGTACTCTCACATCCTCTAGGTCTTCCTTTAAGTGGATGTGTAGTTCTCATCCTAAAGTTTTAATTAGCAGGTTTAGAAAAGGGGATGGTAGTGACTTTCCCTCGTCTGTTATTCATTACAACAATAGATTCTTTCCTGCTGCGCTGCTTTCTCCATATCTGTGCCTTGGTTTTCACCTCCTACCTAAGGTAAAATACAATAAATTTCATCAAGGTTTCTCTCATTGCTCACTCCATTGGGTATGAAGACAACTTTGAATTCTGATGCTGTCCTTCTAGTTGACATTTTATTACATTATCTGTGTTGTTAATAAAGCACTAAAGGGGACTGGTCCAAGGCAGGTTGTACATGACAGTTCTTGGTTTAAGGCATTGGGGGTCAGTTGAGATTCTTCCTCCAAGCAAGTAAACCAGTTAATGCTTTGAAATTAAAGTTGCAAGTGTCTGTCATTTGATCTTTCCTAGAACGAAATAACAGAGCTTCATATTGGAGTTGCAATTGGCCTATTCTGCTTTATGATGAAATTAAATATAAGATTGAAAATTTTCATCTTGGATGTACTTATCTTAAAACAACTTATCATCAATGCAACTGTGAAGTACAAATTAAAAGGCATGGTAGATGCTCCAAAGCAATTCATTACAATGGACATTGTATTTACCTGTGAACAATATTGGAACAAATACAGAAACAGGTGTCCCATTTTTGTTCAGTATGTGCAGAAGTCAGCATGTCAGGGGCTGAATATGGATGAACTGCCCAATCCCTCCCCTGAAATAGTTGACTGTTTCTCACTTATATCTCACTGGTCCCTGAACATTATTTTCCAACTGAACAGCTTTGGAAAGAGATTGTTTATATCAACAACAAACTTATAGTAAAATGTCTGGTGCAAGATTTCTATCTGACATCATGGCCTTCTAGGACTTATTTTTCTTTCTCCTTTCAACTAAGAGGTCTGAATTTTAAACAGATTACTTCGATTTTATTTTACCTTTAATGAGATTTAATGCCATCCCCTACAGCTGAGCAGCAGTAACCCAACACGAAATCAATTTATTGTTTTCTTAGGCATTTAGAACATAAAATGCCAAGGGTGTTAGTGTGTTTGGAAAATGCTTACGGATTTCACTACTAACAAAGCGCAAAAAATTCTGTTTCAGTTTTTTGTCACAAATACTTAATTTCTTATATTATTGTTGTTATCTTCTCCAATGAGAAGATAGAATTTTTTTTAAAAAAATGAAGCTAGATTGTTTTTTAAAGCTATTTCAAGTTCTCTGGTGATCATGACATTTAGACACCTATTAATCCAAAAGAAATTAAGTCTTTTTAGTCATTTAGCATTTGAACAAAAATATCTTATTATTAAAAAACTGACAACTGTAGGGACTATTAAACTCATCTCTGTGCAGAAAATAAAAACTCTGCTTTTCTGTTATGTGTTACTTATTATGAAGTCTTCTTTAAAATTGAGACATATCCTTGTCCTTTTCCCTGTGCAGTTTTCTTCCCATTCATATCTCAAATTAACAAAGGATTTTAAGAGTTTACATGAGTGATAGTTAGATACCAGGGTACTTGTAGAAGGCTGTCTCTAAACACTTTGCAGCTGCAAACCTCTATTGTACAGCAACGAGCACAGATCACCTTGGCCACCATCTTCTCTAGGTGTGCTAGCATTGTAATGTCACAAATCAGGAATCTCAGATGAAAGTGATATAAATAGATTCTTTTTTGTCACTAACCAGGATCTGAATTTATAAAAAAACAACTTTGTTGGGTCAGGATAGTCATTTTCTTAGCAAAAGGAAACAGACAGTTTTGTCAATGGCACAAGTACTTCACACTGAAATAATTTGTTTTTGAGTGATGGCAATGAGATGTCTGCCTGTCTGTCCAAGGAAGTAAATGTTTCAATTTGATAAGCATAGGGGTAGGGTAGCAAGTATGGAGACAATCCATCTAAGATTAGGCATGAATTGCCCACAAGAAATATGGAGATACTGATTTAGGCTGGTATACTTTATGGACCAATGACTTTATTCTCCGTTTCTGAGTATTTGGTATTACAACATCTTTTTGAAAATGGCACCTGAAAAAGAAACTAAACCAAATGTTATCCATTAATTTGGGCTCATTTAAATAATCTGAAATATTTTTCAAAACTAACCAGTCAAGACCATTTTTCTTCCCAGTGCACAAGTGTTTTCGGGGCCTGGGTTAAGAATTCTCAGCATAGAGAAGCACACAGTTACCAGGCATCCAGTTTTAGGTGTTTTTTTCTCCAATAGCACAGTGTATCTCAGTGGCAGATTTAGAGAAAAACATGCAGTTTTTCAGGGCAGCACTTAACTTAATAATGTGTAAGACTATGGCTTCTTTACTTGTAATTCCTGCTTCATTCTGATACTCCTGCCACCTTTGGTGACACATAGTTCCACCCCAAAGCACAGTCCAATCTAAGTGTTGAATGAAGAAGCAATCACTGCTTCTGGAAAATTAGCATGTGAGCACATAAAAGCTGGAAGAGTATCAGATACAGTACACTTAATTTTGATTGCATTGGAAATGCATTGAGCATACATCTCTAATTCTCAGTTCATTTAAATAGCTGCTTTTAAAAATTTAAACACTGTGGCTAGAATGAAGTAATATGCCTAGTCTTTGTCTTTGGTTTTTATGTACAAATTCAATTTTACATCTTTTTAAAAACATCTCTCCTTGGCACATGCAGCCAAGCAAAATGTCTTTGATGGAAGCATTTAAAAAGAAAGAGTTTCTTGCCATTTCCCCCCTCCTTGTTTCCTTAGAGGATAATTCTACTCCTAGGCAATACTTTAAATCAGCTTGCCTAGCAAACCAATAGATTTTTACACACCATTAGAAACAAATTTTATAGTCACAAAAGACTGAGTCACAACAAGCCAAGGGGCTAGAAGGCTGCTCATGAACTCACCATAACCTTACATTCCTTTCATTGATTTCATGGAACTTGTCTAAAATATCTGTACCAGCACAGCAGGAAATACTGAGGACCATCAGTGGTGCAATTAAATAGAACAAATCACATTAATTGATTAAGCATTCATTTTTACTTGCCTAGTGTTTCAAAATAATGTTAGACTAGCTCAAGCTGACACTGTTAAGTATATATAAAAGATACAGGCATTTTTTATTTTTCTTTCCATTTTTAGATAGGGCAATGTATTTGCATACACTAATAAAATCTGGTTTCAGAGAATATTGGTTAAACTCTAATTAATTAGATTAATTTCTCAGTAGAAACAAAGGATTTTGAATAACCAATTTAAATTTTTTTTTGTCTCATAATTTATTTGAATAAAATTTTATCTAAACATTGTCTCTATTTTGAAAATAAGAAGTTGAGAAATGGAATAAGAATGTATTTCAGTGTGAATTTATTTATACATATGCTTGCAGTCTGAGTACAGTATTACAGAATCTCAGAAAATGATGAGTTGGAAGGGACCCACAAGGACTATTAAATCCAACTCCTGGCCCTGCACAACATCATCCCCAAGAGTCACACCATGTGCCTCAGAGCATTGCCAAATGCTTCTTGAGCTCTGTCAGCCTCACTGTGACCACTTTGCAGGGAAGCCTGTTCCAGTGCCCAACCCCACTCTTGGTGAAGAATCTTTTCCTAATATCCAAACTAAACCTCCCCTGACACTTCAGGCCATTCCCTTGAGTCTTGTCCCTGGGCACCACAGAGCAGGGTCCCTGGGCACCTTGCGAGGCAGTTTTAATGTGCAATGAGGGCTCCTCTCAGTCTCCTCTACTCTAGGCTGAACAGACCAAGTTAAGTCATTCCTCACATGGCTTCTCCTCAAGGCCCTTCACTATATTTGTTTCCCCACTTTGGACACTCTCCGATAGTTTTATATCTTTCTTATATTGTGGTGGCCAAAACTGCACACAGGACTCAAGGTAAGGACACACCAGTGCAGAGCAGAATGGCACAATAATCACTGTTAGGCTTTTTTTCTGAATATTTTAACCCGAATGAAAATTCAGCTTCCCTCCAGCTGCTGAGTGTCACATAGTCGTGTCACATTAACTGTTCTTGTTTGTGTGGCAAGGTTTCAATAGCAGAAGGCTGCAGAAGTGGCTTCTGTGAGAAGACACCAGGAGCTGCCCTCATGTTGGACGGAGCCTGTTCCAGTTGGCTCAAGCTCCAAGACAGACCCACATTGGCCAGAGCTGAGCCCTTCAGTAATGTAATACATGTAATACATGTAAACAACATGTATAAGAAAGGGTAAAAACTTCTGTGAAACAGCAACTGGGAGAGAGGAAAGAGAATATGGGAGAGAAATAGCCCTGCAGACAAGATCAGTGGAGAAGGAGGTGCAGGAGCTGCTTCAGGCATTGGAGCAGAGATTCCCCTGGAGCCCATGGGGCAGCCCATGGAGGTCCATGCTGCAGCACATATCCACCTGCAGTCCAGGGAGAACCCCACACTGGAAGCTTCAGAGCCTGAAGGAGGCTGTGACACTGTAGGAAGCTGCAGCCCTGGAATGAGGAGCCCATGCTGGAGCAGGTTTGCTGGCAGGACCTGTGATCCCGTAGGAACTCATCCTGGACCAGACCATTCCTGAAGGATTGTAGCCCTTGAAGAGGACCCACATGGGAGCAGTTTGTGAAGAACTGTCTCCTGGGGATGGGACCCCACGCTGCAGGAGGGGAAGAGTAGGAGGAGGAAGGAGAGGCCGAGAAAACATTATAAACTGACCATGGTCCCTGTTCCCCATCCCACTGCATTGTTGGGGAAGACAAGCTAGGAAATCTTGGAGTGGATTTGAGCCTGGAAAGGAGTAAAGAGAGGGAGAAGGTTTTTTTAGATTTGATCTTAGTTCTTATTATAATACTTTTTAAAATTGTAATTAATTAGATTAATCTTATCATATAATCGTAGAATTATTTGTGTTGGAAGGGACACCTAAAATGAACAGGGACATGTTCAACTAGATCAGGTTGGTCCGAGTCCTTTTCAACCTTACCTTGGTTGTTTCCAGGAAATGGGGCACCCAGCACCTACCTGGGCAACCTGTTCCAGTGTTTCACTGGGTTTTCTCCCAGGCAAGATTATTGTGCCATGACAGTAACTGGTAAGGGCTCTCCCTATCCTTATCTCAACCAATGAGCTTTACTTAGCATTTTTTCCCCTGTCCTGTAAAGAAGAAGGAATGATAAGTGTTACTTGGTGGGCACCTGGGAGCCAGAAAAGGCTAACCTACTGCACAACAAATGTTTCCTTTGAAGTATTTTTATTTCTGAAAAATAAAAAGCTAGAAGAAAGAGAAGATATTGGGAGCTATGGTCTAAAATGTGGAGGACTGGACTTTTGTCTGGCAAAATCTATCAAATGTGAAGATTATTCTGTATTTTCTCCTTTTTTGCCATTTATCAAATCCCTTTCCATCACACCAAACTTAAAAATTAATTATTTTGTATGTGCATACATTGCAAAGAATCATTGACACTGTGTTGAAACTAAGAGAGACAATACCATTAAAATTTGCATTAGGAGGAGACATTTTTCCATTTGGCTTCACGTTGGATTGTCAACTGGACCATAAAGACTAACTCCTGAATCCTGTAGCATGTATCTCAGAATCTTTACTGAAAATTTCAGTACTACATGTACCACTTGCAAGAGAATTTCCAAGCCCTTGATGTTATCCAGTACACTCAGGACAAGCTTTTCCACTTTCTCTTCATTCATATTTGATAGTCTTAACCGTAAGAAATAAAGTCTTCCTTGGTTTCAGCAAATGGATTTTGCCCACTAAGGTAACAGATGGGGATATTAACATACCCAACACATAAAAAGATAATGACTCATGTTTATTGTTGGCCTTTTGTCTTCCATTTCTTTGCAAATGCTATATGGACTATCTGACAAAACTCACATAATCAATAGAGCTTAGAGCAGATACTTCAATTTATTTTAATTAAATCATTATACAAAATGTTTTGCAGCCCATATGGTGGCCTCCTGCTCTTTTTCATACACCACAGAGAGAGACTTGTGTCTTTATATCCCTATTTTCTGGGTTTTAAATTAACCCCATAGTGGTTTTACATTTTTTTCTTCCGCTTTTTTTCCCTGTGACTTTATGTGAGAGACAACCGACCGCTAAAGATTGTGGATTCATCCAATCCACCAAGAGCAGAGTAAACTGCCCACGGTGAACATTCACTTCCTGCTGGTTTGCATCCTGATTTCAACTGGGAAAGATGTTACATAAGCAAACAGCTGCTTTTTAAGGGGAAAATAAGTGCATCACTTTACATACTGATTGTGTCATTACAACCTTTTGTACAATATCATGGAACTTAGTGGCATCTACACTGTTGGTTTGGGGTTTTTTTTCTCTCTAGTCACTTGAATTAAAACCAAATCACTCCTTCCTTTCTTTTCTTTTATTTCAAATCTTTTTGTTTCTTCTACTGACACTTTTTGAAGTCTGTTTCATAAATCATGTTTGTCAGTGTATTTTTGAGACTGTGAAAAATCACTTGGCAAAAGCCTGCAGAACTGGTTGGATAACAACACTATGTCTCAGAATAAATCTTAAATGTCTATCCTAATGTACACTGATGGTGACGTACTTGAAATGTTATGTTTCAACTCATAGCTCTAGATGGTACAAATTTGTGACAGGTGTCATGACACACAATTGCCTTTCACTGGTGTTCTGTATTATTGACATTAGCTTAGCATATGTTATTACTTCACAGGTGATACCAGAGCTTCCACATTTCTAATTAACTCCTGGACCCTGAACTCCTGTCATTACCCAGGCAGCAGAATGGAAAGGACTGGTGACAGACAACAGTCATTTCCTGACCAGGTTCTGGCTCTCTGTTGCTCTCCTGTTGTCATGCTCTGCTGGAGCAAGGATATGGGAGCAGTGTCAGCAGTGATGGCCTGCTCCAGTTAATTGCAGCTACTGCTGAACAGGATTGAAGGCTTCAGGGAGCACTCTGAGTTTCCACTCAGAACATTTTTTGAACACAGTTTGGAAATATTCTATAAAACTGAGAAGCAAATAGAAGCTGAAAATCTCATTAAGTTTGAAAGATGGAAATGGAAACTGTCTGCTAACTCCTGAATTGTTGTGTGGCCAGAATTTCTTACTGCAAACTGGTATGGATGTTTCTATGAGATTGGATGAGCAACTTCTGATCCATGACTTTTTGAGCAGAACAGATAAGAGAAAGACATTTACAGAAGGGATTAGAAGTTGCTCTCAACTTTCTTCAGATTCTGAAAATGGATAACTTACCAGGGAGAGTGGGAAGAGAGGAAGATCCCTTAAATTGCCAGTTGATTGGGATATGTTTCACACACCTAAAATAATGGAAATATTTTCTAAGAGAGAGTTAAACTTCAAGAAATTACTTTACATTTGTACTCAATCTTTACATCAATTTCAGTGTGAAGTTTTGAATGCTCATCAGGTGTGTAGTTCGGAATGTAGTGGTCTGAATTTGAGTGCAAACGTGACATTTTTGTCCTATATTTTTATCTCAGCTTTTGCTCCATTTGACTCCTATTTCAACATTTATGTCCTTTCATTTCATCCATTTATGATCACTTAGAGTTTTCAAGCCCCCAACTTTAATGAAAAACTCTTAACATTTGGTCTATGATATCCATAAACATTTCTTCATCTTGTTCCTTTTTTCACTCACAGCACACACAGCATAAGAATACAAAATTCTACAAGATAGAAAGAGTCAATAATAGCTAGCTGCAAAGTGACTTTTGTTTGACAATTTTCCTGAAGACTGGAGTGATATATAAATAAACAGCAGACAAATGGGATCCACAGGGACCCCTTTAAGATCTTTATGAATATTTGAAAGGGCATCTGGAGCCATGGCTACACAGGGCAATCAATTGCTATGAATTTTTATTTCCCCAAGCACTCAAAGAGAATGGCATGACAGGTATATGTATTATCAGCAAGTTTCATTTAAAGAAACATGGGACTTCTTTTGATAGGATCAAGGGGGAGAAAAAACCTCATCCATAACTAAAGTCATTCAAACTGAAGTTGATAAAGCTGATTACTAAATTATTGGAATTATTGTAAAACTGAATGCTTTCTATTACTTTTAGATGTTGTATAGTCTTTTTTAAATTCCAGCACTCTTTCTTTAGAAACTTGAAAAGCTATCTCAAGAGCCTGCAAAAATGAATAATGAAAAGAAACACTTTTTAAAATAAGAATTGAAAATCAAATTAGAAGTTGGAATTTTTGAAGTGTCCTTCCTTCCTTTCTCTATAGAGCTCCTTCTTCTGAACAAGAAGAGTTCAGACCTTTAGGCTTGTTTTGACAGTCATCAAAAGTTTAAAATTTTAAAATAATTGTAAAATTGCATATTATGTCAGAAACTTTTAGAAATACTATTGTGTCACTGGAAATTCCATTGTCACTGTCATTTTTGAATCTCTTTTGTGGTACATACATATGTAATAAGTTAAACCACAAAAATACTTATTCATGCTTGTATTAAAGCTGTAAGAGGAAGAATTATATCTATTTAATCTAAACTATAGTACCATGGATTTCTGGTTTTTTTTTTTTTTTCCTAGAAGTTTGTCCAGGTCCCAAGTGCTGTTCTTAACAAAGCCCAAGTTTGAATGGTGTAGAACTAACTGCAATAAGACAATAAAAAGAGGAGCAGATATGCTGCAGAGATACAATACAGTACACCTGGTATAGAAATGAAGACTTTGGTTTGCTTGTGTGGGTATCCAACCAAACACATAATCACAATTGTGGTCTGTTGGCATCTTTGAGATCTAAAATTCATTCCCAGAAAGCCAAATATTCAATCTTCTATGACATTACTGGCTCCAGAAATTATTTGCAGAAGATACAAATTGAAAAAAATTTGTGGCAGAAGGTGTCACAGATATTTTAAGTAACTCTAAGAAAGATACCTTTTTAGTTTTGACATATTCAGTTGGCTCAAACTTTTAGGAAGGCTATAATCCAAACCAGGTTGTTATTGTGTAAATTGCAAATAGTATAAAATGGCTGGTAAATTCTAAGAAGCCAGTAGGTAGGGATTAATACATGAAATAAACTATTTGCTTGGTGATTATGCAGTGTCCTCAGGACATAAACTTTTTTTCCAAACAATCATCTTAGAAAGTAATGTTTGCTCTTTACAGTATTTCATACCCAGAGGCCACTGGCTATAAAAGGTGTTGAATCCATTATAAGCTTGCAGGATTTCTGAAAATCATGTCACAGCTGAGTTTCTTGCCATTTCCTCAGATCAATTCCATAGGTACTAGTTCTGCAAAAGTAATTTTTTTTTTTAATGCCTAAAGCGAAAACATAACTAATATACACACAGATCAGTGATCTTTGTTTAAGTGGAGAAAAAGATCTAGTTTGGTTGCTGCTTCTGAACATTGTGTACTGAGATGCCAGCTCAAGCTGTTTTTGATCTACAGATAGCCATTGAAAGATTGTTGACCTATGTACACATGAAAAAAATTGTTCAATACTCAGATATATGACTGACTCAGAAGTCCTCCTGATTAACTAACAGACGAAATGAAAAAAACTCAATACCAACTTCAGAAACTTTTAAACACCTTTTTTCTTTCCCTCTAGGCGACGCAATCATTTAAACAGGAACTTGGCTACCGATCTTGTTACTTGACTCTCTCTACAGTCTTCTTACTGTAGCTGATAACTGTATCTCCTTGTTATTTTCACATCCTTACTTTTTGCTTCCTGTTCTACATTTAGCCTGTTATTAGAAATGTGTTTAGCTCTCCATTTTCAATTATATTGATCTATGCAAATGATTCAAATTGCCATATTGCAATTTCACTGCATGGGCAGAATTTGCCTTCATGACTTCAATTAAATCTTATGCTTTAGAGCTGAACAAGGAGTATTGTTCATTTCAGTATATGTAGGGGAGAGCTACACATAACAGTGGTTTATGCTTATTGTTCTTTGGAGTCCACATGTACACAAGTTTCAGGCCTTGGGACAGTGTTCTCAGTTAAGGACACAGGAGAAGGGATGATTGATATAAACAGAACAAGTAAAAGCAGTACCGTTTTAGGTTACAATAGATGTATTTAAGTATTTTAATACCACCAGCTGTGGGCCATTAGCTGTTATCACCTGCTAACGACCCACCCCTGATAACAGACAATGGGCCATCAAGAAACCACCACATGACTCATGGACTTATCTCATCCTATTGTGAGATGCTCCACCCAGGAGGGGGGAGCCGGGCATTCCCACCTGGATATAAGCTGCCCTTAGAATTACCTGGCCTCAGCTATGTCTGCTGGGTGAGCAGAGGACAAGAGCCACCACGGACCTTCAGCTGGACACCGGACCTTCCACTGGATCATTGCTTCAACTGGCTCACTTCATTTGGACTGCTGTGACCACCCTAATAGGGTATCAGGTTGTATCTGACTTTGTCAGTGCTTTTTCCTTATATTATTTCACTTATTTCTAATTTGTTTCTTTTAATTTTAATCCTGACTTGCGATCTCCAACTGGTTTGTTTTCAAACCAATACAAGTACTAAAACGTTAAAATTTTTGAAAGTTGGAGCACTAGAGAAAAGGATAGTCATGGTGGCCTCATCATTTCAAGCATTCGGAACTAACCTATAGGCCCATAAACTAAAAGCAAGCTTAAGACTTTTCTGCCATGTAAAACTGATGGCAAGATTGGAGATGCCTTTCCAGTGTCCTTTATCTTGCTGGTTTTGCTCTAGGCACTTTGTTCTAGTTCCATGCAAGCTGCCACTGATTTGTCAATCTTATCAATGTTCTCAGTATTCAGTCAGTTTCCTGATCCCTTCATTTCTCTGTCTTTTCTCATAGAAGTTTTCTTAATCCTCTCTTCCAAATGAGAACCTGAACAATAGAATGCTGCTCTAGTCTGAACTGTTTGAATAGAAGGTTCCCTGTGATAAAATTTACTTGAATGTAGCAGATATTTTTTTTTATAGTTTAAAAAACCAATAGAATAAAAAACAATAGGATAAAGATGCTGCAGTGACATCTTCACTACCAAAAACTAAAGCCGTTAACACTTTAGAAATGAGCAATACCTAAAGTAAACACATCTGAAGTTTTCCTGGCTCATACTAAAATCTGTGATTTGTTATAACCGGCTGAGAAACTCAAAAGAGACAGAAAAATAAAAGAAACCACAGTGATACTGCTGAGTGATCAGTCCTCCCTGGAATTATGATGTTCTGGCTAGAGGTAAACACACAGAAATTTTCTGAGTTGAATTCTCATACCTAAGTGTCTCTATACTAATAGAAAATTACTACATGATCTAGTTCTTCTCTAAAAAAAAAAATTCTATTTTTGTAGTTATGATGTAGCTTCATTTGGTGAAGGCAGTTATCTGAAAGCCACAGTAAAATCCTTGTTGTGGGACTGTAATAACCCTGCTTCTCCATTTATGTAAGTAAGACAAAGGACCTCTGCTATACAATTGTGTAATTAAGGACATCAGTAAATAGGATCCACCTGTCTTAACAACAGGCATTCTACAAGAATTTAGTTTAGGAGCTGCAACACAGCCAAGAGGCTCAAAGGAAAACCAATAAATTTAAATAAGTTTGCAAACCAGAAAGTATGAAAAAGAGTTAATTCAGCCTTATTTTCAGGGAGAAATTCCTTGAAAATGGGTAGGAATGCAGTGTATTTGTTAGTTATACAGGTGGGGTTTTTTTATATGCATGGGCTGATAATGTAGCATGCCTTGCCAGAAGACAGAGAGGTTTTTTGTTAGATTTTTCCTTGCTCATCAAGTGGACATGTCCTGTCTGTTAGACTGAACATAGGGATATGTTTTACTGACACGGCTGCAATACTGAGTAGTCCTGACTGGCAGGAAGATAAAGACCCTTGGATTTCTATGTTTGTTTTCAGAGTGCATTTCTTTGCTGCATTTGAATGTTCCTTAGAGTTTGTCTGGTCTTTCAAGGCCTTGAAAATCCCTCTCCTGCAAATCGTCACTTTTTTCATACTATAAAGGTTTATGCTAAGGCTTTAAGATTGTTCTTGTTGTCCTCTTTTTCTCTAAAATAGTTAATGGGAATCTATGGTGTATGTGATCTGACTGTTAATAACCTCTCTGGGGTACAGAGAAGAAAGAAAGAATTTGTTTGCCCTGCTGAGTGGCCATCTTCTGCCTCTGAATCCATTCTGTTAAAGGAGACAATTTTCTGCTGTCAGCTCTGTGCATTCCTCATCATTCCCTCCTGGCTTTTGTCTTAAAGAAGGAGCAGCAGAGAAGAGCTGCAGCAGTTAGGGGCAAATGTCAGGAAGGATCTGTGCCAAACTGTAAGCGTAAGCTCCATGTAGACAAACTGCAGTTCAGGAGTGTGTCTGTGTCTATGTACACACACATACACATCATATTTGTGCACATAAAAAGATAGGATGGCAGAAATGAAGAGCAAGAAACTCAGAAAACCCCTTAGGATTTTTACACAATAAACACAATACATCACTAACTCCTTTACTTTACATATCCCAGCAACAGCAGCCAAGTCACTACACTGACACTAGACTGTAAATATTGTGAAAATTTGGATAACCATTACCACAAACCATGTTTTTGGGCATTTTTTTTGTAATCCACAAAAAAATATAATTTTTGGTGTATTTATTAACACTTCTGCTGTATCCACTATTTTTTATTTATAATTAGTCTCCAATAAGTGATTTATCCTAAAAGGAAATATTTAGCTCTGCTACAAACCATTAATATCCATGTACAAAAGTTGACAATCTACAGAAATAATTTGCAAGTCTAATGCAAGTTTTGGATTTGTTTTTTCTATCCCCCTGTGCTGTTTCTGTCTTATTAATAAGCATTTTGCTTGAATTAATAAATAAACAATAGATTAAATTTTTCATATTAATTAGCATAAAGTGCCATTTGTATAGAAATATTTAGCAAAGTGATCTGATGTGGAGGATTAACACTGAAACAAAGACATGAAAAAATACATGGTAATTGAAATGGAATTCACTAACCACACACAGGATCACACTTCTAGATAAAGGTCTTGCATTTAATGTGAGATAGCATAACCCTACTAATCCTGCTGTGTGGACAATGATAAATTGCTTAGTGCATGTCTGCTGGGACGTGAGACAACAAGATATCGTTTTTAACCCCAGAACTGTCAAACACGATTATTTCCACAGAAGCTAGACAGATTTGGGAGTGATAAAAGGAAGCCTTTGTAGGGAAGAGGGCAGGAAGGAGACTAGAGGAACATTTTGCAGGTGTTTTTCATTGAATTGTAGAATAGTTAAAGTTGGAGAAGGCCTATTGAGATCATCAAGTCCAACTGTTAACCCAGCACTGTCAAGTCCGTCACTAAACCGTCACCCAAAATGTCATATCTACATGCCTTTTTAATACCTCAAGGGATGTTGATTCAACCAATTCCCTGGGCAGATGGTTCCAATATTTGACTACCTTTTGGGTGTAGCAATTTTTCCTAAAACCTCCCCAGTGCAACTTGATGGCATTTCCTCTTATCATATCGCCTGTTATTCGGGAGACAAACCCCCACCTCACTACAGCCTCGTTTAGGTAACTGTAGAAAGTGATAAGGTCCCCCCTGAGCCTCCTTTCCTTCAAGCTAAACAATCCCAGTTTCATCAGCTTCTCCTCATCAGGCTTGTGCTCCAGATCATTAACCAGTTTCACTGCCCTTCTCTGTACATGCCCCAGCACCTCAATGTCTTTGTTGTGGTGAGGGGCACAAAATAGAGCAGAGGATATGAGGTGTGGTCTCTCTGGTGCCCAGTACAGAGGGACCATCACTGCTCTGGTTCTACTGGCCACAGTATTGCTGATACAGGCTCATGTTCAGCCCTGTCAACCAGCATTCCCAGATCCTTTTCAGCAGGGCAGCTTTCCAGCCACCCTGCCCCCAGCCTGTAGCACTGCTTGGGGTTGTTGTGACCCAAGAACCTGGCACTTTGCCTTGTGTAAACACATGCACTTGGCCTCAGCCCACGGATCCAGCCTGTCCAGACCCCTCTTTTGAGCCTTCCCAGCCTCCAGCCAATCAACAATGACCTCAGCTTGCAAACTTACTGAGGGTGCCCTTGATCCCCCTCTCCAGATCATTGATAAAGATTTTAAGCAGGGCTGACTCCAACAGTGAGACCTGGGTACAGAACTTATATGAATGACTGTTGTCAGAAGGGGAGAAGCCCTAATTTCTGTGTGACAATTCACAGGCAGTTCTGTGGTTTCTAACACATCAAAAACTCTTGTGTCTTTGCTGCCACATGGATCTTCATCCCCTAATTCCACTGAGACACATTCCTGTTGAAAAGAATGCAGAGCCTGTGTATAGTGGTTTGATTTGTTCTGGGGTATTTTTTTTGCTCATGGAAAATAAATTTTTAAAAAATGACTACAGAAAGGTGTGGCTTTTACTATTAACATCCATCCTATGTCTGCAAAAGTGAAGTGAGAAGTAGTTAATTCATAGCAAAGCTAATCCAAGAAGCCTTTACATATAGATCACTTGTGATGTCAATAGATCTGTCCCTGCCAAACACCACGTCTGTGAGGTCCGTGTGGCAGAGCTTGTCTTACAGTGGCTGCAGTTGCTCACGTGGAAACACAGTGTACTGCTTTGCTCTTGGATACTGAATGTTGAGCAGGCTTTTCAGGAGCTTTCTGCCCAAGCTGGCAAAAGGGGCACTTGTCAGGTGCTGGGATTATTGAGAGGTCAGTTGCCAAGCTCTTGGATGGGGTGGAGGGGATGAAGGGTGGTGGCAGCCCAGTTGCAGACCCAGTGGCTACAGCAAGGTTAGATCTTGCAGGACTTTGATATTGTTGCTGTGTCAAATATGGCAAGAAATGTACAAAATGTTACAGGAACAGCATGCACAGGGTGTGTCCCTGCTATTAGGCTGGCTCAGCATGTTTTAACATATTACTGGAGGGAATCTTCTTGTTATGATCCACCCTTGAAGACAAGGGTAGCCCAGGCTCTTGTTAATAGATCCCTTGGGGTGGATCACAGTGAAACGACACAGAATGATCAGTGTTTATAAGTACGTGTATAAGTAAGGTTTATTTTAGAACAATTTGGTTGCAATGGAGAGAAGGTGATGAGGCCTTTTTTGGATTTTATTATTAAGCCTATGTGTGAATGTGACCTTCCCAGGGAATGGGGTGTAAGGGAGGACAACTGGCATGATTAAAAGCACTCTCCTGACTCCACAGGGTCTGCTTCTTGTCTGGCTCTAAGCCTGACTTGTGTCACCCTCTCTGTCTTATGCACACCAGAGGTTTGGGCACCACACACTCAAAATCTCACCTCCTCCCCCTCAGAACAAGCTCAAATTTTCTGGTTTTACAAACGTAAACTCTCCTGAAAGGTCAATGCCAACATTTACATTTTCTGGTCTTATTCACTGTGTTTATGTCAAGAAGGCTAACTTCCCTACTGCTCTTTGCTTCTTGGTGGAATTTTGTTGGCTGTTGTAGTTGTCAGGAAAATGAAAGGTCACTGAGGACATTCTGTGCTGTGTGCCAAAGTACACCAGAAATTTAAGTTCTCTATTAAGTGAAACTCAGTGGAGGATTTAACAGAGCAGCAAGCAGCTAAAGGACCTTTAGAAGTGTACAAAAAAGCTGGGAGAGGGCTGTTAATTAGGGCTTTATCAAGTAGTACAGAAATAAATCTATATGAGCCTGAATATTAGCAACATTCTTTGAAACTAATTGAAGATGAGTAAAAGGGAAGTGAGGCACCTGTATGATGCACGTCCCTGGTGTATTGTCACACTAGGAGATAAGAAATATGCAAGTCTACATTTAGTCCTAAGAAGCATTAGGGATTGGTGAAAATTTTGGCTAAATATTTTCCTTTTCGGAAGCAACTCACCACTAATTAGTTACTTGATTCTCTTGATTCTCTTGTTGCAGCTAGCTGCCATTATATAAAAACAGTCTAGTAAAAAATTTTGTTATCAATTAATTAAAATGTAGAGAGAAATCAAACTTCCTCAAGATATTTGAATGATTTATAATTGCTAGACATTGGAGAAAAGACTTCTCATCTCTAATAGAGCTAAATAAAGATTTCTTTTATTTTTGATCTGCAAGAATTGCAGTAAAATTGAACTATATCATTCTCTTTCCTCTAGGGCTCCCTAGCAGATAGAACAACCCAAACACTGTTGTAAAATAATATTAAGAATAAATGAGATATGTTGGGTTTATTCAATCTGACTTAGAGGAGAACCTGTGGGAGAAAAGTAAAGATGCAGTGGAAGCGTGATGACTGTGAACTGGTGAAAGGGGTCCCATCAGATGAAGGGAAAAGATGAAGGTAACATCTTTTGTACTGCATCAGTGCTCTGGTCCAGGGAAGGCTGTCTGTACAAGAAGAGAAGTGGAGTCTGAGAAGAAATACAATCAATAAAGGAGAAGAGATGCATGAAGAACACAGCCACAGGAATACATCAGGAAATGTATTTGAATAGTGATATTTAATTTTTTGACTGAATGATTGATTTAAACTTTGAGAAGGAGAGTCATATCCTATTTTTATGCACTTATATGTTAGTGTTTGCCATGGGGAGACCAATATAACACCTTTATTTCCTGTGTTCCTTTAATACTGAGTTGCCCAGGCTGGTTATATGTCTTTACCTTTGGATAGATACCCTTCCTGGAGACATCTTTGCCCTCACTTCCTGCAGTACTCGTAATTTTACTAGCTAATTTTAAAAACTCTGATTTTATTTTTTTCCCTGCAAAAATAGGGTATTTATGAGGAAGATGCACTGTTCTGGACTTTAGAGTTCAAGCAACAAGGAATCCATCAGACACCTGGATAGGTTCCTTCATGGCAAAACCAAAACTCAGCATAAAATCATGCTCTGTTTCCTAGCTTTGATGGGATTAGGTTTAATGAATGTGTAGCTTAAGTTTTTCATCCACTTGTAAATTATGCTTGTGTGGTGCTTACACAAGAGGACTTAGGCCCCTGCAAGTGTAAACAATCACTAAATACACCCATATTCCCTTCACTGGGCAGAAAGTAGACGTGTCTGTTTACTCTTCCAAGAATATAAGTATTTTTTCAACTTTGTTTTAAACAGCTCTTTAACTGAGAAGCTGGGAAACAGAAAATTATGATTTGACATTATACTTTTGGTTGGGGTTTTTTTTTTTTTTCTGGAGGAAAGGCACCCTTCAAATTTTTTTAATGAGAACTGATATATAAAAAAGGAATTTCAAAGATTTCTTAACTAATGTGTGTAACCAATAAGTATAATGTATGCATACAGTTATTTAATGAATCTTGAAGACCAAGATTCAGATAATTAGTATGATGGTTAAAACATATGTAAAGATGTATGTGCTTGCAGGCTAATTTAAATGCAGAAAATATTTATGATTTATAAACATGTGGATCTCATGTTTATTTGTTGTGTACTTTACAGTGAATGGAGCAAATTACTCTGTGCATCCTTTTTTTTTTTTTTTTGTTATGCATTCTTTTACATCACAGTGATTGCTGAACTATTTATCTTTCAGATTGCAGAAAGCACAGCTGATTGAAACAGTCCTCACACTTTGTGAAGTCTTTCCACCTCATCATATTTCTCTATCTCCAAATGTTATATTTTAATAGTATATTAGAAATTTAACCAGGAAATTTTGATACTTCTTGGGATGTAGATTCTGCCAACCCATAAAATCAAATGTGGGTATAAAAGGACAACTTCCTTCCTATACATTTTGGGTCAGCTAATGTGTAACTGAACAAAAATGAAAAGCATCACCAATACTGAGACATTGAGTGCTTTCCCTAAAATTCAATTAGTTTCCCTTTTCATTTGAAAACTGGAATATAATTTCATTAAAACTATGCTGCTTAGAGAAAAAAAAAAAAGAGCACAGAAATCTCTCAAGAACCTTCATATATGCTCTAATGATACACTGGTTCAAGATGACTGCTTTTATTGAAGCTTTCTATTTTATTGTTTGAAACCCTCATTGCTCTGGAATGGATTGAAACATAAATCCTGTTGAAGGTTGGCAGCAAATAGAAATCTGGACTGCCAGATTTAGCATTTTGTGTATGGATTACACAATTCAGATGCATTTTGACTTTAAGAATTAGCAATACTAGAATTGATATTATAGTCCTTAAAAATTCAGCATGGGAGAATATAAGAACAAAGCTTCTAGATCCTTTAAACTTTAGAAGGTGAGGGCTATTTAGAACTAGATTTGACTTCTAGATTTTAGAGATGTCAAAAGCTCAAGCTCAGATGTAAGGAGCCTTTGAACATGGTCTGAAGCTTCCTTATCCTTCTTTCACTCACTTGTTCTTTCAGTTTTTCACCCTTTTGCTCTCTTGTTTTTTCATACTCATACTTACTTGGTGCAATTATTCCTAGATTCAAATGGAAGAGTGTGACTACAAAATATACAGACATTTTGCCAAAATTTTGAAAGTCTGGGGGGGAATTATCTCTGCTGAAACATCTGTCAAGATACACAAAGATATGAGATGGCTGCAAGAAATTAAGTTCGTGAAGACTTAAGGAGCAAAACATAATGTCATATGTTTTACATAACATAAATGTTGTAAAAATAATGTGGTATCTTTTTTGTAGGATTCTGTTCACATAGCTTGATGATGAGAGACTGATGATAACAAAGTGTTATTACACACACTTCTGCTAATATTAGTAATGTGTAACAATCCTGATTTGTAAAGCTGAATGATACAGAACCACAGAGCCACATAGATGTTAATGGACTAAAAAATGTTAAAAAATTTTTTTGGAATGTATTCTGGAAAAGATGCACTCCATCTATGTGCACTCCACACTATGTCCATTGGAATAGCACTAGGAACTAATAGAGGAGCACTTCATATAATAAATGTTTTTAAAGCCTGAGAGTTTTCTTTTTTGGATCACCTGTTATGCTGGAGAAGTTTGCATTTTAAAGTCTGTCTTTTGAAGAGTTAGAGGGTTTTATCTTCAGAAAACCTTTTGAAGTCTGATCATCATCCATATTCTGAAACAAATTTAGCATTTGCTAGATGCCATTGAATAATGGCTTCCTTTGAGCTTCCCAGTGACAATATTTTTAATGATTTTGGTCTTCCTTTTTGTCCTCCATTGAAAATTTCAAAAGTGGGCTGCCTTCTCTATGAAAGTTTCAAAACTTTGAAGGGAAAGGTAATTTGAAGGTTGACTTAATAAAAAGTATGAAAGCACCTGCCAAAGTTTCCAAGATCAAGGAAATAGCTGCAACTTCAAAAGTGAAGCTAAAAAGCTTCAATGTACATGAAGAGGAAAAACGTTCCCTTAATCTGTCATAAAGCATCTATTGTAGTAGCAAGCAATGAGTACAAGACTGAGAACTAAGCATTGCCACAGAACGTACTCATAATTTTGAGTCACTGGAAGCTGGCTGCAATTGAATTGAAAACCTTGTTTTTGGGCAGCCACACTGTCCAATAGATGGAGGTTAAAATAAACAACAAGCAAACCAAAACACACACACACACATAAAGAAAAAAAACCAAACAAATTGTGCTAAAGACAAAATGTATTTTGGGCTAACTTTTTATTCTTAAATAAAATATATCCTCTAGCATGTTCATGAGGTAAACTGATGAAGTTCAGTGTGAAATATAGAAAACAAAATTTACTTGATTCTCTGAACATCCAATTAGACTGACTACCCACTAAACTTGGTTATAAAAAGACAACTTAAAAACTGACCAGGCAGAAGAAATAAATATTAGATAAATATTAGAAAGAAAATGGAGAAAGAGAATTTGAAAAGGTGCCATAAAACTGGCCTGACTGGAACAGCTCTCAACAAAGTTATAATGTTCGAAGTCTTTTCTAAAACCTATAAAAAAGTGCTACTATCAAATATCTTTGTGAACACTTGATCATGTAACAAATTTCTTAAATATCAATTCTGATTTCAGGTAATTCCCATATCATGAGTAATTCAGCTATTAATTCAAGTAAAATAACTTTTGAAGCAAAGCCCAGTCTATTGTTCATGTCCAAACTACACAAACGTGTCTTTCTCTTCCAGTGATGTAAGGACATAGAACTCGCAATGAATGCCTTGGTCTTCAGAGGATACTCTGTTGAATGTTATTGTATCTATTGATACCACTGTATCTCATTGTTTATTTTTTTAAATAAGTAATTAGAATAATTAATTTTTATAAAATGAACCTATTTATCACTTGGAGTAGAGTTTTCTCATGAAACTCCTGCTCTCTTAATGTTTTTTCCTGTAGCCTCCTAGCAATGTTACTTTCATTTTTTGGTAGAGCCCTTTACATATACTGTGAGATTTAATGTAATAGTAATTTGTGTAATGAAGCTGTGATTGAATATCAAAATCTGAAGCCAAATGGTAAATTGAGTTGTTTGTAACTGGCCTAAGACAAGTGCGTGAATACTTTATTTATTAATGCTGGTACAAGTTCCTGCTTTGCAGAGCAATTTATGGGCATTTTTTCACTCCTAGCAAGGGTACAGATACCCATAAAGCCAACAATTAGTGCACCAACAAGACCTTGGTGACTTTGCAAAACTCATTTTGTAAGGAGCTATGTGCTCAGAGTTCCCAAGAAAGAGTCGTCTTATAAACAGGTTAATGTACAGCTTAAGTGTAGCCAGGAAAAGAGAAATCCACAAGTAATTAAAAAATTCAAATAGCCTTTTTGTAGCACCAAATGAGGAGATAATATATTCTGAAGATGTCTTCCAGCTTTATTGAGTATTTTTGGTTAATGGCTTGTCAATGGAATGGGTAGAATGGGGTATAGCCTCATAAAATTAGCTGATGATTCTCTTGTGGGATGAGCTGCACTTACTTTGAAGGTCAGTGTCAGAACATAACAGAAGAAAACAAGTTTCTTATTTATATTCCTAATTCCCTGATTCATATAAGTATCCTGCTCCAAATGGTTTGCTCTTCTTGGGTGAGAGACAAGACAAATTCCTGTTATTTCTTTAATTTTTCTGACCACAATGATAAGCTAAATGTTCTCCAGCTCCCAAGTGTGTGGAAATATTTGTAATTTAGAATATGTCAGATACTGAATGAGCAAGCTTTTAGAGACCTACATTTTTAATGGAATTCTAAAACGTTATTAATGATACTTTTAGATACATATTTAGATTTCTCCTTCATCCATAATAATGAATGCTATAGTACTTCAGTTTAGTAAATCTATACCTGCTGACTTCTTTTTCTTCCTCTTTACCTTAGCTATGTTACCGTAATGAATTGTTTTCTTTTTCATATTGTAAATTTGACTTCAGTGAAGCGAATGTTGCATCACAGTCACACATTTAAGAAAAACCTCCCTTAACAATGAATGGGAGACAATGTTTCAGAGGAGGGAATGTAATCTGATATTTTAGGAAACCTTTTAGTATAAATCATTTGAATGTATATTCATGCATATCGTTGTGGCAAACTGAGGAGAGGGTGTAATCTGAAATAATTTTCTATAGTCCATAAATTTTAATAGTGCTGAAGCCAAGTGCCATAGAGAAGATGAAGAATCCAAGCAAAAGATGCAAGAACAAGAGTAGTCAGGATGCACATATTAGGAAGACACATAAATGAGGGGAAATTGATCACAGAGAATTATTATCCACATAACATAAAAAGTGATTGGAACACTCTGCTCCATTTATCATGTGGTAAACCTGTAGGCAGGATTTTGCTAAAAATCTTGTACTTATTCTCTGATGAGAGGGTTTAAATTTAAATTCTCAGGTCAATAGTTTTGCAGCATTAAATTTGCCTTCAGCTAAATTAAACAAGTTATATTTTCAATTTTATTTAGAAGGTAAGGATGGAAAGTCTATAGATACAAATGGTAGGAATATATCTAGAGGCTCTGAGGACCAATTCAAATAGGTTAGCCCCAAAGTGGATTTTTTATTACATTGCTCCCATGAGAAGGTGCAGTAAAAGCCACTTCTCTAGTATATGTCAGGAAAGTGAACGGCACATAATTTCCATTTTTGCCTGTGCAGAAGACTAATGAAAAATACCGTCAGTCTACAATGAAAGTAGATACCTGGAAGAGACAAGGGCCAGCAAAAAAATGGTTTTGATCTCCTTGAAAAGTACTCATGTTATTAATGTCCTTGTTAAGAAGAGTTGAATGGTCTAGTGAAGCAATGAGACAAGATCTGAATGGGCTGGGCCAAACTGAAGAAGAAAGCAAAGAAATTTTTAATCTAAGGCTTAAGTATAGAGAATATAGAGAGCAATCTACATTAACAGCCTCTCCTTACACTGTAGTGATCAGAGATGCAGATAAGAAAAAGTTCTCTAATGAGGATTTGCAGCCACTGTGAAGTCTTCACTTTTTCCTGCAGCCTTTAGCCTTTGACTTTATGCATCCCAAACATGTGACCAGGTGTGATATTTTCTGAAATAACATCCAGAACTTCCCTTATGGACATTGATATAAGAGACTTAGGCTTAAAAAGCCCTGTGATCAGTAAATTTCTGAGAAAGACATCAAAATTCTAAGCATCTTGTTCACCTGATTCATGTGTATATATGACTAACCACATCGATAATGAGAATCAGGTATTCAAACCCCTCAAAACAATTTGCAATTTTTTTGGATACTGAACAACAAAGCTAGGTATTTACACTACTTGCCCTACACAAAGATCAATTGCTTATTGCTTGGATGCTTGATCAAGATGACAGGGTTAGACTCTCCTAACAAAGAGATTCGGTTAATTGGACAGTATAACCAAT
Organism: Rhipidura dahli; assembly: GCA_013399225.1. Taxonomy (NCBI): domain Eukaryota; kingdom Metazoa; phylum Chordata; class Aves; order Passeriformes; family Rhipiduridae; genus Rhipidura; species Rhipidura dahli. The sequence goes on from VXAC01001323.1 coordinate 254,106, forward strand.
ACACAAATGGTATTAAAGTGCTCTACTTAAAACATGAATTTTTAGCAATATGATAATTTAGGAATTTAGGAAATAGTTAAGAATTTTCAGTTTTCTGAATGCAAACAAGGCAATATTATAAAGGGTTTTTTTGGCTGTTTTATTATCATTATTAATTTTTTTCTTTTTTTTGGCATTATGTAGTGAATTGCTACTGCCTTTCATGATACATGGGATGTATCATGGTGGGGTTAGTGCAGTAAATACTGGTTTTGAGTAGACTAGAGGGTAGCACAGCAGTTGTCTAGATGGCTGTAAGGTTAAAGAAAGATAAGTGTCTTAGGTGCTGCTCCTGGTCCTTAAGACTCTGAAATGGGTACATAATATTTCACTTATGTTTTTTTCCCTCGGTATAATTTATTTAGTGATTTTCAGAGCAAGCTGTGGAAATGACAGAATGGACAGGTGGTGCAACTGCTTAAACCCTATGCTGTCTAGAATAACACGAGCTCTTCAAGGGTTGTTTGTTGCTCTTTAGTTTAGGAGGAGAATAGCAATAATCAGAAGAGCAGCAGGCACAAGTAAAATGTTGTTGAGTGCTTCATAATACCAATTTCCATGAAACAGCCTTAATATAAGTCCCTGATGAGTTACAGAATCTTAATAGTTACTCTAAATTATCTGCAAACACATAAATGGTGCTGAAGTTACTACATTTTAAATCTGGAAAACAAAGTCTCTTTGCAACTGCTTAGGTCTTCTTTCATATATGGCACATCAGGGATTTGACTTTTTTTTTTTTTTTTTGTTATCCTTCAGGAGTGAGGACCTGCCTGCAGAGGCTAGATCATTACCTTGACTCAAAAAATCAATTAAGAACATTTTCTTCTTGTCAATATCTATACTGTACACCACAGATTTAGAAAAACCTCTCAGGTTTTTATTCTCCTACTTCTAAATATAATTATAAACAATCTAATTAATCATGAAATCTTCCTGTCTTCAGTAGTCATGCTTTATTCGATTTATTATTTCTGAAATTATCTCCTTCCTGAAACATCAGACTAAACAAGGCAAAAACATGCTGCAGACCTAAGAATTGCTGAATGTCTGTGTGAAGAATGGGGTGGAAAGTGGAACAAAAACATTCAGTTTTGCCGACGTGTACATGCTTCGACCCCTGCTCTAATTTGATGTCTACTAAATTTTTCAGTATGCAGAGCACTAGTAAAGTTTTAATCCATTTGTAAGGATAATTCACCTTTCAGCCTTTCATTGTTTCAGCCCTTGGAAGAGCCAACTTGGGAAGACCTCCTGTTGTTGAATGCAGAAACTCCATCACAGTGGACCCTGGCTCCTAAAGTCTTATTAAGAAGGATGAGTTGTGCATGCATTTCACCTGTCCCATATCCCATCACCCCTAAAAATCCTTGACACAGTGTATCTCAGAACTCAGAGTGACTCTTCTGAATGATAAATTGCCCCTTAACAGAGCAGTAAGTATTTTCAGTGCAATATTATGGAACACATCAAAAATAAGGGTTTGGGGACAGTCTTTAGTTAGCAGAGTCTAATAAGAAATAGAATCAAGTGCTGTGCTTATTATGTAAGTCATTTGCATATATAATTCAGTAAGCCTCCATCATTCTCATTGTACTGGAACTCCAGAGTTTTCATCCTTTTCCAGTGGCAAGGGCTTATTGGCTTACTCCAGTCAAACTCATCTCTTACACCATCATGTATTCCAGTTATGCAAAGAAAGGGAATGAATGACTTGGAAAATATTTACTAGATGGAAAAAATATTACAGTTTGAGGGAGGAGGTAGGTTTTTTATTTTAGTCTGTGTATTTGTAAACATCAATTTTTGAAACAACACACAGGTTGAGTGATGAAAAATAATTTGAGATGCTGTTCTGATGGCTTTGCCAGCCAAACCAAGACCTCAGGACTCTTAAACTTGTATTTAACCAGTCTTATATGAGAATACAAAGATCCTAAATAATTATGAATTTCTGTAAGCTTTGTTGCCAATGATTTACTGGAGTTTGGATTTACTCACAAAATTTTTGGATTATATGTTGCTATATGGTTTTTCTAACTCCAGGAGGAGGTGAGAGTCCTCATCTAGGGAAAACAAAACTTAACTATCATTCCATCTTCTGTTAAAGAACAGACTATATCTTCAAAATTATTTTGCTGATCTGTAGAATCATTCTAGCTATTTCAATGATTATTGATATATTTTATATGTAAAGGTTTGGTTTTTTTTTAAAAACAGAAAACTCTGTCTGTGAAGCTCAGTTGAGGGTATTTATGATGATCGGTGAATACACTTTTCTATTGCACATGTGATAGGAACAGTCTAGAACAAATTACACTGATCATGTATTTATTTTCATTTTCATTCTGCACACCAGACCCCCTCCTGTAGAGTGAGTAGTGAAGATACTTGTCTCATCCTCCTTGATTTCAAATCTGTCTTTGGTATAGTTTTGGGCAATTATCTTAACTAATGGTTAATAACAATTTATCACAAAAAAAGAGAACTGGTACATTATTAGATGAAGAAGAGATTGCTTCTTCTACAAAAATCTGTGTTTTTCATTCCTCACAGAAGCTCTGAGTATATTTGTACCTGTTTAGATTTTTCATGTCATATGAAATTTTTCTTTCTGACAAAAATGAGTAAGGGAAGAAATGTTTCCACCAGGATAAGCTATATATAATCTGATTTAGGTCATCATTCTGTGTTTGGTTGTAAGAAGGTTTGGTTTTTTGATTTGTTTTGAGCATGTGCCCTTTGGTTTAGTGTGGTTTCAGAAGATTGAAAATCATCTGAATTCTGTCTATTTAGTATTCTTCTCACATAAGATTAGGGAGAGGAAGTTTTTGTGCCCAGGAATATCTCTCCAAAATACTTCTTTGAGGCTTGTTAGAAAGTTCACATAAACTAGACGTAGCTCCAAGGAGATGGATTGGTGGGCAGAGTGAAGGTTAGGAGATATACATGATGAGCACAATTTGTCTCATGGTTGTCCTTATCACAGAGGCGCACAACAAAATGTATTCCTGAGCACAATAAAACGCAGTCACCTTTTCAACATTCCTGATGCAACAGCTGTTTAATTGTGCACAACAATATAGCAGTAATACACAACCACTTTAGTGGCAAAATATTCCCTTCACTATTAGAAAATTATGCAGAGAGTTAATAATGATGGGCACAATGCAATTAGGAACATACTATTTGAGTGCATGAAGTACGGAGCATCCAACCGAAAATTTGCATTTGGACATATAACGACCATAATAATGACCAGGACACCAGTTTGTCTGAAAGAGCAGCTCCAGATGTGGTTTTCTTAGGTAGCGTGAAGAACTCTAAAAAAGGGTGGAATTCAGATCAGAAACACCCACACATTAAAAAAATAAGTGAAATGTCAACCTTTCCCATACTTTGTATGTATGCGATTAGAAAAAAACATATTTAAACATCCACTTTTATGTGACATTTGAGTAATATAAAAAGAAGTCAAAGCTCAAAGTCCCAGTGTAAAGCAGCTAAAAAAGATCAAAGTGTTTGAGGTTATGCAACAGTGAGGTTTGCAAAATTAAGTAGCAGTTTGAACTTTGACAGCTTAATTTTTCAAATCAGCCTAAACTTCAAAGGATTTATCTTCTTTTAGAAAGGCATTTGAGGGGAAAAAAAAAAAAAAAGGCACAGCCTGACATGTACTTATTGTCCCCATACTGGAAATTCCATTTCTTTGACATGGCTTGTCTCTGAGGCTTGGATTTACAAGCAGCTAGACACTGCTACACAGCAATTTTCAAACCCATAAAACTTTCTTTAAGGGGAAATGAATACATTAGCCTAAGTTCTGTGCTTTCAAATGGACTTTCATCCTCAGCTGTTTCTTCTCATTATTTGAGGGTTAGTGCTTGGCCTTGTTTTTCTGGTGAATCCGAACTAAAATGATACAAATTGTTCAGGAGGCAATTGTCCAATTCATCATTAAGAACACAATTATAAAGTAAAACTGCTATCTTAGAGTGTAAAATAAGTAGGTGTTATCAATGTTAAAAGCCAATGAGGATGGAAATAGCTTTGCATTTGTATGACTGTAACAAACCAGGCTTCTGGAAAAAAAGTATTCTCATGTAATTCCAGAGAGCATCCTGTAAGTACAAAACCTCGAGGGCAAAAAGTTACTTTTTGCAGATGTTAAATAAAGGCTTTCAAGAAGGCACCTGATAAAAGGGCAGTTGGAGCTGTTATTTACAGTTATTTACAAAAAGTAAACTGAAATGTTCTACTTAAATTGTTACCAGCTGTTAGGGGCTGGTGTTGTCCCTTTACTCAGATACCACTTCATCTTGACCTTTGCATTCTTTAGCACTTTGAAAGCATTATCTTTTGATTCATTTTATTTTTTTTTTAACTTAACTAGAAATAAGTAACAAAAAATGTGCTGATTAAACTTTCAAAAGGAGAAGTAGTTGAAAAACTGGAGATTTCTGGCTGTGGAAAATTTGGTAATCACTTAAGCTTAATGCCAAAAGCAGAATTGTGTATTTATGTGGTGTCAGCATATATTTATTTTTGTTTGCTGCTATCTGTAATCTCTAAACTTGAATTTTTGTATTCAGTGTTGATTAGAAACTAAAAGCCTCAAGTGATTCTGATGGTATTAGGAAAAGATGGGATCTGGCACTTAGTGGCATGGTCTAGTTGTCAAGGTCATGTTAGGTCATAGGTTGGACTTGATGACCTCAAAGGTCTTTTCCAGCCTAGTGGATTCTGTCATCCTGTGATAGTAGATGGCAGAGGTGAGACCTGGTTCATAAGAATGAAAGAAATGGATATTTATGACTCTGACTGTATCCTTATAATAAATATTGGGGAGTAATAGGAGCAAAGCTGTAGGGTGAAGCAGTTGGTGTGAAGGTCCAAAACCCACAGTGCATGTTGGGGATTTTACTTCAGCTCTAGTATAACCTAGTCTGGCATGTTGGATTTACCAGGGTTTTAAGAACAGTAAATTAATTTTTGTAAGGTATCTTCCAGTTTACTTCCCTCTGAAAGGAAACCTGTTAATATGCCTCAGTTTGTATGATGTAAACCACAGAGCTGGAATAGGAAAATTCAGGATTCAAGAAAAAAGTTCAAATTTGAACTGGAAATCATGTCTCTCTTCCACATTAGTTGAGCACTGTTCCTTGAATTCACAGTCTACACATTTCAGGGTTTTTTAGTTTGGATAAGTTTTAGTTGAAATATCCTTTTGTCTGTACACTGTTAAGATGGATTCCTCAAGTGCATCTTGCTGTTTCATTTTATCAAGTCAGAGATGTTTGTAAAATAAGATTCAAAAGTGCAGCCCAACTAGAGCACTGATGGAGTAGCCTTTCTTATATGCATAACTCTGCGAATGAAAACCAAATATAATTCCTGCTTGTAAGTAAATTTCAAGTATATATTGAATAAATAAAACTAGCTGCATTAAATGAATGACTGAGTCTTGCACATATGGGTCCTTGGCATTTTTATCCTACAGATTTTGCTGAATTTTCTAAAATATCACATTTAAAATATTGGCTAATAGTCTTATCCTGATTGTGAAATCATAATAATTACAATATCCTTAATATAATTAGTTTATCAGATAAAATGAAGGCAGAACTGAGTATGTTGGTTTAAAGATGAGAGGAATGTTGGAAAAATAAGAATGTTTTTAAGGGTGCCAGCTCTCAGCATAAGCTCTATTTCAGTGGATTTCTCTTTTCATTGGGTGAGCAATTTTTATGGCTTTCATACTCTCTGGTGAAAGCACCAGGGCTGAAAACCAGAACTGACTTTTGTAATCTCTACAAATTTTCAATTCTGTAATATTGTCATGCATGATTTAACAATGTATAAATTCCAATTTGCATTAAAAAGTAGATTTCTTGTATCAATATAGAAGTAGGATTTCAGTAAGATCGTGCAGAATTATTATATGCTTCCACTAACCCAACTGCAAAACATATATACATATGTATATATGTATATATGCATATAAATATATTTCCCTTCATTGACCTCTAAATTTATTTTAATATTTTAATCTTTTTTTTTCATCAGGAAGCAATAATTTGTTAATTATTTTTAATTCCTAAAGAAGAAAAGAACTTTCTGTTATACATGTAGATATCAAATGTGTTTTTCACCTTGCACATTGATTGCATGGGTGTATTTTAGCTTTCATTTCAAGCATCTGTCATCTAAGAAAAAAAGATGACAATTTTTTTCAGGTGATTGTCCTGGACTCACTTGCTTTTCACTTCAGCTCTCAGTTAATATGTGGGACCTGAGCATAAATGTTCACTAGCTGATTTACAGATATTAGCTGGAAGTTCTGTTCATCCCAAGTAAATTTTCATGTCAACCTCGCCTGAGGACTTTGATACAGTAATACTATTTATTCACTAATAAACTTAGATTAATTCAAAGTATTTCTCAGATAAGAAACTAAACCCAAAAATTTTAATCCAGAATAAAATGTGTTGATGATGATCAGGATAATTGCTTTCTAAAACAGAGTATCCATGCTGAAAAGATAGATAACATCAAAATCCAAACTCTTTTTCTTTGAAAAAACAAAAACTCTTTTTGTTTTTTTAAAATCCAAACTATTAACAGAAAGAGGTTTGATAACTTTGGTTGTGCAGTTTAACATTTCAATTTTATATTAAACATGAACATTCTAGAAATAAACCTTAAGGAAATACTAAAATAGAATACATTCTGATTTATATTCCCTTAAAATCTGATTTCATATGTTTTTTTGTCATCCTTTCTCATTATTCTTCTCACTTTGTAAGACTGAAATTATCTCTCAGAAGTCTCAAGGGCTTTACTGTAGACTTTTCCCTCTTCATTAAAATATTCCACAATTTTTAGAGTCATCTTCTCAGATTAGAAATGGCAGAAAAACATTAACTTTTAGACTGCACTGTAGTGTGATAAAGTACTGGAAGGGAAGAGTTGAGAAGAACAGTACTGATTAAGCATGTTATTCTGTGACAAATATTTTAAGACCCCTCTCTTAATCATTTCTGAAAATGCTTACTGATGGAATTACTCAAAAAGAGTAGCAGTGAAATCCTAACTTACTTATATATCAGTCAGCCTACTTAAACATGGCAAGATTTTATTTTCTTTGATTAGCTTATTTGATACCTCAATCAGTGATTTTCCTCTGGAAGAAAGTGGAAAATGTGAATGTAGATTTAAAAAGATCCAGAAAGGAAAAAGGGGTCATTCACCATGAAAAATCCCCTACTGATGAGTTGACATTAAATTACTTGAAAGTAAACAAGTCAGAATATTTAGAATATTTTATCATAAATGCTTCTTTTTAAAGCAGCAAGTGCCATAGAAAATATAATCTCACCTAATTATGGGCAATCTTATCTAATCATTCACAGTGAGACATACCCCTTACTAGTCCCCCTGTATGTGACACTGCTGATCAGGTTAATGAGTACATCAGTCCTACTCTGTGGCACTGCCAGAAACTTAACCAATCAGCATGATGCTGGCACTGGACCTGATACTGTTATTTACTATATAGAGAGCACATCTTGACCATTGCCCATTAAAAAATTTGTACCATTAGCAGCCATCCTATCTCTCTTTGGACTATAATTTGTAATCTAATGATGATGAGAGATGATAGATTTACAGCTTCGTGATGCAGCTCCTTGCTCTGGTACTGAATAACTGAACTAAAACCTTTTAAATCCTGGTCTTTATATATGCTTATCATAAAAATTATACATCATTATTTGCGCTTTTCATCAAGATAGCAGGAAAAATAATTTTATCTCAGTTAGAATTTTATACAATGAATATTAAATAGTTTATTTTTTGTATAAGTGAGATAGGTAGATCAGTCTTGCTTATAAACAATTGTTTTTTTAAAATTCAGGCTTAGATTGCCAAATGTTCTTTAAGTTTGACAGTTAGATATCTTTTCTGGAAAGGATAAAAAAGCTGAGGAATGGCTTTACATGGCTCTAAAGAAATGTCAATAAAACACACTAATGTCCTCAGTTCTGAGAGACCATTAAGAAATACTACAGTTTTGCCATTCAAATTTTGTTAATTGGTTCAGACAAATGTACTCTTGTGTTGCAAAAATACTATTTTCTTCCTAATAAGGAAGAATATTATTGCTGGCACAAAAAATTCTGTTTTATCTATGTCATACAAAGGACAAAATATAAAAGTATACAGGAGTTGCATGAGGATCTGTTTCCAACGTTACCTTATGCAAACACACCTTTCTATATACAGCATCTTACTCTGACTTTGAAGATGCCTGTAGAAAAGGAAAATTACCTGTGAGCACTAAGAAGTAAATAAATTCCCATTTCTTCCTGCAGAAGATGTTAAAAATAATGTCATGTTTATGCATATTTGCACTTAAAGTCCATTATGTAATCAAGGAATAACAGCCCACAGGGACATTAACTTTGTAAGAGTTGCTATTATGAGGCTGTATTAGTTAATGTTTTTTTTCCAGATCATATTTTTATTGTAAGAAAAATTCATCTGCACTTTTGCTGTCATTTGAGTGTTTTGCATATTTTATTTTTTCAGGGCGAATTGATTCCATGGTATACTTAAAAAGAGAATGTCAGAGACATGCAATCATTCTGGTCTTCCTTTCAAATACACACTGCATTTAGACACTAGCCATCCTTAGTTTTCCATTGAGGCTCAGTCTTCTTTCACTAAGATATGGCTGTTAAATACAGATGAAATGATAAAGCAATTTTATTTTTGCATTCTTAGAATCATACCCATCCATTCAGTTAATGAATAAGTTAATTTCCTTCACCAAATTTCATTTGAATATCTTCCACAACATTAGCAAAGCATAAGATTATAATGTTGTCTTTTTTTTTTTTTTTAAATGTTTTCACAATTTTAAAGCACTGCATAGTATCACACTTAAACTATTCCCAGGCACTTTTCATGATGAACTGGAAGACTTGACCTCTAAAGGATGTAGAATTCTAGGCTTCTGGCCAATTTAAAGTATTTTTCCAATATTCTAATATACTTTCTGAATACTTTTGAGTTTCTCATACTTTGTGTGGGAAATGGGAAATCAGAACGCATTTCAGGCCCGAAATTGATTGACTGAATAATTTCAAGCAACAAAGCAGCAGCTTATTTTTCTTCCATAACACAGGTTCAGTAATAACCTTGCTCTAATTTTATTAAAATACTTAAAGTAGCTTAAGGTTCTCTTTGCATGGCATAACTCTTTCCTCAGAATTTGCACATGAGCCTTGGAAAAATTTCTGCTGCCAGCAGGCTAAAGGAGTGTACAGTTGCCAGGTCCTATGCCTCATAGTGAGCAAAGTGAAAAACAGAGGACCTGTAAGATACTATTTGTGTGATGAAATCTATATTGTAATTTTTGCTGTGTTTTGAAATAACTTTAAAAATTAATTGAACATACTTTATTTTTTTTGAGAAGAGAGGATTTTCCCAATATTGTACTGCTATTATTTAAAAACCTGGGGAAAATTTTGTGTAGTTTGCATCAGTGATACTGTTTCATTTCCCAACTAAGACTACTATTTTCCTTTCCCCAAATCCATCTTTGTCTTTAATTGAGATTATAGAATCAAATAGGCTTTCAAGAGAGTGATTGCTTAGGTTAAATTATGTATTTCAATAAAGGGACTACCAGCCCATAATTAGTAAAAACCACATATATTAAAAAATCTACTTAATTATATTATCCCCCTACCCTTCTGTTCTGGGTTTATGTCACAAAGTTATTGTCATGGGTGAGGGTCAACAGGGGTGGCTTCTGTCAGAGGCTGCTAGAAACTTCCTCCATGTTCAACAGAGCCAATGCCAGGTGGCTCCAAGATGGATCTGCCACTGGCCAAGGCCAAACCCATCAGTAACAGTGGTAGTACTTCTGGGATGATGTATTTAAGGAGATAAAACTGCTGTGCAATGGTAAAAGCCTCTGGAGAATATGGAGGGGAGTGAGAATATGTGGGAGAAACAGCTCTGTAGAGACACAAGGATCAGTGAAGAAGGAGGGGCAGGAGGGCTGCAGGAGCCAGAGCAGAGATTCCCTTGCAGCCCATGGGGCAGACCATGGTGAGGCAGCTGTGTTCCTGCAGTCCATGGAGATCCACAGAGGAGCAGAGATCCACCTGCAGCCTGTGAAGGACCTACACTGGAGCAGGTAGATGCCTGAAGGAGTCTACAGCCCCATGGGAAGCCTGCCCTGGAGTAGGATCCTCTCAGGACCTGTGGCTCCATGGAGAGAAGACGTCAAGTTAGAGCAGGTTCCTGGCAGGACTTGTGACCCCAACAGAAGGGACCCACTCTGGATGGTGAACTACATGCCATGGAAAGGACTCACATGGGAGAGGTTCATGGAGGACTGTCTTCTACAGGAGCCCCATACTGAAGCAGGGGAATAATTGGACATTGCCTGCCCTGTAAATGCCCCTTTGGAATCAGTTTCCAGAACCTAAGTGGTGACATGGACACATCATAAATATATAAACAAATATGTACATATAGTGGAGGAATCTTCAGGCTTCTGGACTGGAATCACTTGTGAATACAGAAGCATTTGAGAATGTACAAAACACAGGCTCTTATTTTACCTCTTCACTACACACTACTGAATTAAATTGCCCCTTCCAGCACCCCATGCAATATGCAATTATCATTAATTGAAGAAGTGTAAAATGAAAACTCTGTCCTGAAGAGATGAAGATAGGTGGGTTTCTTGGTCAGGAGATTTCATATGTTTAATAAGACTCAGTGGAATAATTACTGTAAATGAAGGAAGAATAACATCTGAAAGAACCAGCAGTTGGAATGATTTGAAATCCTGGGGTTAGCTTTCAACTAATGCTCTTTTAGAGAATGAATCTGGCTTCTGACTGTCATTAGGTAATTGAAAATTAATTATGTTTTTAATTATTTTTTTCTTTTTCACAAAACTGGTTCTAGGGCTTTTTTTTTCTTCATGAATCATCTTAAATTCTTCTAACCATGTGAAGTACCTAAAGGGAAGAAGAGATTAGTGGAAAGGTGATTTGTTTAGTTAAGAGGAATTTGTTTTTCTGGCTTTCAGGAACTTTTAAGCAATATGCAATCCATGCATCCAATCATGGATTAATATTTTCAAGGTCAAATAAACAGTAAATCTAAGAAGAGTCCTTGGCAGAATGAGTCAAGAACTCTGATATGAAGGGGAAATACAGAATTCATCTGCCTCTAAAAGGATGTTTGAGGAAAATAGTATCTGCAGTAACTGGATTTTCGGGCAATAAAGACAAAAGGGACAGCTAGCATTATTTGATCTTAGACACAATACTGTCAGAGCATTTCAGTCCATTATTTCTATTTTGGCCTATGCCTTTAAAAAGGCCTTCGGGCATGATCAAAATGCGCATTTCTGCATTAACACTTGACAGACATGCCAAGTACTTTATTAGGAAAAACTTATAATAAAATGAAAAAAAGTAAGCTAAACCTAGATCAGATACAGTCTGATGCCTAGGAGGTAAGTACTGCAATAAATAAGTTTTGGGCATTTTTTTTCTGTGTAGTGTGCCTCAGCTTCTTAAGTAGTTTGGTTGACTCAGAATGTTGAGCTGAGCAGTGTGAAACCATTCAGCAGAAAATGTGAACAGGCTTATATCCTAAGATTCATCCTTCTCTAAAGTTTAGATGCTCAATGGATTTCAGAAAATGCTTTCATCCATTCGAGACCCTGACCTGAATGCAGCAAGTTACAGCATTTGAAGAAATAAGCAAATATCACTGCACCCAGAGAGAATGAAAAAATGGAACTCTGAGGCAGAATATTTTAAAATCTTTCTCTGTCTTGAGGAAGTTTGCACTCTGTGCTGGTTACAATTGGGATAGGGTTAATTTTCTTCTTAATAGGTCATATGGGGATGTGTTTTGTATTTGGGCTGAAAACAGTGCTGATAACACAGGAATGTTTTCTTTATTACTGAGGAGTTCTTACAGAGTCACGGCCTTTTCTGCTTCTCATCATCCCCTGACAAGTGAGATTGCTGGGGCTGCACAAGGAGCTGGGAGGAGACACAGCCAGGACAGCTGACCCCAGCTGACCACAAGGATGCTCCATACCATATGGTGTCATGCTCAGCATAAAGAGCTGGGGGAAGAAGATGGAAGGGGGGACTTTTGGAGTGATGACATTTGTCTTCCCAAGTCACTGCTATATGTGATGGAGCCCTGCTGTCCTGGAGGTGGCCAAACACCTGCCTGGCAATGTCAAGTGGTGAATGAATTCCTTATGTTGCTTTGCTTATGTGGCTTTTGCTTTATCTGTTAAACTGTCTTTATCTCAACCCATGAATTTTATTATTTTTCTCAGTTCTTCCTTCAATCCCAGTGAGGGTGGGGAGTGAGTGAGCAGCTGTGTAGTGCCAAGTTGCCAAATGGGGTTCAACCATGTCTGCTACGTCAGGGTTCAGATGAAGACAGGATAAAACATAATTGTATCTGATGAGATACTCATTGTTTTAATAATAGGTCTTGAAATAGTGATAGAGTTGATATTTCCCCTGATCTAACAGAATACTGAGTCACTGATCTACCGAATCACACTATTCCCTGTAATGCTTTAGTCTCTTAATTTCTGAGTGAGTTTTCTGACACAAAAAGAGTTAGAGTTTAGAACAGATGAAGTGCCAGTTTATCCTGGTGGTCTACATTCTGAATATATCTAATATTCAGTATTTCCACATTTCTAATATTTCTACAAATATTAACCATTGGAAGATTTGAGGCATTTGCTAAGGATGTTGCAATGAGACACAAACAGAATTTTTCAGCTGTACAGCGAATCTTTGTGAATTTGTATTGTAATTACTTTATTAGAGACACACCTAGTTTCAAAACCCCATGTGGATTTCTTCTCCCAAAGCATGATAAAATTTTCAAATTTCAAATTGACAAGACAATATGTATCCCACCTTTCCTTAATTAATTCTTTAGGAGGGCACGGAAGATTTAACATTTTATAAGTTTTCCATGAACTTCTACAACATGAGTCCATCCCACAGGCAACAGTTCTTCATGAATTGTTGTAATATGGGTCACTCTTCCACAAGTTGCAACCTTTCAGGCTGCTCCTACCAGAAAACCTGCTCCAGCACAGCCTCCTCTTAGGCATCCACCTGCTCCAGCCTGGGGCTCTTCCAAGGCTTGCATCCCCTGTAGTCTTCCATGGGCTGAAGGGGCACAGCTGCTTTACCATGGTCTGCACCATGGGCTGCAGAGGAATCTCAGCTCCAGTGCCTGGAGCAGCTCCTCCCTCTCCTTCTCCACAGACTTTGGTATCTGCAGAGTTGTTTCTCCCACATATTCTCAACCTGCTCTTCTCTGGCTGCAATTACACCTGTGACATACCTCTTTTTGTTTTCCTTTTTAAATATGTTATCACAGAGACATTACCATTGTTACTTATTGGCCCAGCCTGGACAGTGACATGTCCATCCTGGACCCAGCTGGCACTGGCATGGAAGAAGATTCTTGCACCTTCTCACAGAATCCACCCTTGTAGTCCCCAGACTAACAAATCTTAGCCATGGAAACCTAATATACCATCAAATACAGGGTTGACAGTCTTACATTTACCTGTAAATATACTTCCTTTCTCTAAAATGCTGATAAGGTCTCATTTATTTATTATTGTTTTGTTTTTAGGATGTTAGTTTAAAAAAATGCTGCCATGATGTTGACTCTGTTTTCTCACTACCTAGACAGACACTAGGAGACCTCCTTTTCCTTCTATGGGGAATTGACTATATGTAAATATCTTTTCAAACTTTGCCAAAGCTACAGGTTTAGAGACTCTTGCAAACGAGGATATCCACTAACTCTTCTGCTTCAGCTGTGTGCCTGCAAGGAAAATAATTTAATGGTCAATGGGCACGGTAAGTAGCTGATGTTTAGGGTTAGGCTGTTTGCCTAGACACAACAAACCTGGATCCTCTTTGCTCTGTTGGCTTCCTGATTTTTCATCTGGATTTGATTTGAATGTCCTGCAGGGAGACTATAACTGCAGTTGTCCCCACTTCTCCTGACTTCAGTGTATTTCCTAGACTTCCCCCTTGCAGTAGAGGGAGAGAATGCCTCTTTCTGAGACATGGACCTTTCCTGAACCTGTGTGATCCACAGTTTCTGAAGTATTCTCCAGAAGGTAAACTTGATGGACACTGAAGAATTAAAAAGGCTTATCGATGCACTTGGGGGCACTTTCAACTAAAGCATGAGTGATGCAGTGACAGCTACTTGCATACATACTTGTACAGTGTGGTGTGAGACTTGCATGTCTCTCAGCAAGGCTGTGCTTAACTTCATCATGCCACAACTCTCATTGTTATATTTGTGTTGTTGTGGTATAGGCCTTTAGACTTCAGTACTGCAATATTTGAGTTTCCTACTTGAAAAGAAAATCAGGCCATGATGTTCCTGCTAAGATTATATAACATTGAAGTTAGGAGAAGACTCAAAGAAACAGCTGCTTTACAGGCACCCAAATCATGAAAGAACTTTATAACTCATGAATATGCTATTTTTGCTGTACTCTCTTAATAAATTTAGTGAATACATAGTATTGTACAAGTGTAATGTGAAGTTTCAAACTTTGTATAGTAAAGCGGCAGTAGTCATTTCATGCCATCTTTTTGTTATTTGAGACCATTTCGGGAGCAAGACCATATTCAAATAAGAGGAGCATGCATTTTAGTGAAAAGAGAAAAAAATATTGATAGTAAACAAAAGATCAGCAATTCTCAAGTTGATGCATTAAAGCTGTTTGATGCATCAGTCTGTGTAGAGATTTCTGTTTAGTAGGTGAGCCATGTCTCTATAACACTTGATATATGTGTGTGACAAGGGGTTTTTTTTTATATTTTCTTCTCTTTTTCATAGACACTGTTTCAATCTCTACTTATGTACCTTAGAAAATTTTTCCCTTCTTCCCAATGATTTTTCATACTGGTCTTTATACATACATACTTTTCAAGTCTGTCAAGTGTTGTTGCAACTTGTGACTTTCCTATGCAGAAGTTCCTCGCTTCATCGGCAGGTTTCTGCTATAAATCACTTAGATCTGAATGGATGGTCCCCAAAGTCATTTTGCTTAGATTTGCTTAGGGGCATCTGACTGGAATGATTTTCAGTTTTCATAAAAGCAGGAATCCATTGCCACCATTGTCATTACTTGCTATATAGACATCCAACACAAACACGCTGATGATACAAAGGGCTCCAGGGACCTTTCTGAAGACTGAAGAGCCTGAATAAAAAACAAGTTTGGCGTTTGGGGACATTTTTTTGGTACCTCTGTAACTATTCTTAAAGGTTTATTTGAATACTTTGTGAAACTATGTTTTATTATCAGTTCTCATTCAAAAATATAAACCCAAGGTTTAGTGTAATCCTATATCCTTTATAGTCTTTATGTAGTTACTATACAGGCTTTAATAAAAGCTGCAAAAGTTTGAAGGTGAAGAGTTAAGATATATTAGGAATGCAGCGGATATCTCTGCAAGCTTAATACTTTAAATTTGACAGGAAAGTTTTATTAAATATCTTAAAGATTTCTGTTAAAACTTTGGTTGAAGAATTTTCCACCAAAACAGCTGGTACAAATATTACATCCTTAACAAATTGGTTTATATTTTGCTGAGTTATCCATTTGAAGAAACTGCATAACTTAATTTAAATATTTCAATTTTCTATTTGAAAATATTTTTGGCAGCTGCAAAAAAAGATCATTTTACAAGTGTAAAAAGACATGTTTTATTCAGTGAAGATTTTTTAAAAATATCTTCCTTCATAAAGAGCTTAATAACTTTATTTTTTTCAAAGTTAGAACAGTGGAACAACTTTGATACGTTAAACTCTTTGAAAAAAGGAAACTCTTGATCTCCATAATTTGGTTAGGAAATCTTAAATATGCAAAAGTTTTATTTAAAGCATGACAAAAGATCACTTTCAGGGATAAGGAAAATGAAATCTAAAAGATGTCTTCTAACATCCTAATTAATTCTCCCTTTATATAGGAATCAGAAGACACTAGATTTCATTCAGATTTACATTATATTCAAACAGAGTGAGGAAGAGAAGTGTAGAAAACCATACAGCATAAGTTTCACAACTCCAATAATAAGTTTGTGGTAGATACAGTGATTTCAACCCCCATACAGCAATTCTTCGTCATAATTAATGTGACTGTTGGCTTTCTTTTAATTACTAGTACTTTGAGATTTCCTCTCTGTTAACCATCATTAAATGGGATTCAGAAAAACACTGGGACCATATTGGTCAGCACAGTCCTCAGTATCATCCTGGGGTAACCACAGCTGTACAATATATGATCATTTTTTTTAAAGTACCGCTTCAAGGAGAGGAACAATGAAAGGAGAAAATAAAGCTTTTAATACTGGCATATCTTGGCTAGATCATACAGCAGGCTGAAAACAGAATTCTGGTCATAAATTCAGCGCTATGGTAGAATTTGCTGTGTATTAAATGCCTGTGTTTTCCTATGGTTTTCAATAATCTTGTAATGAAATTAATCCCTTTCTGTGGCATTCCAGTAGAGTAAAATTAAATTTGTACAAAGCACTATTACACTAGGCTTGCTTTCAAGTATTATCCAAGATTTTCTGATTCTTTTTTTTAGTAATTTCTTAGTACAAAAATGAATTTCAGGCAGTTCAATTATAGCAAATTAGAAATTTTCTGTGTTGGGGTTTTAATGCCATAAGCCCTAGAACTTTCCTGGATGACTGAAATAGTATACTGTGGGATTTCTTGGGTGTGCATCTTCTACAAGAGTTAGTAATTTCTTTGTTGTATGTGGCAAATTAGAGTATGATTCTTGCTACTTAATCTAGTTAAGATGCTTGCAAGTATAAACAGGCATAGAGAAATTTATAACAGGAGCATTTAGTCATACAGGAAACTTTAATGGTTAAAAAAGTCAATGTCTCCAAGGTTTTGAGGGTCTGAAGCATTGCAATAACTGTATTTCAGACCTAAGCATCCAAGCTTTACCACACTTTTGCCCCACAATTTAGTCTTTTTAGGTATGAGCCTATGAGAATTGTCTATGAGCACTAAAAGGTTTCCTTTCATCCCCTTAATCTTGGTAAAATTACAGCCTGTTTCTAGTATATGATCACTGATTTAATTGATCAACAGGGAGATGGCTAGACCATCTTTCACATAACTGCTGTTTAAAGTAGGGTCTGAGAGCAGAGAAAGGATATAAAATTTCATTCCTGACTCTGTTGTGACGTGAATGACTTATAACTATGAGTACTTTGATGTTTCAGTTTCAAGTGAAGCCACCTAAATAAACAGTTGCATTGGCACAGCTGAGAGAAGATTGGCTGAAGGCAAGAAAAGAAATGGGAGTGAGTGTTTGGGAGTGGTTGCCAAACCAGCTTTTTCATAGAACAGAAAGTTCATGTAACATCTCGAGTTACTCAGTACTCACAGGACTCAATAAAGTTTTTCTTTTGCACCTGTGAAAGAAAATATTGGCCTGGAAATGAGAAAACTTCAGGGTGTCCAAATTGCAGCCTTTTTGTACCTCAAGGGAGCCTACAAGTGAGCTGGAGAGATGTTTTTTACAAGAGCATGTAGTGACAGGACAAAGGGGAATGTCTTCAAACTGAGAAGAGGTTTAGGTTACATATTATAAAGAAATTCATTACTGTGAGGGTGGTGAGGCACTGGGACAGGTTGCCCAGAGATGTTGTGGGTGCCCCATCCCTAGAAATGCTCAAGGCCAGGTTGGATGGAGCTCTGAATAATCTGGTCAACTGGAAGGTGTCCCTGCCCGTGGCAGAAGGGGTGGAACTGGA
The DNA here is from genome assembly GCA_013399225.1 of Rhipidura dahli. Lineage (NCBI taxonomy): Eukaryota > Metazoa > Chordata > Aves > Passeriformes > Rhipiduridae > Rhipidura > Rhipidura dahli. Next base: position 272,048 of record VXAC01001323.1, read on the forward strand.
TAATCTTTAAGGTCCTTTCCAACCCAGGCCATCCTATGATTTTATGTCTGCTGTAAAAATATAGAACTTGCAGCTAGAATTTAGGCCTTGGACTTCTAAGTAAAGGAAATTATTAGCATGTGAATTAATAAGAATACTTGACAACGAATATAAAATATATTTCATCTTTTCAAAGAAGATAAATTTGCATATTTTAATGGAGTCCGATGCTTTGGACATTCCAGATGGGTTTCTCTTAATTTCTGTTTTTGCTTTTTATAGACTTTTTTGTCCCAAGTGGTCTGAGCTCTATTTGTGGTTAAATCTACTTTCTATCTTCAATTTTTATTAAAAAACCCAGCCAATGAAACAAATAAAAACAAAAAGCAAATTAACAATCAAAAAACCCAAACAAAAAAAAAAAAAAAAACCCACAGCCCACCATGTAATCTTTGTTTCTCTCTTTTTATCTTTGTCTTTGTTATGTTCCAGAATTCAGAGCAACTGTAAGCCAGTGACTGCACTACCAGCAACCATCTTAAGTCACGTATTCTGCTAGATATTTCTATTAGCTTTAAGATTGGGTACCCTTTAGACTCATTTGGTGCTGTGTATCATCAATAAGAGCCTGTTCATCACTAGATGGAAAGAAATTGCCAGAGAATGAGATCTCAGGCCAAGGTGAGCATGATATCATTCTTCTCAAGTCAATTGCAATTTTCTTTGAAAAAGAGTACACCGTTTACTCTTTGTTTTCGTATTTCTTTCTTTCTTAATAGAGTTTATAGATAGTTTATATATAAATATATACATATATTTGTCTTTCCAAAACCTTAAATGAATACCAAACAAGTAAAATTAGAAATGAACAACTTTGTAAGGAAAAGTATGTACAATATAACTGCAAGCAAACTCAAGACCATTGGACAAAAACACAAAGGAAAAAAACCCCATCAAAATAGTTCCATTCCCTCCTGAGATGAAAGTTTTGCTCTGAGGATAAGGGTTTCTAATGTGAATTAGAAATAATTTATAGGCATAATTTAAAAAAAGATACTTCCCTGTGTAAAGAGGGCTAGGTTAGTCTATTGATAATTTTCTGTTTTGACTGTGCCTGAAACCAAACTGCACGTGCCATATGCTGGCATATGCTAGTTGTAAAATGATGTGTGATATATACTGGTAGTGAGAAGGCTTTATTCCACACCAATTAGGCATGCCTGGTTAAAGATATGCATGCAGTAAAATTAATAATGGTTTCACAACAAAGACGTCTGTGATCATGCAAATCAGACACCTGAAGTTCAAGGAGCTATTACTTTGAGAAAATAGGAGGGGGGAGTAAAATAAAAACTGTTATAATGGGACAGTAATTATATTGTATCTCTGTGATCTGGCTGAGACATGGTTTCAGGATAAGTTAGCAAAATGTCATATGTGCTACGGAGTGGAATATGAAGTTGAAAATTAATAGGAGGAAAAAAATATATGTACTGAATATTTGACCTGGAAATGTATGAATGCAGGGGGTTTAAAGAGAAGTAAATGCTGAAACATCTGCTGTCTTTGTAATTTAGTAGCTACTTTTGTTTTGCAGATCATTCAAATTCTTTCTGATTATTTTAGTCTTCTCTAATGTATAGCAGTAGCTGAAATGGTGAATAAATGTTTGTAAAATGTCAGCTTGTTTTCTATTTAAAAGAAGAATCCTTTTATGTTTCCTCAGCAGCTGCTACATTTAATAACTCTACCAGATGTCACATTTAAATTGTGTTTTGCATTTAAGGCTTTGAAAGGCATTGGAACAGAGAGAGCCTTTAGAATTTCAGCAGCTATACCACAGTTTCTTAGAGTTATTCAACTTTGTAATTATAGGGAAAAAACCCTTAATGGTGAAAAAAATGTAAGGCTGAAATAAAACGTCAACAGCATACTGCAGATATGTTACAGGGTGTATTTCAGTTTAGTTTTCTGAACAGCAGAATTGCCACTTTCTCTTGAACTTTGGTGATGGCAACAAGGCTAAATACCATTAAAAAAATTAGCTGGTGTAGGGCATTATAGTATCCAGAGGATTTTGCTATGAAAAGACATCACTCACAAAGTCATTCCCAGCTGGCTCCCATTTGAAGATTCAGTGAATACAGTGGAAAAGGGATCAGAACACCACCTTGTTCCACAGAATTTTAGTAAATAAAGTCTCTGGACTTCAAATTCTTTAACAAATACCGCACAAACACGCAAAAAGTAGAATTCTTAATTTCGATTTGAGACATTTTGTATTGAGGTTTTTTGGTTAAGTGCATAGATTCACATGTACAAAAAACATGTAGACTCAATCTTGAAATTTATTACACGTTTTTCTCACATATCAATATACTGTTGAAATATTTTATGAGTGTTTGTGGGTTTCTTTTGTAGTGGTGATTTTTTTAAATGTGAGGGTTTTTTTGTTGTTTTATTTTTGGGGTTTTTTTCTAGCATTAATTTGGTTTCTGTGGCACCATATATCAACATCAGATGAGGTATTGAAACCTCATCAGATTTACAATAGGCTTGCACTGTTTGTGTTAGCATTTTAAATAGTTATAAGCAGCAATTTCATCTCCTGTTGTCAAGCAATAAGCTCAAAGCAGCAAGTTCTTATCTGCTAGGGAGTGATTGATTCCTAAAATGTCTCTCATATAGTCTTGCATATATGACTCTGTGTTAGTTTTCTCGTTGTAATAATAGGGCAAACAACACCATGAGGTAAAAAGATAACTTTGTCAATTTCTACTTCAAAGCAGTCAAGGAAATATTTTGCTTGATATTAAAATATTTATGATCAAAGTACTTTTGGTAGCACAGACTGCTTCTTGTTGGAAAAAAAATATCTATCCAAGGTTGTAACAGAAATTAGGTATCAAGCTGGAAATATTTGTTAGTTATTGTACTTTTAGCACAGTTTTAATTTTAGTTGCATGTGTCCCTGCAGGAACCATTATAAGAAGGACTTTAAGAGGGAGAAAAAAAAATTAGTATGAATTCAAATATATTTAATTTGACCCCTGATTTTTGATTTCTTTTATACTTTTTCTATGCACCCCATTTTTATTCAAAGTAGTGGTACTTTGGTTGGTGATGGGAGCACTTCTCCAAGTGTGAAAGAAGGGTAGCACAGTGCTAGAAGTGGAATGTTTATTATATACTATTTATTGTACAAGGCTTTCAAGCTGATTCTAAGCTTTGCAAGAGATCTCTTTGTGATAGAAAGATGAGGTTCATGTCTGGCAACCTGGCTGTTTGTTATCCCTTGTCACACTGTAAGGGCTGAGTGAACAAGTTGAGCCTACTGAAAGCTTTATATGCATTTTAATATATATAAAACATACGAATATGGCCATTTTACATGTTTGTGTGTGTTGGATTACAATTGGATGAGTAACCTCATCTCATCTACAGTTGTGATGTCGCAGTCCCAGGTGCTGAAGCAGAGGAGGGTGGCCTGTCCTTCAGGTCCTCTTGAGTGATCTGGAATCACTGCTGGCCAACAATGAGACTGTGCCACAGGGGAAAAGAGGATGAATCCATGAACAGAACTGAGAAAAATGCTCTTTTTGTTTCTCAGCATTATGAATCCTCTCTGTGACAGATCAGAGATAAATACTAAATTCTTTAATACATATTCTGGATAAGCTGTCTAAAAGACTTTGTGGTATCTGGAAGTCCATTAAACTGACAAAGATCTGAATAGATGTCTAATTCAGTCTATGCAGTTCTCAGTCCAGAATTAAAGTTTAATCTTTAAAATACATCAAATGATACACCTGGAGCATGAAATTCTGGTTATGTTTTACTTGAACTTTGTCACTACCATCAGCAAAGAAAGAATATTGTCCTGTTCTTCTGTTTTTAAACTGTTGCTTGTTTATTGTCAGAAACAAGATCTGCCCATGAAACAATATCTATTTATATGATGGGCCAGAGGGGACAAGTCTGTCTCTTGTTATTTTGAAGACGCGAACCTCTTCAATGTCCCATGGAATTTCAAATTTGGGAGAGAATTGCTAGGTTATTTCTTTGGTTTATTGCTCTCTGGTTAAAGGGATGTTTACTTTGTAGAGGTACAGCTCTGTATCTGGTAATGAAAAACTATTTTTATGAATCAGAGGAGCCTAGTCTGGTTTGTATCATCCAAATGCAGAGCATCAAGACAAGCCAAAACAGTTATGCTCCAAAACTGATTAGATACAAGAACCTGGGGAAATTACTTCATACAAACACCTGTGCTTTATGTATCGTAAGTTAGGGGAGAGTAATAGACTCAATAAAAATAAGAGGTTTCATTTAATGCAGTATGAAATGTTTGAAATGTGTTCATAAATTTTGAAGCATTGTGACATATTTAAGTTTAGGAAGTCTGTTCAAAATGCTTATATTGAGAAGCAAGTCCCTCCTCACCCAATCTCCTTTATTTTCTCCTCAGTAGTAATAGATATAAAATTCATTTACAATTCATTTCAATTTAAATACCTTTTAGAGTACATGCTTTTACACTTGTGGAAAAGAAATAGGCACACATTTTTCTCCAGTTGGAGTTTATGACTTTTAATATTTTTGGTGGCCAAAAAGAACTTGTTTTAAGATTACAGCTGCTAGTTTTTCATTTCTACTGTCAAGATGCTAGTTTGCTGTTACCTAAGAAGTTGTACATGTATACCACAAATGTGCTGGAAGATTACAAGTATAGACTGGATAGGAAAAATTAATTTAGTCAGATCAGTTACTCTGGGGTATGAACACCAAACTAGTCAGGCTCTGGCACCTGCCATGGTTTTGGAATATATTAGACCACATGAAATCTCACATAGAGAGATTTGAGACTTCAGAACATTTTTAATAATACAGTATTGAAAAACTGATTTTAGTTCATACACTTTACTTCATTCAGTAATTTTAGGATGTATCTTAAAACAAATTATAAAATTAGCAGCCTATGCACTTAATTGGGTTTTGAAAATTCTAAGATATGTTGGATAAGCACTTTAAATACTCCTCTTCTAATGAGAAAGTAGGCAATATATTGTATTCAGTAGCATGCAAAGAAAATGCTAGTTTTAATTTGTCCACTGCAACTGAAAGTGTTAGCATGGAAGTTTTGGGGAGTTTTCCTGGGTAAAGGAGGTAGTATGTGCTTCTCAGTTCAATACTAACACTAATTTCAATAGAAATTCTGCTTTGCTGAAGCTGTGATTTTTTCCTAGCTATGTTTCTCTTGGTGAAAAGATATCACTTTATATATATTCCAAAGACTTTACGAAGAGTCATAAAAAATACTTTATACTCAAAGTACAAGCCAAGACAGAATGACTCCATCTGTGTTCTGCCTCTGCCTGGAAAAAAGTACAAATTATTGGAAGAAATACCATTGGAGGAAAAGCTGGGATACTGAATTCTTCCAAGTGTACAGCACAGAAAACCTGTCAGCTGGGACCCTTATGAAATTTCAGTGTGTTCTGTTGTCTTTACAGAGTAAGTCTGGGCATCTCCGATCTCTTAATAATGGCAAAACTTTACCATATTCAGATTTCTGTTAAGCACATCTCTGCCCATGAAGAAAGCAAGTCTGGGGCTGAAGCACACAGAGGGAATAACAACAGGTCTTATTAGCTGATTAATCAGTAACAACTACAGAGGTCTCTGAAAAAGTTAACATTGTGAGAGTTAATTAGCAAAGTCCTTCTTCTGCTATTATTTTTACTAGAGAAAACACTGTATTCTCACTTGTCTGGGATTTTTGAAAATGATGATTTTGGTGCCCAGCTTCATTGCAGGGTGGGTTTGGTTTGCCTTGTCCTTAACAGGAAAATTTAAGACCCGTGAACAACAATAATTGCTTAGGGACATAACTAAGCCAATGTATGTGAGTTGAAGAGAGGAAACAAATATTCATTGGATACTCATATCTGCACTCACTAGCAAAGTACTCCAGTCATGCACACACCAGCGCTGCAGCAGTGCTCCTAGAAACATAGACTTCATGTTATACAAGACACAGTTTCTAGAAAGAAATCTCATAATCTGCTCCTGATAACCAGCCACATACTAATATCCTTAGGATTGTCCTCGTTTTTGTAATAATCACAAGAAATATCCAGTATATCTGAGTTATGTAGTCTTTGGAACTGAAGCTTGCTGCAAATCTATCAAGAAATTCTGAGCAACCAAATAATGCAGTACTGCTTGATAGGTCTGGTGGTGTTTGCAATCCAACAAGCTGCTTAAAATGAAGAATTGTGTCTGGGGAGTTTTAATCGTACCAGTACCTGCACCATTACACATAACTCCTCAACATATGCATAAACATAGGTCAGGAATTTATATGTAACCTACAGAATGAAGGATGTATTTTATTGGATGTATTTTATATAATTTTAAAAGGTAATTTTAAAATTGTTTCTTTTTCAAACTGCTAACCACGTGCTACAACTATATAGATAACAAAACATGTACCATAATCTATATATGCACTTTCTTTGGGTTTAACTGCTTCAATAGACATTTTTTAGGAGTTTGGACTAAACATTGTTTGGCTTTCAGTATTTTAATGGGTTTTTTCCACACTTAGAAGCAAAGTCAGAGGATTTCTTTTCTCCTTTGTGTTTTCATAATTCCACGTATTTAATTGTTCTTATAGTGTGCATTAAACAAACAATACATAGAACACATCATATAGAGTTTGCTCAGGATAGCTGAATAAACTTCTAGGAATCCTTTCCTAGTTGCTAGTGTGTATGATTAGAGAAAGGCCAGAAAACTCAAAGATACTGGACAGAGAACAACTAAAGACCTGAGCTTTTAAAAGACAAAAAAAAAAAAAAAGCACAGAGTTTTTAAAAAAAAAAAAAAAGTAGAAAAACCAAAACAAAAGGGAAAGATGTATTAATAGTAAGTGGACAGCAGTTCCAAATCTCTCTTTTTTTTTTTTTTTTTGTGATGTCCTCTGCCTAAATGTAGCCACGTTTGTTCCCTTTTGGCTTGTAGTTGAGTGATGTGCTTTCTGGATAAGAATGTGCTTTTTGGATAGGGATGTTTTTTAGTGCATGTCACAACACCCTTTGTGTTCACTAAAGGACCTTCTGCTACTGATGCCAAGAAATTAGTGTAGCTTTAAAACCTGGATTGTCCCTGTGCAACACGGAAGTTCAGAGAAACCACACAAGTCATATCCACAGAAAAACGGCAGGCAAAGCCAAGATTTATTAATTTTTTTATGGTTTTTATAAGGTGGTTCGCAAGGTGTGTTATGTGTCACAAGGTCATTGGTTCTTCGAGCCAGCCACCCCCTGAGGGGCTGGTCAAGACTCAGGCACGTAGCAGAGAGTTGTTTTCCTAACCAAAATACAAACGAGCAAAGACAGTTTACAAAACTGTTCCATTGTTTTACTTTAACATGTGGGAAAGCCAAATTTCTCACAGAACTCTAAAGTATTTCCCTGCGAAAACACTCTAGCAGCATCACTGGATGGTAAAATAAATCAACATTATTGCATCTACAAACAGAATCTTATAGGTTTTAGCAAAAATAGCATAGGACTTGACATCTTATTTTGTACCAGTATCTGGGAAAGAAAGGTGAAATCTGTGAAAGGAAACCTCTTGAATGTGACCTCCAGCAAATGAGATAAATAAGATTGTCTTCCTCCTCAGCTTCCAAATGTGTACTAAGAGCAATGGTGTAAACTGCTGACCTGCCATGCTGTTCACTGCAGTGATCATCCAATCCTGGACTGACTTCTGTCACTTCCATTCTTGTGTAGTCTGGAAAGAAGATGATGAAATTTTCCAGTACAATATTTAAGCCACTTGGACTTTTTTTTCCATAAGTGATAACATTGCAAAAAAAAAAAAAAAAGCAAAATTATGAAAGTTATTAAATATCATTTTTTATTATTAGAAGGAAAAGGAGACTACAAAAGTAATTTTTTTTTTTAAATACCTAATTTTATTTTTCAGAATTAAGCAAAACAGGTTATAGAGCCATAATTAATGGAGAGTGAAGGATATATATGCAAGAAAATATGAATATTCTTAGATAGAACTAAAAGGTTTTCTTTAAAACTAAAGTTATTAATAAAAATGTATTCAAATTATTATCTCAAACGAAGCTATTCTGGGAAGTATCAGGAGCCTTAGTTACCTGGGTGTTTGTCTCATGAGGTCTATATGGCTTTGAAGTCAATGATGGCATCTGAAATGTAAATTAAATCAGGGTAAATCAAATCAGGGCTTTAGTATCCCATTTGTAAAATTACAACAAAAAATCCTCCCAGAGACATGGTCTTTCCTTGTGACAATTGTTCTTAGTGATGGTGTATTTTAGAAATACTGCCCTGAACACTTGCTGAATCTATGTGTTGCCCTTCATTATCTGTATTTTTGCCTGTCTGCCCACCAGAAATATGGATGAAATTGACTTTAAAGCTTAATAGAAGCAGAAGGAGACTTCCCCGTTCAATTTAGAAGCCTTTCAAAAATTTTCATAATACTCATCGCAGGTTAAATGAGTTTGCAATTTGTCAAAACAGCTTCATTCTGAGCTAATCTGTGTAACAAATCCATTAATATATTGTCTGTTTGATGTGTATTTAAAGCAGTGGGGACTTTGTGGCTGAACACTCCCAGACAATCTCTGCAATTTCTAAAAAAATTCTTTAACTTTTCACTTTTTAAATCCATTTTCTGAAATTTGCTTCTGGTTCCACCTGTCATTATTAGCATGAAATTCTGTTGCAAGAAAGTACAAATGTTGTTTACGAACTGATATTCTGACTGTCATTACAGTATTTCTGTTTGATTTTTAAAGAAAAATTTTAAATTTGAGAAATATTTTTTTTAAAAATACTCTTTCTCCTCTGGATAAACCATTTTTGAATTTGTTAAATAAACAACTTGGCTATTCCCAGTGCCTATGGTGATAGATATTCTGTATTTCAGCTGTATTGTTGTTTTTAATTAATAACTAATTTAGCAACATCACCGTAATTTTGCATGTTAATTTTTACCATTAACATTAGGGAGTTATTATATTGGAAATTTTCATTTAGACAAAATATGTACAATTACATCTTCACCAGATGAGAAATATTCTGCATTGTATTCCTGAACTGAAAAATGAGTGGCATATGCTATGGTATCTGTAGTCTATAGTTTTTAGCAGCAATGGTGCTGTAGGCATAGCAATGAAATACAACTAGGCTTTTGAGAAATCTAGCAAAAATCTCTGCTTCTTTGTGTCTACTTTAACCAGAAATGGCATCAACATTTAAGTAGTTATGAAAAAACCCCATCTCTATTTTATTTTACAATCTTATTTCTTTATCAATATAAGTAGTTGATCTTATAAAATCACACTTCATATATAAATAACCACATTTGTGTTTAATGTTGTGCACTTTGTGGCAGGGCTTGAGGGGCATTGTTTGGATTCTTGGGGGTTTGGTTCATTTTTCTGCGTAGACTATCCTTAGGCAGAATCTTTGTAAGGAAATTTTTGGGAATTTGCATAGAGGAATAGGAAGTTTCAATTTAGTGATCACAGCTAATACATAGAATTAATTATAGTAATGTATTTGATTCTTGACTCAAGGGAAGGTTTTTTTTTCTCTTTGTTCTTTGTGCAGCTTTTAGCAGATTTTTAGTATTCAGGTAGTGCTAATAATGAACAAATGTCCTTGTCAGTATTTTGAAGACACCCAAGGTGCAAATCACCCCTCCAGCCTCTCTCCCTCTCATTCTGTGACAGTGAAATAGTGGTTAATGCCCACCATTCATCTCTCACAAGCTTCATTACAAGTTGTAAAACACCTTGACATCTTAAAGGATGTTTAAAAAAATAAGATAAAGGTGAAATATCCCAAATGTTTAACACTGTTGCCTTGTTATGACTGATCAAAAAAAGGATATATCAACACTTTCTGACTGGATTTACTTCTTATTTCTTGTCCATTTGCATTCCAATTTGATTGTAACTCAGCTGTAAATTCACATTCACCTCTAAAGCACCCTTCTACAAATCTTTGTCTCAGAGAACTTGGTTACTTGACTGATTATGCTTTGGATTGTACAGTTACTTTATGTCTTGAATAAGTTTATTTAATTCAGGTTGATTTCTATTTTACATTTTCTGTTGTCACTTTAATTTCCTTCCTTTACTTTTCCCAGCTACTGACTGTTATATTCACCTCATTCCATTGCTTCCCAAACCTGAGAACAAATGCATGGTACTGATTGTTACAAATTCAATAAGTAATCACAGAATATTCTGAGTTGGAAGGGACCCACAAGGATCATCAGTCCAACTGCTGGCCCTGTGCAGGACACACATCAAGAGTCACACCATGTGCCTGAGAGCATTGGCCAAACACTTGAACTCTGTCAGGCTGGTGCTGTGACCACTGCTCTGGGACCCTGTTCCAGCACCCAAACTGTCTCTGGGTGAAGAACCCTTTCCTAATATCCAACTTACACCTCCCCTGACTCAACTTCAGGCCATGCACTCAGGTGCTGTCACTGGTCACCCCAGAGAAGAGATCGGTGTCTGCCCCTCCTCTTCCCCTCATGAGGAAGCTGTAACTGCACTGAGGACTCCCCTCAGTCTCCTCCAGGCTGAACAGACCAAGTGAGCTCAGCCCCTCCTCATACGGCTTCCCCTCAAGGCCCTTCACCATCCTCGTGGCCCTCCTTTAGATGCTCCATAACAGCTTAATATCATTCCTGTATTGTGGTACCCAGCACTGCCCCCAGCACTCGAGGTGAGGCTGCTCCAGTGCAGAGCAGAGTGGGACAATCCCCTCCCTTGCCTGGCTGGTGATGCTGTGCCTGATGCCCCCCAGGACAGGCTTGGCCCTCCTGGCTGCCAGGGCACTGCTGACTCAGGTTCAACTTGCCAGTGACCTTCTCTGCAGGAGCTCCCTGCCTTCGAGAGAGCCAATGGCCCATTGATTCTCTCTTTGGTCAAATGCAAAGAAAATAATTTACTTATTCTTGATATAAGTGCAGTAAGTTTTAAAATGTAGAATGAAGTAATGTAAATCAAGCAATAAATGAACAGATCATCTCTCTTTACTAGGAGAAGAAATACATTATCAACTATAGGAATTAGTTCTCCTAATAATTCTATATTAGGGGGAAAAAAGAAAAAAAAAACCCACAAAAACAACCCCACCAAATAATGAAATGAATTTTTTGTCATTGTTACAGAAACATCAAAATGAGATTACTGCTATGTGGTTTGTCTTATGGTGTAATGTAGTTAGTCATAGTTAAATAAAGACTTGAACAAAAGTGAAGTGTCTTTTCCAGATGGTATCTACTACCCTGAACTAATCTTATGGGAGGTGTTTCTTATAAATGTGTAAGGAATATGTATTTTTCCTTGTCTCTTTTTCAGATAGACACATACAAGAGAATGATTAAACTAGGAAAAGTTTTAATCATTTATCACACACTGTTGCAGCTGCTTCTGTGCTGTGAGCAAAGAAAGTAATTCAGAAAACTTCTGCATCTGCATTACCTCTGAATAATGTGAACGACCTGTAAGAAACTGATGAAGAAAGGAACCCTGTTTTGCTTGGAGTGGCAGCAAAGAATAACAGCTGAAAGCTGATGTGGTGTAGTGTTTCCAAGGCAATAGTGTATTTTGGTGGGGTTTTTCTACATTTGTAAGATTTATTTTTTAATTACAATTTATTTCTGCCATCAGGGTTGGAGATTTATGTTAGTGGAATGCTCACAAAGTGAATTTCCTTAAAAAAGAAGTTAAAACATACCTATAATGCACTTCTCATGTTTAAATTATTAACCCTGGCATTACCTGGTCTAGAGTTATATTCCTTCAAAGTAAAAATTGCTTGTCATAATATGCCCCACATTCTGTAAATCACTAATTTCTTACAGCAGGTGCACCTTCTGACTGGATTAATTTACAATCAGTGCTGATTGTTCACCCCATAGTTATCCATCTCATTATCAGAAGTTAAATCTGATATTGTACTCAGAAAGGCTTTGACCTCTGTTTTCACTGCCTCCTTAGATTACATCTGAGACAGCTTTTATGATAAATCTTTTTTTTTGGCCACACATGGCTCCCTTAATCTTTTTTCAACTCAAACAGCACACATCCCGCTTCTGTGCTGAAGGTTTGCAGCTTAGAGCCCAGCAGGAGCAGATTTCTGTCATTTTAACCAAATTGGAGGTTTCAGTCACCTCTGAGTTGAGTTTGGTAGAGTTTAGCAGCTTGAGTACCTGCTGAAAAGGCAGATGTGCCAAGCACTCACTGTCTGGAAAAATGTACCTTGCTCTTTATAAAGGATTGAGGAAAGGCATATTGCTATTATAACCTTCAAAATAAGTAAATAGAAAGAGGAATACAGTGCTGGCAGCTCATCTGGACTTTCTTAGCATGTCAGTGTCACTCGTTGGAGGCAGAGATCTCTGCTGGAATCAGTTTTCTGACACAAGTGCAGAAAACAGTCCTGCCCTTCTAACGCAGGATGTTTCACGTGTCTCCGTCTTCATCAACATTTCAGGAGAGCCAGAGGTGTCAACAAAGCTATTGTCTGTGACCAAAGGCTTTGTATTCACAAGTCTGAAAAAAAACCAACTTTAAGAAAACCTTTAAATAACATTACTTGACATCCTAGGAAGCTTCTTTTCTTAGTGTTTATCTGCTAAGTGCTGCTTCTGAGCATGCCTGTCTTCCTTCCCACAAGAGGATAGTCTCTTGAGTAACTTCAAAGACACTAAAATCAGTAAGAAATTGCATAAGGGTGAATTTGACCCAGAATAGCACAGAGCAACCTGTCCTGAAGTTGCATTCTCTAATTATATTTTTCTTTCCTTGTATGTGTGTTGCTCAGTAAGTAGTTTATAAGGCATCATGATCTTGCAGTTCTGTGTATTTCACAGTCTTTTCTATTCACCCATCATAGATGGAGTCAAAATATTGTATGATCATTGAAAAAATTTTTTTAGAAGTATTTTTCTGAAAACCATAAAATATGGAAATATAGAGTTTTTATTGGAAGGGAACTCAATGTAGTTACTAAGTATTAGTCTGATGATTATATTTAAATCAATCCAAATGCGACAGTACCTAATAAAGCTAATCTAATTTTAACGCTGTTGCATGCTGGAGATAATCAGGATATCTCTAACTGCATTTACTAATGCACCAATTAGTTTTGTTTTGTTTGGTTTGGGCTTCTTTTTTTTTTTTTTTTTTCAGATGGGAAGGGCATTGGTTTTCTTTGTTTTATGTTCTCTGCACAAAGAATAAGAAAAATAAACACCCGGAGAAAAAAAAATCTCAGTATAAGTGCTTGAAGCTTTCTCAGATCTCACAATCAATCTACCCTGAAAACTGATACAATAGAGGTGTGTGAATATGTATACATTTTATTGTAATATTGTTTAATAAGGTTATTAATCCACTCCCTCTATTAGTTACACCTCCCTCCATCTCTGGTGGTAGAGCTCTTTCAGTGTAGATGCCAAAATGGGTGTGGCTGGTGTGTATGAAATAACACTTCTTGTCTTTCAGATCACTGTTTCTGTTTCACAATCTGCATCAGGTTCTTTGAGATATTTAGGAATCCTTATCCTTATGCACAGTCCTTTTATAGCAATTATTCTCTACTTGATCACTGTACAGTAGTGTATTTAAAATAAAAGCTTTCATTAGTATTGGCATTATTTTTTCTGAAATGTATAAATTGAATGCACCATGCTTCCAGTATTTTTTTTTTGTCATTAAAAAAACTACACACTCATTTTCATACAGTTGGATCCAGAGATATATTTGCAATGCCTTTGATAATCCATTTCTGCCTCTTGACCAGTTGCTGCTTCCTTTTCTGCTCAACTTCCATGTTTGATTCCCTCTTCTCTAGGACTGAGATTTCATGGCTGGCTTTTCTCAGGAATTGCAACTTCCTATCACCAAATAGGCATGTTAATGGTTTATTCTGGGATTCTTCAAACACAAATGCTTATTGTACTTTGTAGTTCTCTCATCACTTTCTGTTCCTTAGCTCTGTTCTGCCCAGATCAGACACATTTTGTGTCATATTCTGGCAGCTTGAATCAGGTTTGGATTTAGCTTAGCAAAAATTTTAGTTACAGATGGGTGTTAAAAGGCAACCATTCTGCTTTTTTTTTTTTTTTTTTTTTCAGTCTGAGAGGAATATATTTGATCTTCTGGTGAAACAGGTGATATGAATTGCTTTCCAAGACTTCCCAGCTGGTTATCCTGATTTCCCTTTTTTTGCCACCTGTCTTTCCTCAATACTTGAAGTTACTGAAGGCTAAGGGTATGCACAGTATAGAATATTTTTATATATCATTGTATCAAGCAATTCTGAATATGTTTTCATATATCCAGCACTGAGTGTTAGATATATAGATTGGCTTCTGAGTAGAACAAATGACTGTGGGGTTTACTACAGTATTATACAATGAGAGAGTCCTGTGTGTCTAACCTTCTTAACTAGTTTTCTTGATTGTGGGGTTCATAGTCAGTAATTTGTCTAGTCAAACAAAATTTTTGCCATTTATTCAATGTTTAGAGCCTTACATAAAATATGAACTTATATGAATTGTACTTATAAGTTAGTTTACTCCACTGAGTAACTAAAATATATATTATTTCTTGTTATATAAACAATTTAGCTTTAACATAAAATGGTAATTATTATAATTTAGCACACAGTTCTGCAGTTACAATGCCCTGTGAACATAATGTATCTCTTAAACGGATTTCTGAAGTCATTAATATTTTAAGCCATCTGAAACCTTGAAACCTATATGCAAATAAAGCTTTAGTTTACAGTGTGACCTAGATTTCCGTTTGCGTAAAGAAACTGAACACCTTTCTTATTCAGATAGTCTTTTAGAGAGTTTATTTTATGTTTTCTGTTTTGGGTTTTTTTACTTTTCTTCTTCCAGTCAAATTGGATGATGCAGGAAACACACTCAGATTTAACGAAAATTTAAAGAAAATGATGAACTGTTGATAGGATAATTTTTATGTTACTTTCCAGGACAGCAGTTAGTAATGTAGCATGCACTGAACACTGGCTGAGAGCTTAGGTGCTTTTGTTTTGCTTTTATACTCATCATACATTTGACCTCTTTCTCTGTTTTAAAGATTTTATGTCACAGTTTTCAGATTTGAAAATTCTTAGTCCTTCATTTGAATAGGAATGTTTTGTCTTAAAGATAGCATAAATGGCAAATATAACAAAACCCAGCAGCTTTCCTTTCTGCTTTTAAAATAGGGAAGTTTAACCTAATTTCTTATATCACTTACATTTCCACCTTTGAGTGTGGTTTTAAAGGAATCTTAGCACTTCTCTTTTTTCAAAACAAATTAGCTTATGCTCTTCTATATTTGGCATGTCCTCATTCAGTTCAAAATTAATACTCTGAAGTGCTTGAAGTAAAACCATTAGTATACTCCTCATTAAGGTTAAGCTCATGTCTGGTACGCTGATTATGTTGTGCCTAGTGATGGCATAAAATATGTAACAGGTTTTTCCATGAAAATGTTTGTCTTAAAAAATAAAGATATTCTCAGGATTGTGAATATTTTTAAAATTCTGTATGTATGTGTTTTGTGAATTAGAATACATTGACCTTTCCAGCATGTTTTGCACATTTCTGCACTTCATGTTAGAGCAAAACTAATAGTGAAGGAAAGGGATTTGAAAATTGTCAAGGCACAAAAGTTTCCTCTATTTAACAGGTTTCTCATAAAGCTATTAATGGTGACTTATATACCTCTTCTGTTGAAAAAAACCCCAGACCTCAAAATCAAGAGACATTGTGCTATTGTATTCTATCCTTAAGAGTTAATCTTGTTTTTCATGTTTTATTTTTCTTCTCTCATATGAGTGAAAAAGAGAATTCAGTCCTAAAAACATGGGATTGGAAAGGATTTCCCATGAGCTGAAATGTAGCCATGGGCGGTCATAAGAACCACCTTGGGTAAAGCAAAGCATTGCTTTATAAACTTCCATTTAGAAGTACAGTTTTTTGTTGTACTCATACCATCTCTTCTGTCTTTTGTAAGCCTGTAAGAGGGTTGTTGTCAGCTTAAATTTATTTATGGTCAATCTGTACACATTTGTTTCTGTGCCAGTATTGTTGTCTAGTTAAATAGTTTATCTCCCCTGCAGCCCTTGTGTGTTCTCAGCTGAAGCACTTATAAAACCCTAATCATATTCCCTCTCATTCATCTTTTTGCTGAACTAAGCAAGAGCTTTTAGTACATTGAGAAGGTAGGTTCCTGGCTCTCCTTATCATGATTAACCCTTCACTGCTGCTTAAAAAAAATAATTTATCCAACCATATTCCGAGGGGTTGGTTTAGGATTTATTTAACATGTGATAGAGCCATAATACTGCACAGGATAGTGAACTGTGAAAGTGAAAAGTGCATTTGGATTACAACCACTATGCACAGATTTTTCATCTGGATGTTTGAGGAGACAAGGACACCCACTTATTTGTTTACATTTTCCCTCCCTCAGGTTTTCCTTTCCTTTTGTAGCTGCTTAGACCCTCTGAATGGCACTGTGGTGCAGTTCTATGAGGATTTCAGCACCCCACCCCACTAATAACATTCTTCTCCTCTTTTCAGAGATGTGGTCACTGGTGGAATGCTGGTCAACACTCCTAGTGCTCCCTTCTCCTGCTTCTAAGGCATACTAAAGGCTATTAATAATATATGTTGTTACCAAAAATCAAATTTACCTTTTTTTTTTAAGGGGGTAGAGCGCAGTTTCTAGCAAGATACTTCTTGTTTTATCTTTCTTTTTTTGAGTTTTGTTTTGTTTGTTTGGGTTGTTTTTTTCCTAGCATGTAATAGGGGAAGACTAACTAAATGTGAACTATAATCTCATTTTTTGTCGGCTTTTATTTTGACAATAAACTCCAGTTTTCACTACAAACCACAAAGCTGCATGTTTGGTGAAGCACAGAATTAGATATAGGGAAGGAACCTAAAGGAAAATTTAAAAATTTTAGTACAACATCTTATTTGGTTATAAATAAGATGTCCTGGTAGATAAGTATCACAAATCTGAGTCTTGTGAGATTTCTTTTCATGGTCCCTGCTGGTTTATAATTATACAGTCAGAAGTTAATGCAAGAAAGTGCCATAATAGCACATTTTAACAAGGAAAGGAGGAAACTGAGCTGCAAAATATGCATAATAAGGATTTTTTTTCCAACCAGCAGAATATTTATATTCATGACTAAATTAGTTTCTAATAAATTATGCATAGCCTTTATAAAGTTAAATGAAATCATGAACCATACTGCTACAGATATGTTACCAGAACCAACTGCTTTGCAGCAGTTTCCACAAACCACTATTTTTGCCTCCTTTGATACCATTAACATAAGCATTTATTTGTATTCTAAAGGCTTTCTTTCTCAATTTTACCTTAATATTTTTAATATCCTAATTAAAATATTTTTCATTAATTTCCTTTTTTTTTTTTTTCATTTGAGAGTAAGACTTTCAAATATTCAAATTCCAAGATTGGGTTTAATGCATCTTATAAATTAGTTTTATGAGCTTTTTTAATAAAGAACCAAACCAACGAAATTAGGCTGTATCTTAATTACTTTAAGGAAACAAAAGGAACAGGGGAAAGAGGGCCATAATCCCTGTATCATCTTATACTACAAATGGTTGATTTTATTTTTTTTTTTATTAAATTGTTTTCTCTTCAGAGTTGACTAAGTATTTATTCATTAATTAGATACAGCTGTCTATTCTTTATGCAACTAAATTAGGGCATATCTATCCCGTTTAATTGTCTCAATGGCATGCAAAAACCTAATTTCATTCTGCACAGATATCCCCTGAATGATCCCAAAATTTATGGGAAAATAGTTGTGGCTTTACCCACTAATGGTTTTTCACTTTTACAGCACAACCATCAGTTGAGCGATGAGAATAACTCCAAGTACTGTGTTCTTATTTTTAAATTTTTAAAGAAATTTTTCTTGTAATTTCAGTCATTCTACCAAGATACTCTTTTCCATTATGTGTTTTTCCTTTCAAAGAAAATCTTTTTATGTAACTTTCATTGAGCAATAACATACTCTGATTATAATAATCAGCTATGAATAGTATGTATCATACAAAAGTATGAAATATTTTTAAGACTATTTTGTGGTTTTGGTATTTTTTTTTGCTGTTTTGGGGGGTTTTTTTGGTGGTATTTTGGGGTTTTTTTTCTTGTCTCTTTATTTTTTTAGTTTCTTATTTGATCCAACTGATGATAATATTGAATTTGAAAAGCATTTTTTTCACAGGTCACTTCACTGGTTAAATTTGCTGGACAGAAGCCACCTCTCTTGAATTCAGTTTTGTTTCTTGAAACTGAATACAGAGAATTCTCTCTTTTGCAATAAAACAGCTCACGTTGGCTTGTGGAGATGACATTGTTGTGTTTGGAGCATATGCACAGAAAGATAGAAAATTATTCTAATAATGACACCAGGCCATGAACTCTGTTCTAAATTTCTGCTTATTTTTGTTTCTGTTAGCACTGAACTGATGTTCCTAACATGAGGAGGGGGGGATCTTCCTAACTCTGTAACTTCACTTAAAATATGTATGAAAGAGGTTTTTGCAATAAGATTTATGTTTTACCACTGAGTAAAAGAAAAGTTTGCATTTTTTTGGTAATTTTTTTTAAAGGTAATGTTTATGTTGTAAAGAGAAGCAGTAATTTAGATACTAATGTGAGGGGGTTTGGCTCCTCTATTATTGAATTGTGAGAATTCATTCTGTACTAATACTTATGTATTTTTTAAATAATTGTCTCTAAAGATTCTAGAGATAAAAATACAGCTTCCTCAGAATTTTATATTTAATTGTCTCCCTTTTTTGCTGTTGCTGTGTAATGCTGCCCTTTCATTTAAAACATGAATGCATACTGGTTATGCAAGTACACATAAAAATGAGAGCTATACTGAACAGTGACTTTGGCTAAACTTTGCCAGGAATAAGAGGAAAAGGAACTTAGGGAGGTAAAGACTTACTAATCAAGACTTTCAGGGAATTTTTAACCAATATATTTTAGTAATAAAAATATCTGTGAGGGGGAGAACACTGCCAGCATTTGTCAAACTGAAGGGACTGTGGGCTGCTCACCCTGATTTTGCAGTGAGGCTTTAGACAGAACATTATGCAGCTCATAACTGTGTCTTGGTGTGATTGATCTTTGACACAGGCAGTGATAATGTTCATGGCTCAAAATAGACATACTGCACTGCCTGATCAACAGCAGCTCCAGTGGATTATGGAGCATGGTTCTTAGAACAAACAGAACCATCATTTCCCCCAAGCAGATACAATACTTGCAGGCAACTATCTTTTTTTGCAAAGAAGATACTCTGCTAAACTTCATACTTGTTCTTGCTTTCACTCCATTATTTGAAGTGATGTTAAGAAAAAGAGTGTGAGATATATTATTCTCTGCAGCTAGACAACTGGTGAGGCAAAGTTAATGAGAGATTAACAAATCAGTGTTTGTTTTGGAAAGGATAAAATACTCTAATTTTGGTGGAAGAGGGAATAAATTTAAGAAGTATCATATACAGTCAACTCCAGAAGGGTTATGCTTTTTCCTATGTAAAGTTAAGTAAATTTACAAGTGATATTGTTCAAAGCAGAAACAAGAGTAAATACTGTGATCATTTCAAGAAGATATTTTTCAATTAATTTCTTTTAATAGATTTCTATTACTCTTCTACTACTTCCAGAAAGCATTCATGTACACTTTTTAAAATGGAGACTAATGTACTGAAATCAGACTTCTAAACTGATCATTTATGTATTTTAATGTTTTTGTGACCAGAAAAAAAAAGTTTATCATGAAAGCAGTCCTTCTGGTGTGTCTGGGCATAACTGAGAAAGATTAGATATTTCTACTGAAATAGGATTCACATAAAAACAATTTATGAATTTTCAGTTTCTGTATATTTAAGTCAGGCCGAGCTAAGGAAAAATGCTTTCAGGACATAAGTAGTGTTTGAATAACTCCTCATGTTTCTTTTTCAGTTTCTCAGATCCAACCTGTGAAATGAATATAAAACATTTCCAAGGTACTAGGATGAAAAACTAAGTGATAAAATGACAATGATGATGATGAGGATGATGATGATGATGATGAAATGCTATAGAGAATGAATTTTTTTTCAGCCCCCCCAAAGAACCTTTTGCTATTTCATTCTATTCTTGCTCTGGTAATTAACTGAACTAAGGCAAAGCACGCTCTGTATATAGACTGAAACATCTCTAATGAGCCTTCTAGTTACAAGGTGTAAAATCTGTACCCCACTTGCTTAAAATGTGGTGCAGAAAGTGGTGCTCCTGTGTACACAGTTGGGTCCACACAACAAAATGTGTCTTTAAATTCCTGTCATTCAATAGTCTGGACTTCTACAAACAAAATTAAAATAAGCTGAAAATGAAAATTAATGCTCCCCAGCTGAATCTAGTCTATCCTTATTCACACTATTTACATTCAGAGTACCTTCACTAAAGGCTAAAATTGCAGAAGTATGAAACTTATGTCAGTAGGCTCAGATTAATCAGGTAAATATGTACATCTGAGAGAAAAGCTCTGTGTGCTTACAAATGTAGAGCAGGATCATTTGTCAAAGGAAAGAAAATGTAGGAGAGAGTGTCCTTAGAAATTACTTTTTTCTCCCTGCTAATTACAATCATTTGTTGGTTAAAGATGGTGAAAACAACCAAGCTTTTAAAATGTTAGTGTGTCTTGGGGGGTGTTTTAGTTTTGGGGGAATCTGGGGCTTTCTTTTTTGCAGGTTAGTGTGTTTTGTTGTGGGATTTTTTGTTTGGTTTGAGGGTTTTCTGCTAGCTATGAATTTTTGCACACCTTGTAGTTTTCCTGTCACAACAAGGAGAGTGCTCTCTGAGGTGACCTTCTCCTGAGTAGACTGAGGGTAGAATATAAATTGCATATAAATATGACAGGACTCTTCAAGTGACACATTATGATACATCTGGTGTATTAACATAGCTAAATTGAAGCCTGTCACCTAAAGTTCACTCCTAATTGTCACCTATTTATCTGGATCATTCTGATTTGGGGGATTTAAAGTTCTGTCTTTCAAAGATGTTGAGTGACAAGTAATCAAGAATATAGAAAGAAAGAAAATTAAATCTAGAATTAAACATATTTATATGTGATTGTTAATGTTTAACAATTATTACTGGATTTTCATTATACTGGTTACAGATTATTTAAAATTAGACTACTGATTACTATTTCTTATGGTAATAATCCTCATAATATCATGGAATATTTGACAAGCAATGAGTCATACCACAGGAAGGAAACTGATTTCTTTTTAAATTAAAAAATTTAACTTGTAGCATGAGTTATAAGTTGTATTCAACTTTATTAGACAAACTAATAAGCAGCATAAATGAACTCAGGATTCCCAAAAGACAGCAAATTAGGTGCACTGTTTAAAAAGAATGAACATGGGAATAATGTGTCACCAAAATGACGATTTCCTGTGAAGTTCTTGAGGAAAAAATATAATTAATACAAGGCTTGATTTACTGACTTTAAAGATTTAAGATTGAGAATTGGTACTTTTCAATACTTTCAACAGCATGGTATTCAATTGCCTACAACATTACAAGCATCTTGAAGGAATAGGATATTTTTTTGCTATGCCAATTAAGCTTCTTCAACGTGATACTGTATCAATAGTAAAAAGATGAAATACTTTGAATGGGACTAATGTATTATTTAAATTCAATTTTGTGATAGGTCTCTCCAGTAGGAAAATGGGTTTTATTCAGCTAATAATTTAAAGTTTTATTTTTACAATTAAAAAATAGTGTCTGAGAACATGTCACGTGCAATTACACTTGACTGGGCAATTACACAATGCTCAGAATTTTAAATAAAATATCACAGACTTTCTTCTAAAAATAAAAATGGTACAAAATGCTTGTCGATGAAGAGCAAGAAGAGTTTTGTTGTGTATGAAGCTGAATTCCATGTTTTGAAACAGAATAGCAATGATCTTAAGAAATGTATGTTAATTTGTCAAAGAACCTCTCAGAGAAAACTTCCAGAGACAGAACATTGAAAAATATCTAAACCATAGAAGAAACTATAAATCAAAAGTACATGAAGAAACACCCAGTTAGTATATAAGAGAGAGACTAAATAATGACATCAAAGTTTAATGTAAGTCAAGTTAAAGGTATTGATTCAGAATTATTATTTAGGTTAAAATTTTCATTGAATAAAAAATTGTATTTCCGAGTATCTAGTTTTTATAAAACACATTCACTATGAATTAAATTATCAGGAATAATATAATATTTAAATTTCAGAGGTCGTTTACCACGGGATTCGCAAAAAAACCCCCAAAATTCTTTAACAAAATGGTTTGCATTTATATGAAGATTTCTACCTGGTAAATCTTGAGGATAAATTTGAACAACACAAACTTAAGTTTTGTCTGGAAGTCACAGAGTATCATTCACTTAATATATAAAAATATATAACTCAAAATAGTTTCTTGATGCAGTAACTTGATAATTTCTAAGTTAGAAATCAAAATGACATATTTGGTGAACAAATTGTCCCATGGATTCTACCGAATAAAAGGTCTGAATTATTCACAAAAAGAAATGAGGTTTTATGATGTAAATTGAAAATTTGGTTAACTCAAACTTTTGTGAGTAAATTTGGCATGTACTCGACAAGCAGGAGGAATGCACTGCACGAGAATTGAGACTCGGTCAGGTGGACTGTACTTGTCTCTCCCAAGTTTCACCTGGGTTTTGTATATCATTTGAAATGCTCTGTTACAGAAGGCAAACTCCCTTGGGACTTACTGTAAATTATGAATGTCTGTACACAGATTGATAGTGAGCTCTTTCAGGGCAGAATGAAAGTGAATATGACAAAACCTGTTTGGTTTTTTTTTTCTCCATTCTGGACAAAATCCCAGAATGCAGTCTGATTTTTTAGCATGTGTTTTTTTTTTTCCACTGCTGTAGTAGCAGAAAGACAAGCACTTTGCATCATGTATTTCTTTCTAAGCAGCTTTAGTGTATGTTTATGAAGAAACTTAAGGTAATGAAATGATTTATGTAACCTCCACAATTTCATTATTTAGAGGCTGTTTCCAATCTGGAAGACTTCTGATTAATGTTATACTGGAAAATAATATTTTCCATGTAAATTGTGACGTGCCAGCATTATACTGCATGAGCGCTATGGAAACATCTTGCTGGAAACTTAATTGCAAAACTATGAAAGGAAATGGTAATGGCAACCTTATCTAAAATTCTTGAAGGAGCTTCTTATAACAGTATGTTTACTATAGATAGTTGTATCATTAGGGGAAGAAAAAACAGTATTATGGCAGAAAAGAATATCAATATTATTACTCACAGTAAATTATAAGGCTATGGTTCATGATGTTATATTTTTTTATCATTTCCAGTACAGTCAACTAAGGAAGTATATTTTTACGTGTAGCCTGTGGAGGTTTAACCTCAGACAGAAGATAAACCCCCCCACACACCTGTGCTCTCAGGCCCTCAAAGATTGGGATGGAGGACAGAATAGGAAGAACAAAAACAAGAAAACTTTTGGGTCAGGGTAAGGACAGCTGAATCCAATAAGGAAAGTAAAAGAAGAACTGGTGCAAAGGCAGTCCTTCACCATCTCCCACAAGCAGACCAATGAGTAATAGCCACTTTGGGAGACAATCCCTGCTCTTTTTTTTTATTTTTAATTTCTGAGTATGATACGTGGAATATCCCTCTGGTCAATTCAGGTCAGCTGTCGTGTCCATGTTCCCTGCCAGGCTCTTGCCCACCCACAACCTACTTGCTGGGCAGGAGGGAAGAGTGAGAAAAGGAAAGGCGGAAGGGTGGTACTTCTGGTTAGAGAAATTGCGGTTAGTGGCAGCAAAATCTTAATAAAAACATTTTTTTCTCCTGAACACCTGCTTCAGCTTGCAGGAAAATGGTCTCCAGGTGTGTTACACCCTTTTTTTCTAAGGAAAATACAGATTTATTTTTGGGAATATGAAAACTTTTATATTGGATTCTAACGGAGATGTGAAACTCTCTCAGGAGCTGGGAAGCAGATTGATAGCAACATGAGTGCTCTCTTAGGGGTATTTTCCCTAAATACAACTTTTGTGCATTAGTTATACTTTACTTTCAGGAGGCTGACACTGATTACCTGTCCTTTCCCAAGGAGGATGGTTGCCTTTGCAGCAACTCCTGAGGTAGTGGTGGCTCTCACATAGGAACTGAAGGAGGGCTTAACTGAGGGAGTGAAAGTCTTGCCAGATATAAGTAGAAACTCCATGAAATGCTTCAAACCAGAGGAGACTGTCTGAAGGGACTGAAAGAACTAATTTATGATGGCCCTCTATCTTCCACTGGATAACTTTTAAATTATCCTGTCCTGAATCTAACATATCTTAATTTCTGAAAATTGTATATTAACTTCCCAGTATTTTTTTAACCACTTGAGGTCGATAGATATACTCAAATAGTTCTCAATAGAGGTTTAATCTCAGTGTACCTTAAACTAACTCCTACAGAATTGTGCCCAGGTTGGTTTCTCATGGATTTGCCATGTGAATAATTAGGAAAAAAGAATACTGTTTCTACAACAGCAATTGGGAATGGTGACTTTTTACTGGTGATTGTTCTGGAAAGCATTTTACCTTGCATACAATTTACTGACCTGCCCTCTCCTTTTCCTATCTTTATTTTTTATAAAGATATGTGGTCAGAGTGAGTAAATTATTTTAGACCAATTAGGAATGACTTATTTCTCCAATATACATTTTCACATATTGATGTAGCTTTTTATTTTTTCTATCCTTGTATTTTCATTTAATTTTTTTTATTAACTCTCAGAAATGTCATTTGTCTTTATTTCTGCTGGTTTAGTTTTTATTATTTAAAAACTAAATTTTAATCCTAGTGTTAGAGGCCTCCAGAGGTTGGATTTTCAGCTAATAGCATGATTTGTATTAATGGGGTAGTGGTGGAGAATCAGTTTTCAGTTTCATTTAAATATTCTCTTCTTGTTTGCACCCTGTTGCTCCTTTTGAGATAGCCATAATTTAAATAATTGAATCGATGAAAAAATCCAGCAGTGTAAAGCTTAACAGTCTATTCCAAAAAGGTCAGATACCAATTACTGTAATTTTGCAAAAAATGAAATAAGAAAGCCTGTCCCTTTCACTTCCAGAGAAAATGTTAGGATAATCAGAATTCTCATGGGCCTTTGTCAATCAATAAATGTTTTGGTGAATGGCTGCAGCAGCAAAATTTAAAAGCATTGTTCTTGCTCCTACAATTATAATAATAACCCCCTCCCTTTATCTGATTTGGAGGGGTGAAAGAGGAGATGGGCAGAACAAGAGAGGAAGGAAGAGAAAGCAATGGCTTACCTAGCTTGCCCTTACAAAACACTGTTTTTTTATTGTCAACAATGTTAGTAATTCTGCTTTTTTTAGCATTATGTTATAGTTGCTTTTTACCTTTTAAGTTTGTTTATCTTTGCATTTGTGGTTTCGCTTGTTCAAAATATTTTTATATGGTTTGGCTGGCGATCTTCACCTAGTCCATGCACCTGAAACATAAGCAGGAGATAATATGTTTTGCAAATTTTATTCTAATCCTTCCTGCCATTCAAGTCCAACTACACATCACAAGGCAGTGCCATCTGGAGCCAGCACAGCAAGCTTGGAGCCAGCTTGTTTTAGCATCAGAAGCAGTCTAGTCACGCTAGTGTGGCATTCTGCCTGGTTCATCAGCTTGCTGAGTCGTTAAGTGTGTTGTTCAGGTACAGCAATGTGCTAATACAACTGCACAACTTTCAGCATGCAAAGCATTTTCAGCATCTCAGAGAAGTGCAGCCTTATGACATTTACATGTTCTGTTCTCACCCCGTGGGTGGGGATGTGGCCTCTATCAGTTCATATCGTACAGCTTCATCTCTGGCAATGTTTTTACCTGCCCCAGAAATCCGACCAGGGAGGAAGTTGAATTGGGTCATCTTTTGGTTTGATTCATTAAGAGCATCTGGAATTTATGTGCATCTCACAGACCCCCAGTAAAAGAAGCCTACTTACAGCCTTCCTACTGTTCCTTCTTCCAAACTGCCATCTCCTCTGTTTCCAGTCTCTTTCTAGAAACCTAAACAGAAGATTGGGTAATTAACGCACGGGTCTATTTGCTTTGCAAATATGATGTATTAGTAGAAATATTTAGCAGACACAGCTGCATAAAATGTAGCTAAAGAAGATGCCATATGAAGTTCTAGGCTAACCAAGGGTAATCTAAGTATCTAAATATTCTTTGTACAACCTGTTCTGCTGACTTGCTTCTGAATGCTGTTTGTCAAGTTGTTTTTTTCAAGTTGATTGTCTTACATGCTGCACAGTATTTGTTGCAGAGAGCTGCCAGGACCTTTACACTAGCATGCAAATGTGGCTGAGAATGTTTTGTGGGCAGTTTCTCTTCAACTGCATATTGCATAGAAAATGCATGTGCTTTTAAACAAAGGGCCAAAGAATTCCTATCAATAAATGGTACGTTGCAAAACATTTTGCTCAAATGCACTACAGTATGACAATTCATACAATGCCTTATGAAAATGGTAAAAAAAAAGTATTCTACCCTTTAAAATATTTGACTCTTCATATCTTTCTCTCTCTGGAGCCTTTTTTACAAGGCCACTGTTACAGAGTCATAGAATTTCTCCGGTTGGAAGTGATGCATAAGGATCATTAAGCCTAACTACCAGCTAGATTTCCAGTCCAGTCCTCAGAGTGCTACCTAAAACTAAACCATATGGCTAAGAACATTGTTTGGATACTTCTTGAACTCTGACAGACTTGATCCCACAAGCACATTCCTGGGGAACCTATTCCAGTGACTGAACAACTTCTCAGTGGAGAACTTTTCCTAATGTCCATTCTGAACTTTCCCTGATACAGCTTCATTCTGTTTCCTCACGGATATCCTACTGCAATGGAATTTGATCCTAAAAAAATTGGTGAGTTTTAAAAAAGTATTAGTAGCATTATTTTTTCTTGCATAGTGGCTATACTGCTTGGTTTTATGAATTATCTTCAATACAGCAGGTTGTGCTTTGAAAACCATGTCTTCATTGAAATTTGTTATCTCAAAGGAACTTCTGAAAGTTATCTGGAACCATCTGATCAATTGCGTGTCTTCTAATTATTTTATAAAGCCTTTTTTTTTCTGGTCTGATTGTTGTTTTCCTGAGGTGCTTACTTAACTTCATCTCAATTTTGCTTTTTCACTTTTTCTCCTCACTTTACTGTGGTTCAGATCTGAGAGAGAAATAAGGGGAAATTTCCTGATTAAACAGCTTTGGTGTAGCTCATTTAATGTACAGATTCTTATAGGTCCATCAATGAAATATCTAATTTACACATATTTTATATTTTACATTTAAATCTCTCTGTAGTCTATTCAGCCAACAGTTTCTGGTCATTTCTAATAATTTTTTTTTTTTTTCTCTCTTTTCATTACTCCTGTTCTAATGTACTGACATATTTCTTCTGCACTGATTAGATAACATTTTTCTTTCCCTTTTCATTATTTCTGGATAGCTAACATCTCTGCTTATAACCCCCACCAAAACCAGATTGTCTGATAATGTCTATTATTAGTGACCCATGATATCAGGAAATATTATGGAAACTAGTGAGGCAATACCCATTTACACTATCTGTGCCTCATTAAACTTGCTTAACATGGATTTTCCATCAGCTTTTTTTTTGTGGAATCACATCATTGTCAATGAGGGTAGAATGTGAAAAAAAGGTTTTGACTAATAATTTCCAAACTGGGAGAAATATTACAATTCTTAAAGTAAAACAAAACTACAATAAATATAATGTCAAAAGTACTTTCCTCTCTAAGCTGTGCATTTTTGGAAAGCATTGAAATCTTGAACCAGAGCCACTGGGTGAAGAGCTGAAATTGGTAATGTGGTATCTATACCTCATTTAATTAAACAAATGTCCCCACTGAGAACCTGCAAGTACATCTTTATATTTACAGGTAGTTGTGCCTGAAGAGATTATTGTTGAGTGTGTTTCTTTTCTTTAACTTACAACATCCCCATTCAGAATTTCATAAAACTGCCTTTTTATTTTTTCCTTTCTCCTCTGTTTCTACCTAAATCTTTGAAACATTCACCAACTTAGCTTTGGTGTTGATACCCATTTCATTTCTTTTTGCAGAATAAAACCTCCTTTCTGCAGTTTGTAAGTGAATGGAAAAACACCGCATAAATAGGTAGTGATAGGAAAAAAATTTGGAATTAAAATGTCACTTTATGAGTGTTAAAAATAGGCACATGAGTCTTGTCTCTCTCAGTAGAATGATTCTGCAAGTGTATTTAAAGCAAGCCAGATGGGGGGAAAAAACCCAAACCAACAACAGATAAAACCAACCAACCAAAAAAACACCAGTCAAGGAAAAAAAAATCCCCAAACCTATTACTGAAATTTTAGGTTTTTTCTTTTTTTTCAAATATTTTGTCTTCTTTTCTAATGCTATAAAGAAAAAAAAAAATCTGAACTGGCCTAAAACTAATAACTGAGACTATAACATATTTTCTTCATTTCTTGATTTGGTTACTTGCCAGTATCTGAGTTCATAATTTAATTTGCTTGAAAGGGGTGGTGTGCACTTATCACCTTCAAATATTAGCTTTCAATTTGTTATATTATTTAGTTATAAATGTTGTTAATTTTCCTAATAATAACAGAATTCAAATGCTGTTATTTTAGCAATACAAATGTAGCAATACATTCGCTGTAAGTGTTCACAATTTTTAGTGACTTTGGAAATCTGTTTAAAGGAAGAGGATCTATAAAAATCTTTGTAGTTGAATATACAAGTTAATATATGGTTTTTTTCAAAGTGCAGTGGCAGTAATGATTGAGTTTGCCTACACGTAAAGCAACAATGTGTTGCTACCACAGACATAGGAGTAATTATTTGTTAAATTTGAAGAAACTATTTGTTGCCCTGTGTAAAAAAAAAGGCAAGATCCTTTGCCTGTTCCAGACATGCCACATGGAAGAGTTTGCTGAAGAGTAACCTATCCATGCCAAGGAGATAATTGCAAGACTAAAAGTGAGAAAGTTTGTGGGTAGAGGTCAAGGCAGTTTAAAAGGGAAGGCAAAGACCACACACAACCAAAGCAAAACAAGCAATTCATTCACTGCTGGGCAGGTGTTCAGCCACCTCCAGGAAAGCAGGGCTCCATCACCCACAACGGTGAATTTGGAAGAAAAACACCATCCTCTGAACATCCCTCCTTTGCTCCCTCCTCCCCAGCTCCATATGCTGAGCACAGCACCATATGGTAAGCAATGTCTATATGGACATGCTCAGTTGGGGTCAGCTGTCCTGGCTGTGTCCCCTCCCAACTCCATGTGCACCTTGAACCTTATCATTGTGGGGTGAGCTCTGTGTGAGCACTGCTCAGCAGTAATGAAAATTATCCTAACTCCAAAATGCACTGCTGTTCTCACTTCTAGGAAGAAAACTATCTAGCCAGAACCAGCACAGACATTTCTAAGGATGATGGAAGCATGACCTCCAACAGGCTGCTTTTTCCTTTTAGAGGCAGAAAAACCTTGTTGGCTTTATGATTTACCAAATGTCTTCAATGCTATTTAGACCTGTGTCTCTTTAATCTTAAAGAAAGTCTTCTAATTTACTGTCATTGTAATAGACTTGGGTTTTTATAAAATTTTTATCTCGTTCTGGAATTTATTTCTAAATTTGCCTTAAATTGGTGGTATCACTATGGTAAAGCATGATGACACTAAGAAAAATACTTCTACTTTAACAGGAAACAAAGAGTGCTAGTGATACTTTTGTCTGAAAACCAAAATATGAACAAATATTTACATATGCTAAAAGCCAGATGGAGAATGTACTTTTGCAGTCGAGAAAATAATTTTAAACCTCTTGTAAAGTAATTATTTGCTGGAGAACACAGAAAACCAGACAACTGCAAATTTTTATTGTCAATTTAGTATCTGAACTGGCCCTATTCATCAGTGTTTCCAGTCACTTAGCCCTGCAAGGTTTTATAGGGACACATAGTCAGGTGCCGTTCCTTCTTTCTTAGACATCATCATAAATTAAAAGAACTAGTTCAACTCCAGTTTTTTACTTTCACTCATCTGATGATTCTTCAGGAAGCACAGGACTACAGTAAGAAAAAGTGTGAAAACTACTTATTTCTCTCAGGTAAGCATTTCTTGATGTCAATACTTAATATCAGTAAGACTTCACTGTATTATCATAGTTGGTGACTTTCCTGACTACTTTCTACACTCAATAACCTACTTCTTGAAATAATTTTCCAGCCTGCATTTGTGAAGTAAAGGATTCGGAATTGCTGGATCAACTAAATAAAAATAAATTCCCTGGTGGAATCAAGTTTTCTCTTTTCCTTAGTTTGCGAGAAGGATGTGTCATCTCTGTGCTCATGTGGTCTGTGTGAGTCACAGAAATGCTTAATTATGTTAAGCTATGAATTCCTTGGGCTCTGGTACAGTCTTATTAGCATCTTGAAACTGTTATGAGGCCCTAAATAATAAATTTGCTGGTTTTTGGTAATGTAGAGGGTTATGAATGGCTCTATGGTTGCCTTGGGGCTTCTTGCTTCATGTTTCAGGGATGGGGAGGCATATCTCAGGATAGCAAGTTGTGAACACGAGCCACATTATAGGTGCCAATAAGTATTAGGTGTTAGGCATATTAACAACTTTGTATGATATTGCTGTTGTCCTTTGATTTCTTAATCTTGCTTTTTAAAAATGTTATCACTTATCATGAGGCTGCACATACCAATCCAAGATGCCCTGACGCGATAAAATACTGCCCTGGCCTATGCAGGTGTACAGAGACAAAAGACAGTCTGTAAAATCTTCAGAGCTGGCTATATTTAGATTCTCTTTCTATTTGGCATTCAGAAAGTTTCTAATTAACATCACAGTATGTGCTGCGCTGCAGATGGATGTGTTGTAGGGGTTATGATTTTCCCCAAAACCATGAAGTGTGCTGCTTCGTCAAGAAAGATCTATAAAAGCAGTGCAGCCACAGGTGTGATGACAGGTGGAATTCTACTGAATACAAAAGTGGTTTTGTTTTGTTGCTTGGTTTTTCAGTCATAGGCATGCCTCTTAGTATGTTGAGGATCTTATACAGGTTTGCACACTGTAACTGATGCCATTATCTTGGAAACAAAATCATAGGATGGGTCATTTGTGACAAAAGCCACCTTTCTTTCTTTTTCTTTTTTTTTTTTTTAATTTTATTTTATTTTAATGAAAAAGAGTTTTTGCATCTAGCTATTTGTGTCCATAATTCTTTCATAATTGAAGATTCTGCTTTTACTTACATATTAGTGAGGGATAGCATATACTATGCAGTGTCCTGCTCATAATTGACTATAAAAATATCTTTTTTCTTCTTCTACGCCATTTGAAATCTACAGGAAAAGTATCAAACTAATCTTCTGCTTCTGTAGTTTGAAAGGAATATGGAAGCCTGTGGGCTCACTTGTAAATAGAAAACAGAACTTTCAGTGAAAGCACTTTTGTCCTCCAACAACACTGGGTGTTAAAGATTCTGAGCTCTCTGCTTTTTGTGATTCATCAGGACCTGCAGAAT
The DNA here is from genome assembly GCA_013399225.1 of Rhipidura dahli. Classification (NCBI taxonomy): domain Eukaryota; kingdom Metazoa; phylum Chordata; class Aves; order Passeriformes; family Rhipiduridae; genus Rhipidura; species Rhipidura dahli. Next base: position 303,857 of record VXAC01001323.1, read on the forward strand.
CATGATGGATGGCTGAAGCACTGTTCAGTCTTTCCTCCATATGTCTTGTTGATTGCATTGAGGCTCAGTTAGCACTGTCAGGAACTAGATATATAAAACACTAGGATACAGCTGAATATATAGCTGTGATGATGAATAGTTATTTTTAACTTCCCTTAATAAGACAAATGAGTGAAATCTTCCTGGTTTGTACCTAGTAGTTGACACTTTTTGATCCAGTACAAAAGACCGCATTGCATGTGGTCTTTTCAACAACAGGCTGATTTATCTTATTTTGCGGAAAAGTGATACAGTGGACTCCTGCAATGTAGAAGAATGACAGGCCAGAAAAGAACTATAAGTGCTCTGCATAGGCAATGCAAGTATTGATATATGTATGAAATTGTATCCCAATAATATGGAAACCCTACTTTTCAATTTAATAGAAAAAATGACACTAGTAACAATGTTCGTTTGTTTGGGTTTTTTTTGTTAATCAGAATAGTCCAAGCAAATGAAAGCTTTGTTGATGGTGATAATTCGAAGAAGCAGTGACTCAACACGTATTTTTTTGAGCACCTCAGTCTTTAATAAAAAATTAAATTTATATTGTAATTTTGTTTGTTTGTTTGGGTTTCATTTGTTCTTAATTGTACTCACAAAAATTCAGGAACTTCAATCATTGCCAAGACTAAACAGTTGCAATTCACAGAATCACATAATAATCTGAGAGGAAAGTGACTCACAAGAATTGAGTCTAAATCCTGGCCCTGCAGAAGAACATCCCAAGAATCACACTGTTCCTGAGAGCATTGTCCAAACACTTCTTGAACTCTGTCAGGTTTGGTGCTATTACCACTTCCCTGGGCAGCCTGTTCGAGTGCCCAAACAGCCTCTGGGGAAAGAACATTTTCCAAATATCCAACCTAAATCTCCTCTGATAAAATTTCAGGGTGTTCCCTCAGGCCCTCCTGGCTGCCAGAGCACTGCTGATTCAGGTTCAACTTGCCATCAACCAGGACCCCCAGGTCCCTTTTGCAGCACTGCTTTCCAGCCTCTCATTCCCCAGTCTGTCCATACATCCAGGGTTTTCCCATCCCAGGTGCAGAATCAGGCACTTGCCCTTGTTAATCTTCATCCAATTGGTGATTGCCCAGCCCTCTAATTTGTTGAGGTTTCTCTGGAGGACCTCTCTGCCTTCAAGGGAGCCAACAGCTTAGTGATCCTTGGAGTCCTGCATCCAAGTCATTTATAAAGATGTTGAAAAGAGCACAGGGCTGAGGATGGAGTCCTGCAGAGCCCCAGTAGTGAGAAGTCACCAGTGTGATGTCACCCCATTCACTGTAACTCTTTGTGCCCAACCCATGAGCCAGTTGCTCACTGTGTTTATCCAGCTGTGTGTTGGACATTTTGTCCTGAAAGATGCAAGGAGAAATGGTATCAAAAGCTTTCCTGAAGCCTAAACAGATTGCATCAACTGGCTTCCATTGGTCAACTAGGTGGGTTACCTTGCTACTTTGAAATGTAAATCAAATTTGACAAGCAGGATTTTATCTTTATGAAGCTGTGTTTGCTGTGTTTTTCTTCATGTGTTTTTCAGTATGTCTCAGAATAATCTTCTCCATAA